>WQNJ02000067.1:97500-512039 GCA_016584745.2 Phylloscopus trochilus trochilus | reverse complement strand
AACCCTAACCCTAACCCTAACCCTAACCCTAACCCTAACCCTAACCCTAACCCTAACCCTAACCCTAACCCTAACCCTAACCCTAACCCTAACCCTAACCCTAACCCTAACCCTAACCCTAACCCCTAACCCTAACCCTAACCCTAACCCTAACCCTAACCCTAACCCTAACCCTAACCCTAACCCTAACCCTAACCCTAACCCTAACCCTAACCCTAACCCTAACCCTAACCCTAACCCTAACCCTAACCCAACCCTAACCCTAACCCTAACCCTAACCCTAACCCTAACCCTAACCCTAACCCTAACCCTAACCCTAACCCTAACCCTAACCCTAACCCTAACCCTAACCCTAACCCTAACCCTAACCCTAACCCTAACCCTAACCCTAACCCTAACCCTAACCCTAACCCTAACCCTAACCCTAACCCTAACCCTAACCCTAACCCTAACCCTAACCCTAACCCTAACCCTAACCCTAACCCTAACCCTAACCCTAACCCTAACCCTAACCCTAACCCTAACCCTAACCCTAACCCTAACCCTAACCCTAACCCTAACCCTAACCCTAACCCTAACCCTAACCCTAACCCTAACCCTAACCCTAACCCTAACCCTAACCCTAACCCTAACCCTAACCCTAACCCTAACCCTAACCCTAACCCTAACCCTAACCCTAACCCTAACCCTAACCCTAACCCTAACCCTAACCCTAACCCTAACCCTAACCCTAACCCTAACCCTAACCCTAACCCTAACCCTAACCCTAACCCTAACCCTAACCCTAACCCTAACCCTAACCCTAACCCTAACCCTAACCCTAACCCTAACCCTAACCCTAACCCTAACCCTAACCCTAACCCTAACCCTAACCCTAACCCTAACCCTAACCCTAACCCTAACCCTAACCCTAACCCTAACCCTAACCCTAACCCTAACCCTAACCCTAACCCTAACCCTAACCCTAACCCTAACCCTAACCCTAACCCTAACCCTAACCCTAACCCTAACCCTAACCCTAACCCTAACCCTAACCCTAACCCTAACCCTAACCCTAACCCTAACCCTAACCCTAACCCTAACCCTAACCCTAACCCTAACCCTAACCCTAACCCTAACCCTAACCCTAACCCTAACCCTAACCCTAACCCTAACCCTAACCCTAACCCTAACCCTAACCCTAACCCTAACCCTAACCCTAACCCTAACCCTAACCCTAACCCTAACCCTAACCCTAACCCTAACCCTAACCCTAACCCTAACCCTAACCCTAACCCTAACCCTAACCCTAACCCTAACCCTAACCCTAACCCTAACCCTAACCCTAACCCTAACCCTAACCCTAACCCTAACCCTAACCCTAACCCTAACCCTAACCCTAACCCTAACCCTAACCCTAACCCTAACCCTAACCCTAACCCTAACCCTAACCCTAACCCTAACCCTAACCCTAACCCTAACCCTAACCCTAACCCTAACCCTAACCCTAACCCTAACCCTAACCCTAACCCTAACCCTAACCCTAACCCTAACCCTAACCCTAACCCTAACCCTAACCCTAACCCTAACCCTAACCCTAACCCTAACCCTAACCCTAACCCTAACCCTAACCCTAACCCTAACCCTAACCCTAACCCTAACCCTAACCCTAACCCTAACCCTAACCCTAACCCTAACCCTAACCCTAACCCTAACCCTAACCCTAACCCTAACCCTAACCCTAACCCTAACCCTAACCCTAACCCTAACCCTAACCCTAACCCTAACCCTAACCCTAACCCTAACCCTAACCCTAACCCTAACCCTAACCCTAACCCTAACCCTAACCCTAACCCTAACCCTAACCCTAACCCTAACCCTAACCCTAACCCTAACCCTAACCCTAACCCTAACCCTAACCCTAACCCTAACCCTAACCCTAACCCTAACCCTAACCCTAACCCTAACCCTAACCCTAACCCTAACCCTAACCCTAACCCTAACCCTAACCCTAACCCTAACCCTAACCCTAACCCTAACCCTAACCCTAACCCTAACCCTAACCCTAACCCTAACCCTAACCCTAACCCTAACCCTAACCCTAACCCTAACCCTAACCCTAACCCTAACCCTAACCCTAACCCTAACCCTAACCCTAACCCTAACCCTAACCCTAACCCTAACCCTAACCCTAACCCTAACCCTAACCCTAACCCTAACCCTAACCCTAACCCTAACCCTAACCCTAACCCTAACCCTAACCCTAACCCTAACCCTAACCCTAACCCTAACCCTAACCCTAACCCTAACCCTAACCCTAACCCTAACCCTAACCCTAACCCTAACCCTAACCCTAACCCTAACCCTAACCCTAACCCTAACCCTAACCCTAACCCTAACCCTAACCCTAACCCTAACCCTAACCCTAACCCTAACCCTAACCCTAACCCTAACCCTAACCCTAACCCTAACCCTAACCCTAACCCTAACCCTAACCCTAACCCTAACCCTAACCCTAACCCTAACCCTAACCCTAACCCTAACCCTAACCCTAACCCTAACCCTAACCCTAACCCTAACCCTAACCCTAACCCTAACCCTAACCCTAACCCTAACCCTAACCCTAACCCTAACCCTAACCCTAACCCTAACCCTAACCCTAACCCTAACCCTAACCCTAACCCTAACCCTAACCCTAACCCTAACCCTAACCCTAACCCTAACCCTAACCCTAACCCTAACCCTAACCCTAACCCTAACCCTAACCCTAACCCTAACCCTAACCCTAACCCTAACCCTAACCCTAACCCTAACCCTAACCCTAACCCTAACCCTAACCCTAACCCTAACCCTAACCCTAACCCTAACCCTAACCCTAACCCTAACCCTAACCCTAACCCTAACCCTAACCCTAACCCTAACCCTAACCCTAACCCTAACCCTAACCCTAACCCTAACCCTAACCCTAACCCTAACCCTAACCCTAACCCTAACCCTAACCCTAACCCTAACCCTAACCCTAACCCTAACCCTAACCCTAACCCTAACCCTAACCCTAACCCTAACCCTAACCCTAACCCTAACCCTAACCCTAACCCTAACCCTAACCCTAACCCTAACCCTAACCCTAACCCTAACCCTAACCCTAACCCTAACCCTAACCCTAACCCTAACCCTAACCCTAACCCTAACCCTAACCCTAACCCTAACCCTAACCCTAACCCTAACCCTAACCCTAACCCTAACCCTAACCCTAACCCTAACCCTAACCCTAACCCTAACCCTAACCCTAACCCTAACCCTAACCCTAACCCTAACCCTAACCCTAACCCTAACCCTAACCCTAACCCTAACCCTAACCCTAACCCTAACCCTAACCCTAACCCTAACCCTAACCCTAACCCTAACCCTAACCCTAACCCTAACCCTAACCCTAACCCTAACCCTAACCCTAACCCTAACCCTAACCCTAACCCTAACCCTAACCCTAACCCTAACCCTAACCCTAACCCTAACCCTAACCCTAACCCTAACCCTAACCCTAACCCTAACCCTAACCCTAACCCTAACCCTAACCCTAACCCTAACCCTAACCCTAACCCTAACCCTAACCCTAACCCTAACCCTAACCCTAACCCTAACCCTAACCCTAACCCTAACCCTAACCCTAACCCTAACCCTAACCCTAACCCTAACCCTAACCCTAACCCTAACCCTAACCCTAACCCTAACCCTAACCCTAACCCTAACCCTAACCCTAACCCTAACCCTAACCCTAACCCTAACCCTAACCCTAACCCTAACCCTAACCCTAACCCTAACCCTAACCCTAACCCTAACCCTAACCCTAACCCTAACCCTAACCCTAACCCTAACCCTAACCCTAACCCTAACCCTAACCCTAACCCTAACCCTAACCCTAACCCTAACCCTAACCCTAACCCTAACCCTAACCCTAACCCTAACCCTAACCCTAACCCTAACCCTAACCCTAACCCTAACCCTAACCCTAACCCTAACCCTAACCCTAACCCTAACCCTAACCCTAACCCTAACCCTAACCCTAACCCTAACCCTAACCCTAACCCTAACCCTAACCCTAACCCTAACCCTAACCCTAACCCTAACCCTAACCCTAACCCTAACCCTAACCCTAACCCTAACCCTAACCCTAACCCTAACCCTAACCCTAACCCTAACCCTAACCCTAACCCTAACCCTAACCCTAACCCTAACCCTAACCCTAACCCTAACCCTAACCCTAACCCTAACCCTAACCCTAACCCTAACCCTAACCCTAACCCTAACCCTAACCCTAACCCTAACCCTAACCCTAACCCTAACCCTAACCCTAACCCTAACCCTAACCCTAACCCTAACCCTAACCCTAACCCTAACCCTAACCCTAACCCTAACCCTAACCCTAACCCTAACCCTAACCCTAACCCTAACCCTAACCCTAACCCTAACCCTAACCCTAACCCTAACCCTAACCCTAACCCTAACCCTAACCCTAACCCTAACCCTAACCCTAACCCTAACCCTAACCCTAACCCTAACCCTAACCCTAACCCTAACCCTAACCCTAACCCTAACCCTAACCCTAACCCTAACCCTAACCCTAACCCTAACCCTAACCCTAACCCTAACCCTAACCCTAACCCTAACCCTAACCCTAACCCTAACCCTAACCCTAACCCTAACCCTAACCCTAACCCTAACCCTAACCCTAACCCTAACCCTAACCCTAACCCTAACCCTAACCCTAACCCTAACCCTAACCCTAACCCTAACCCTAACCCTAACCCTAACCCTAACCCTAACCCTAACCCTAACCCTAACCCTAACCCTAACCCTAACCCTAACCCTAACCCTAACCCTAACCCTAACCCTAACCCTAACCCTAACCCTAACCCTAACCCTAACCCTAACCCTAACCCTAACCCTAACCCTAACCCTAACCCTAACCCTAACCCTAACCCTAACCCTAACCCTAACCCTAACCCTAACCCTAACCCTAACCCTAACCCTAACCCTAACCCTAACCCTAACCCTAACCCTAACCCTAACCCTAACCCTAACCCTAACCCTAACCCTAACCCTAACCCTAACCCTAACCCTAACCCTAACCCTAACCCTAACCCTAACCCTAACCCTAACCCTAACCCTAACCCTAACCCTAACCCTAACCCTAACCCTAACCCTAACCCTAACCCTAACCCTAACCCTAACCCTAACCCTAACCCTAACCCTAACCCTAACCCTAACCCTAACCCTAACCCTAACCCTAACCCTAACCCTAACCCTAACCCTAACCCTAACCCTAACCCTAACCCTAACCCTAACCCTAACCCTAACCCTAACCCTAACCCTAACCCTAACCCTAACCCTAACCCTAACCCTAACCCTAACCCTAACCCTAACCCTAACCCTAACCCTAACCCTAACCCTAACCCTAACCCTAACCCTAACCCTAACCCTAACCCTAACCCTAACCCTAACCCTAACCCTAACCCTAACCCTAACCCTAACCCTAACCCTAACCCTAACCCTAACCCTAACCCTAACCCTAACCCTAACCCTAACCCTAACCCTAACCCTAACCCTAACCCTAACCCTAACCCTAACCCTAACCCTAACCCTAACCCTAACCCTAACCCTAACCCTAACCCTAACCCTAACCCTAACCCTAACCCTAACCCTAACCCTAACCCTAACCCTAACCCTAACCCTAACCCTAACCCTAACCCTAACCCTAACCCTAACCCTAACCCTAACCCTAACCCTAACCCTAACCCTAACCCTAACCCTAACCCTAACCCTAACCCTAACCCTAACCCTAACCCTAACCCTAACCCTAACCCTAACCCTAACCCTAACCCTAACCCTAACCCTAACCCTAACCCTAACCCTAACCCTAACCCTAACCCTAACCCTAACCCTAACCCTAACCCTAACCCTAACCCTAACCCTAACCCTAACCCTAACCCTAACCCTAACCCTAACCCTAACCCTAACCCTAACCCTAACCCTAACCCTAACCCTAACCCTAACCCTAACCCTAACCCTAACCCTAACCCTAACCCTAACCCTAACCCTAACCCTAACCCTAACCCTAACCCTAACCCTAACCCTAACCCTAACCCTAACCCTAACCCTAACCCTAACCCTAACCCTAACCCTAACCCTAACCCTAACCCTAACCCTAACCCTAACCCTAACCCTAACCCTAACCCTAACCCTAACCCTAACCCTAACCCTAACCCTAACCCTAACCCTAACCCTAACCCTAACCCTAACCCTAACCCTAACCCTAACCCTAACCCTAACCCTAACCCTAACCCTAACCCTAACCCTAACCCTAACCCTAACCCTAACCCTAACCCTAACCCTAACCCTAACCCTAACCCTAACCCTAACCCTAACCCTAACCCTAACCCTAACCCTAACCCTAACCCTAACCCTAACCCTAACCCTAACCCTAACCCTAACCCTAACCCTAACCCTAACCCTAACCCTAACCCTAACCCTAACCCTAACCCTAACCCTAACCCTAACCCTAACCCTAACCCTAACCCTAACCCTAACCCTAACCCTAACCCTAACCCTAACCCTAACCCTAACCCTAACCCTAACCCTAACCCTAACCCTAACCCTAACCCTAACCCTAACCCTAACCCTAACCCTAACCCTAACCCTAACCCTAACCCTAACCCTAACCCTAACCCTAACCCTAACCCTAACCCTAACCCTAACCCTAACCCTAACCCTAACCCTAACCCTAACCCTAACCCTAACCCTAACCCTAACCCTAACCCTAACCCTAACCCTAACCCTAACCCTAACCCTAACCCTAACCCTAACCCTAACCCTAACCCTAACCCTAACCCTAACCCTAACCCTAACCCTAACCCTAACCCTAACCCTAACCCTAACCCTAACCCTAACCCTAACCCTAACCCTAACCCTAACCCTAACCCTAACCCTAACCCTAACCCTAACCCTAACCCTAACCCTAACCCTAACCCTAACCCTAACCCTAACCCTAACCCTAACCCTAACCCTAACCCTAACCCTAACCCTAACCCTAACCCTAACCCTAACCCTAACCCTAACCCTAACCCTAACCCTAACCCTAACCCTAACCCTAACCCTAACCCTAACCCTAACCCTAACCCTAACCCTAACCCTAACCCTAACCCTAACCCTAACCCTAACCCTAACCCTAACCCTAACCCTAACCCTAACCCTAACCCTAACCCTAACCCTAACCCTAACCCTAACCCTAACCCTAACCCTAACCCTAACCCTAACCCTAACCCTAACCCTAACCCTAACCCTAACCCTAACCCTAACCCTAACCCTAACCCTAACCCTAACCCTAACCCTAACCCTAACCCTAACCCTAACCCTAACCCTAACCCTAACCCTAACCCTAACCCTAACCCTAACCCTAACCCTAACCCTAACCCTAACCCTAACCCTAACCCTAACCCTAACCCTAACCCTAACCCTAACCCTAACCCTAACCCTAACCCTAACCCTAACCCTAACCCTAACCCTAACCCTAACCCTAACCCTAACCCTAACCCTAACCCTAACCCTAACCCTAACCCTAACCCTAACCCTAACCCTAACCCTAACCCTAACCCTAACCCTAACCCTAACCCTAACCCTAACCCTAACCCTAACCCTAACCCTAACCCTAACCCTAACCCTAACCCTAACCCTAACCCTAACCCTAACCCTAACCCTAACCCTAACCCTAACCCTAACCCTAACCCTAACCCTAACCCTAACCCTAACCCTAACCCTAACCCTAACCCTAACCCTAACCCTAACCCTAACCCTAACCCTAACCCTAACCCTAACCCTAACCCTAACCCTAACCCTAACCCTAACCCTAACCCTAACCCTAACCCTAACCCTAACCCTAACCCTAACCCTAACCCTAACCCTAACCCTAACCCTAACCCTAACCCTAACCCTAACCCTAACCCTAACCCTAACCCTAACCCTAACCCTAACCCTAACCCTAACCCTAACCCTAACCCTAACCCTAACCCTAACCCTAACCCTAACCCTAACCCTAACCCTAACCCTAACCCTAACCCTAACCCTAACCCTAACCCTAACCCTAACCCTAACCCTAACCCTAACCCTAACCCTAACCCTAACCCTAACCCTAACCCTAACCCTAACCCTAACCCTAACCCTAACCCTAACCCTAACCCTAACCCTAACCCTAACCCTAACCCTAACCCTAACCCTAACCCTAACCCTAACCCTAACCCTAACCCTAACCCTAACCCTAACCCTAACCCTAACCCTAACCCTAACCCTAACCCTAACCCTAACCCTAACCCTAACCCTAACCCTAACCCTAACCCTAACCCTAACCCTAACCCTAACCCTAACCCTAACCCTAACCCTAACCCTAACCCTAACCCTAACCCTAACCCTAACCCTAACCCTAACCCTAACCCTAACCCTAACCCTAACCCTAACCCTAACCCTAACCCTAACCCTAACCCTAACCCTAACCCTAACCCTAACCCTAACCCTAACCCTAACCCTAACCCTAACCCTAACCCTAACCCTAACCCTAACCCTAACCCTAACCCTAACCCTAACCCTAACCCTAACCCTAACCCTAACCCTAACCCTAACCCTAACCCTAACCCTAACCCTAACCCTAACCCTAACCCTAACCCTAACCCTAACCCTAACCCTAACCCTAACCCTAACCCTAACCCTAACCCTAACCCTAACCCTAACCCTAACCCTAACCCTAACCCTAACCCTAACCCTAACCCTAACCCTAACCCTAACCCTAACCCTAACCCTAACCCTAACCCTAACCCTAACCCTAACCCTAACCCTAACCCTAACCCTAACCCTAACCCTAACCCTAACCCTAACCCTAACCCTAACCCTAACCCTAACCCTAACCCTAACCCTAACCCTAACCCTAACCCTAACCCTAACCCTAACCCTAACCCTAACCCTAACCCTAACCCTAACCCTAACCCTAACCCTAACCCTAACCCTAACCCTAACCCTAACCCTAACCCTAACCCTAACCCTAACCCTAACCCTAACCCTAACCCTAACCCTAACCCTAACCCTAACCCTAACCCTAACCCTAACCCTAACCCTAACCCTAACCCTAACCCTAACCCTAACCCTAACCCTAACCCTAACCCTAACCCTAACCCTAACCCTAACCCTAACCCTAACCCTAACCCTAACCCTAACCCTAACCCTAACCCTAACCCTAACCCTAACCCTAACCCTAACCCTAACCCTAACCCTAACCCTAACCCTAACCCTAACCCTAACCCTAACCCTAACCCTAACCCTAACCCTAACCCTAACCCTAACCCTAACCCTAACCCTAACCCTAACCCTAACCCTAACCCTAACCCTAACCCTAACCCTAACCCTAACCCTAACCCTAACCCTAACCCTAACCCTAACCCTAACCCTAACCCTAACCCTAACCCTAACCCTAACCCTAACCCTAACCCTAACCCTAACCCTAACCCTAACCCTAACCCTAACCCTAACCCTAACCCTAACCCTAACCCTAACCCTAACCCTAACCCTAACCCTAACCCTAACCCTAACCCTAACCCTAACCCTAACCCTAACCCTAACCCTAACCCTAACCCTAACCCTAACCCTAACCCTAACCCTAACCCTAACCCTAACCCTAACCCTAACCCTAACCCTAACCCTAACCCTAACCCTAACCCTAACCCTAACCCTAACCCTAACCCTAACCCTAACCCTAACCCTAACCCTAACCCTAACCCTAACCCTAACCCTAACCCTAACCCTAACCCTAACCCTAACCCTAACCCTAACCCTAACCCTAACCCTAACCCTAACCCTAACCCTAACCCTAACCCTAACCCTAACCCTAACCCTAACCCTAACCCTAACCCTAACCCTAACCCTAACCCTAACCCTAACCCTAACCCTAACCCTAACCCTAACCCTAACCCTAACCCTAACCCTAACCCTAACCCTAACCCTAACCCTAACCCTAACCCTAACCCTAACCCTAACCCTAACCCTAACCCTAACCCTAACCCTAACCCTAACCCTAACCCTAACCCTAACCCTAACCCTAACCCTAACCCTAACCCTAACCCTAACCCTAACCCTAACCCTAACCCTAACCCTAACCCTAACCCTAACCCTAACCCTAACCCTAACCCTAACCCTAACCCTAACCCTAACCCTAACCCTAACCCTAACCCTAACCCTAACCCTAACCCTAACCCTAACCCTAACCCTAACCCTAACCCTAACCCTAACCCTAACCCTAACCCTAACCCTAACCCTAACCCTAACCCTAACCCTAACCCTAACCCTAACCCTAACCCTAACCCTAACCCTAACCCTAACCCTAACCCTAACCCTAACCCTAACCCTAACCCTAACCCTAACCCTAACCCTAACCCTAACCCTAACCCTAACCCTAACCCTAACCCTAACCCTAACCCTAACCCTAACCCTAACCCTAACCCTAACCCTAACCCTAACCCTAACCCTAACCCTAACCCTAACCCTAACCCTAACCCTAACCCTAACCCTAACCCTAACCCTAACCCTAACCCTAACCCTAACCCTAACCCTAACCCTAACCCTAACCCTAACCCTAACCCTAACCCTAACCCTAACCCTAACCCTAACCCTAACCCTAACCCTAACCCTAACCCTAACCCTAACCCTAACCCTAACCCTAACCCTAACCCTAACCCTAACCCTAACCCTAACCCTAACCCTAACCCTAACCCTAACCCTAACCCTAACCCTAACCCTAACCCTAACCCTAACCCTAACCCTAACCCTAACCCTAACCCTAACCCTAACCCTAACCCTAACCCTAACCCTAACCCTAACCCTAACCCTAACCCTAACCCTAACCCTAACCCTAACCCTAACCCTAACCCTAACCCTAACCCTAACCCTAACCCTAACCCTAACCCTAACCCTAACCCTAACCCTAACCCTAACCCTAACCCTAACCCTAACCCTAACCCTAACCCTAACCCTAACCCTAACCCTAACCCTAACCCTAACCCTAACCCTAACCCTAACCCTAACCCTAACCCTAACCCTAACCCTAACCCTAACCCTAACCCTAACCCTAACCCTAACCCTAACCCTAACCCTAACCCTAACCCTAACCCTAACCCTAACCCTAACCCTAACCCTAACCCTAACCCTAACCCTAACCCTAACCCTAACCCTAACCCTAACCCTAACCCTAACCCTAACCCTAACCCTAACCCTAACCCTAACCCTAACCCTAACCCTAACCCTAACCCTAACCCTAACCCTAACCCTAACCCTAACCCTAACCCTAACCCTAACCCTAACCCTAACCCTAACCCTAACCCTAACCCTAACCCTAACCCTAACCCTAACCCTAACCCTAACCCTAACCCTAACCCTAACCCTAACCCTAACCCTAACCCTAACCCTAACCCTAACCCTAACCCTAACCCTAACCCTAACCCTAACCCTAACCCTAACCCTAACCCTAACCCTAACCCTAACCCTAACCCTAACCCTAACCCTAACCCTAACCCTAACCCTAACCCTAACCCTAACCCTAACCCTAACCCTAACCCTAACCCTAACCCTAACCCTAACCCTAACCCTAACCCTAACCCTAACCCTAACCCTAACCCTAACCCTAACCCTAACCCTAACCCTAACCCTAACCCTAACCCTAACCCTAACCCTAACCCTAACCCTAACCCTAACCCTAACCCTAACCCTAACCCTAACCCTAACCCTAACCCTAACCCTAACCCTAACCCTAACCCTAACCCTAACCCTAACCCTAACCCTAACCCTAACCCTAACCCTAACCCTAACCCTAACCCTAACCCTAACCCTAACCCTAACCCTAACCCTAACCCTAACCCTAACCCTAACCCTAACCCTAACCCTAACCCTAACCCTAACCCTAACCCTAACCCTAACCCTAACCCTAACCCTAACCCTAACCCTAACCCTAACCCTAACCCTAACCCTAACCCTAACCCTAACCCTAACCCTAACCCTAACCCTAACCCTAACCCTAACCCTAACCCTAACCCTAACCCTAACCCTAACCCTAACCCTAACCCTAACCCTAACCCTAACCCTAACCCTAACCCTAACCCTAACCCTAACCCTAACCCTAACCCTAACCCTAACCCTAACCCTAACCCTAACCCTAACCCTAACCCTAACCCTAACCCTAACCCTAACCCTAACCCTAACCCTAACCCTAACCCTAACCCTAACCCTAACCCTAAGACCCTAACCCTAACCCTAACCCTAACCCTAACCCTAACCCTAACCCTAACCCTAACCCTAACCCTAACCCTAACCCTAACCCTAAACCCTAACCCTAACCCTAACCCTAACCCTAACCCTAACCCTAACCCTAACCCTAACCCTAACCCTAACCCTAACCCTAACCCTAACCCTAACCCTAACCCTAACCCTAACCCTAACCCTAACCCTAACCCTAACCCTAACCCTAACCCTAACCCTAACCCTAACCCTAACCCTAACCCTAACCCTAACCCTAACCCTAACCCTAACCCTAACCCTAACCCTAACCCTAACCCTAACCCTAACCCTAACCCTAACCCTAACCCTAACCCTAACCCTAACCCTAACCCTAACCCTAACCCTAACCCCTAACCCCTAACCCTAACCCCTAACCCTAACCCTAACCCTAACCCTAACCCTAACCCTAACCCTAACCCTAACCCTAACCCTAACCCTAACCCTAACCCTAACCCTAACCCTAACCCTAACCCTAACCCTAACCCTAACCCTAACCCTAACCCTAACCCTAACCCTAACCCTAAAACGCAACCCTAACCCTAAAACGCAACCCTAACCCTAAAACGCAACCCTAACCCTAAAACGCAACCCTAACCCTAAAACGCAACCCTAACCCTAAAACGCAACCCTAACCCTAAAACGCAACCCTAACCCTAAAACGCAACCCTAACCCTAGCACCGCCCCCATTGTAACCCTAACCAATAGGGGCAGGGGGGTGGGGCTAGGGGCCTGGCCAATCAGGGCCTGGGGGTGGTGCTAGGGTTCTGGCCAATCAGGAGCTAGGGGTGGGGTTAGGGTTCTGGCCAATCAGGGCCTGGGGGTGGGGTTAGGGTTCTGGCCAATCAGGGCCTGGGGGTGGGGCTAGGGGCCTGGCCAATCAGGGCCTGGGGGTGGGGCTAGGGGCCTGGCCAATCAGGGCCTGGGGGTGGGGCTAGGGGCCTGGCCAATCAGGGCCTGGGGGTGGGGTTAGGGGAGGGGCCTAGGGCTGGGGGGTGGTGCTAGGGGAGGGGGGTGTGCTTGGGGGCGGTGCTGGGGGACTGGCTAATTAGGGCAGGGGGTGGGGTGGTGGGCTGCATACTAATTGGGGGGGTGTGTATAGGGGGTATATACTGTGTATATAGGATATATATATATGTACTATATAGTATATATACTGTATATATACAGTATATATAAAAAGAATAAAAATATAAAGTCCGGTGCAGCAGTAGGGCTTTTCAGGCGACCGGGGAGTAGATATTTTTATTTAAATAGTTAAAGTTTTTTTTTAATATTTACTCCCCGGTCGCCTGAAAAGCCCTACTGCTGCTTTAAAGTTAGAAATAGAAATAGAGAGAAAAAGAAGAAAGAGAAAGAGAAATAAAGTTAGAGAGAAAGAGAAAGAGGAAGAGAAAGAGGAAGAGAAAGAGAGAGAAAGAGAAAGAGAAATAAAGTTAGAGTGAAAGAGAGACAGAAAGAGGAAGAGAAATAAAGCTAGAGTGAAAGAGAGAGAGAAAGAGGAAGAGAAATAAAGTTAGAGTGAAAGAGAAATAGAGAGAGAAGTAGAGACAAAGAGAAGGAGAGGGAAATAGAGAAAAATAAAGTTAGACTGAAAGAGAAGTAGAGACAAAGAGAAGGAGAGTGAAATAAACAGAGGTAGAGACAAAGAGAAGTAAAGAGAAGTAGAGACAAAGAGAAGGAGAGAGAAATAAACAGAGGTAGAGACAAAGAGAAGTAAAGAGAAGTAGAGACAAAGAGAAGGAGAGAGAAATAAACAGAGGTAGAGACAAAGAGAAGTAAAGAGAAGTAGAGACAGAGAAGTAGAGTGAAATAGAGAGAAGTAAAGAGAAGTAGAGACAGAGAAGTAGAGTGAAATAGAGAGAAGTAAAGAGAAGTAGAGACAGAGAAGTAGAGTGAAATAGAGAGAAGTAAAGAGAAGTAGAGACAGAGAAGTAGAGTGAAATAGAGAGAAGTAAAGAGAAGTAGAGACAGAGGAGTAGAGTGAAATAGAGAGAAGTAAAGAGAAGTAGAGACAGAGGAGTAGAGTGAAATAGAGAGAAGTAAAGAGAAGTAGAGACAGAGGAGTAGAGTGAAATAGAGAGAAGTAAAGAGAAGTAGAGACAGAGAAGTAGAGTGAAATAGAGAGAAGTAAAGAGAAGTAGAGACAGAGAAGTAGAGTGAAATAGAGAGAAGTAAAGAGAAGTAGAGACAGAGAAGTAGAGTGAAATAGAGAGAAGTAAAGAGAAGTAGAGACAGAGAAGTAGAGTGAAATAGAGAGAAGTAAAGAGAAGAAGAGACAGAGAAGTAGAGTGAAATAGAGAGAAGTAAAGAGAAGAAGAGACAGAGAAGTAGAGTGAAATAGAGAGAAGTAAAGAGAAGAAGAGACAAACAGAAGTAGAGAGAAATACAGAAAGACAGTCAAAGACAGTCAAAGACAGTCAAAGACAGTCAAAGACAGTCAAAGACAGTCAAAGACAGTCAAAGACAGTCAAAGACAGTCAAAGACAGTCAAAGACAGTCAAAGACAGTCAAAGACAGTCAAAGACAGTCAAAGACAGTCAAAGACAGTCAAAGACAGTCAAAGACAGTCAAAGACAGTCAAAGACAGTCAAAGACAGTCAAAGACAGTCAAAGACAGTCAAAGACAGTCAAAGACAGTCAAAGACAGTCAAAGACAGTCAAAGACAGTCAAAGACAGTCAAAGACAGTCAAAGACAGTCAAAGACAGTCAAAGACAGTCAAAGACAGTCAAAGACAGTCAAAGACAGTCAAAGACAGTCAAAGACAGTCAAAGACAGTCAAAGACAGTCAAAGACAGTCAAAGACAGTCAAAGACAGTCAAAGACAGTCAAAGACAGTCAAAGACAGTCAAAGACAGTCAAAGACAGTCAAAGACAGTCAAAGACAGTCAAAGACAGTCAAAGACAGTCAAAGACAGTCAAAGACAGTCAAAGACAGTCAAAGACAGTCAAAGACAGTCAAAGACAGTCAAAGACAGTCAAAGACAGTCAAAGACAGTCAAAGACAGTCAAAGACAGTCAAAGACAGTCAAAGACAGTCAAAGACAGTCAAAGACAGTCAAAGACAGTCAAAGACAGTCAAAGACAGTCAAAGACAGTCAAAGACAGTCAAAGACAGTCAAAGACAGTCAAAGACAGTCAAAGAAAAATAGACTGACATACAAATAGAGAGAACTAGATTGAAAGAGAAATAGAGAGAAATAGAGTTAGAGTGAAAGGGAAATAAAGAGAAATACAGTGAAAAGAAATATAGTGAAATAGAGTGATAAACAAATAGACAGAAATAGAGTTAGAGTGAAATTGACAGATTTAGAGTGAAATACACAGGAGACAGAGTGAAACAGACAAACTTACCTGAAACAGAGTGAAATAGACATAGGCTTACAAGGAGAGAGACATAACTAGAAACAGCCAGAAACAGAACCACAGAGTTAGACATAGAGACAGACAGAAATAAAGTAAGAGAGAGAAAAGGAGAGTGAGGAAAAGACTAAGAAGTAAAGTGACAGGGAAAGCAAGAAAGAGAGTGAATAAAAATAACTCGACACCAAATAAAGACAGGAGCCAATGGGGGCGGGGGAGAGGGGTGTATCTTTATTAAGGTGATTAGGGGATCAATTTTTATTGAATGAAAATTTTCATTTACACATCAGCAATATACATGGAAACAAAGTACACAAATGCAATTGCAAATGCAACCTATATATATACACTGATACAACACCAACTAACATATAGAGCAATACATGGAAATTCAGCAGTAAATGCAAATACAGAACAATACAAGCCAGATACATATTGACACAACAGAACCATTTTACTACTTCTGGAGTGTTCATTACAACTTGTTTTATTCTTACAAGAAACCCGAAAAACAGCAGCACACACAAAACATAGCAGTCATCCACAACACACACCTCCATCAGCTAACACACAAACTCACCTTCCCTCTCATCTCAACCACCATGCTAACCCCCAGCCATCGGCACGCATTCGCTGTGCTCCTTGGGAACGGGGAGCCCGGGAGCCTCAAAAAAAATCGTCCTGCCTGACGAAAACCCCGGTCCCAAGACGGTCCGCACCCAAACTTTGGCGATGAACGTCGCCTCGCAGACCGGCCGGGACCGAGGAAAAAAAAACCCAGCCGGGGGGAAAAAAAAAAAACCCCCCCGGCTGGGGATTTTTTATTCTAAGTTTAAAAATTAGTTGAAAAACCTGAAAGGTAAAAGGCATACACACAGGGTTAGCAACAGTCAACGCACACACTTCCTTAAGCTTACACTCAAACCCACCCACACTCGCATCTCAACCGCCCTGCTAACCCCCAGCCATCGGCACGCATTCGCTGCGCTCCTCGGGAACGGGGTTCCCGGGAGCCTCAAAAAAAATCGTCCTGCCTGACGAAAACCCCGGTCCCAAGACGGTCCGCACCCAAACTTTGGCGATGAACGTCGCCTCGCAGACCGGCCGGGACCGAGGAAAAAAAAACCCAGCCGGGGGGAAAAAAAAAAAACCCCCCCGGCTGGGGATTTTTTATTCTAAGTTTAAAAATTAGTTGAAAAACCTGAAAGGTAAAAGGCATACACACAGGGTTAGCAACAGTCAACGCACACACTTCCTTAAGCACTACACTCAAACCCACCCACACTCGCATCTCAACGGCCCTGCTAACCCCCAGCCATCGGCACGCATTCGCTGCGCTCCTCGGGAACGGGGTTCCTGGGAGCCTCAAAAAAAATCGTCCTGCCTGACGAAAACCCCGGTCCCAAGACGGTCCGCACCCAAACTTTGGCGATGAACGTCGCCTCGCAGACCGGCCGGGACCGAGGAAAAAAAAACCCAGCCGGGGGGAAAAAAAAAAAAAACCCCCCGGCTGGGGATTTTTTATTCTAAGTTTAAAAATGAGTTGAAAAACCTGAAAGGCAAAAGACATACACACAGGGTTAGCAACAGGCAACACACACACTTCCTTAAGCTTACACTCAAACCCACCCACACTCGCATCTCAACCGCCCTGCTAACCCCCAGCCATCGGCACGCATTCGCTGCGCTCCTCGGGAACGGGGTTCCCGGGAGCTTCAAAAAAAAAGTCCTGCCTGACAAAAACCCCGGTCCCAAGACGGTCCGCACCCAAACTTTGGCGATGAACGTCGCCTCGCAGACCGGCCGGGACCGAGGAAAAAAAAACCCAGCCGGGGGGAAAAAAAAAAAACCCCCCCGGCTGGGGATTTTTTATTCTAAGTTTAAAAATTAGTTGAAAAACCTGAAAGGCAAAAGACATACACACAGGGTTAGCAACAGGCAACACACACACTTCCTTAAGCTTACACTCAAACCCACCCACACTCACATCTCAACCGCCCTGCTAACCCCCAGCCATCGGCACGCATTCGCTGCGCTCCTCGGGAACGGGGTTCCCGGGAGCCTCAAAAAAAAAAGTCCTGCCTGACAAAAACCCCGGTCCCAAGACGGTCCGCACCCAAACTTTGGCGATGAACGTCGCCTCGCAGACCGGCCGGGACCGAGGAAAAAAAAACCCAGCCGGGGGGAAAAAAAAAAAAACCCCCCGGCTGGGGATTTTTTATTCTAAGTTTAAAAATTAGTTGAAAAACCTGAAAGGCAAAAGACATACACACAGGGTTAGCACCAGTCAGCGCACACACACACAAACACAAGCAGACACAGGCAGACAGAAACTGTCAGACAGACAGGGTCACACTCTTCAGCTTACATGGTAGATTCTGGGACAATAGGTAGCATCAGCAACCACAGAGATACTAATCTTCCTCCGGCACCTGCAACACAAGAAGAGGTGATCAGCAAGTGATTATCTGACAGCTAGACATTATCCACACTCTAGGCCCATCACATTTCTGCCCAAAACTACACAGAAAAGGGAATAACTGTAAAGTTTGACAACTGTTCTAGCTAACTGTGACTACATGCTAAGGCAGCCTAGTGACAGTACAATACAGCCACAGTACACTACAAGGCAGCATAGTGACAGTACAATACAAGGCAGCATACTGAAAGTACAATACAGTCACAGTACAAGGCAGCATCGTGAAAGTACAATACAGTCACAGCACAAGACAGCATACTGACAATACAATACAATCACAGTACAATACAAGGCGGCATAGTCACAGTACAATACAAGGCAGTACAGTCACAGTACAATACAAGGCGGCATAGTCACAGTACAGTCACAGTACAATACAAGGTACTACAGTCACAGTACAATACAGTCACAGTACAATACAAGGCGGCATAGTCACAGTACAGTCACAGTACAATACAAGGCAGCACAGGCACCCACAATGTAAGGCGGCACAGGCACAGTACAATACAGTCACAATACAATGTAAGGCGGCACAGGCACCCACAATGTAAGGCGGCACGGGCACAGTACAATACAGTCACAGTACAATACAAGGCGGCACAGGCACCCACAATGTAAGGCGGCACGGGCACAGTACAATACAGTCACAATACAATGTAAGGCGGCACAGGCACCCACAATGTAAGGCGGCACAGGCACAGTACAATACAGTCACAATACAATGTAAGGCGGCACAGGCACCCACAATGTAAGGCGGCACAGGCACCCACAATGTAAGGCGGCACAGGCACCCACAATGTAAGGCGGCACAGGCACAGTACAACACAGGCACAGTACAATACAGTCAGAGTACACAAGGTGGCAGAGGCACAATAAAATACAAGGTGGCAGAGGCACAATAAAATACAGTCAGAGGAAAATATAAGGCAGCATAGTCACAATACCAGCCAAGACAGGTACAATGCAAGTGAGAACTTGAGATAACTCTCTGGAATATTAATTCTCCAGACCTAGACGCCTTGAGAAGACAAAACCTTCTGAAATACTGCAGTCATGCAAGGAGAACATAATCCTCTCCCTATGCAAGACCAAGAGAACAGCACATGAAAAGAATGCCCTACAAAAGGTGAAAAGGAAAAAGGATGAGAACCCCTTGGGTCCGTGTGCTAGCCTCAAAAAGTAAAAATGTAAAGATGCCAGAACACAGATGTTCCGGCAAAGGACGTGACTAGCGGGCCAGAATGATGCCGACAAAGCATCGAGATGTAATGAAGTCCTACGACACAGAAGACAAGGGACACAAACTACATAACGGACACAAGTTCAAACTCCCTGGCAGCTCCACCTTATCGACCCAAGATTCCTAGCACAAGATGAGCCAGAGGCTGATGATGCCAAAGGAAACAAAGCTCTAAGGCAAAAGCATGATGATTAAACAGAACTCCTTACAAGAAATTAGTGCCAAAGCTGTTAGGAGGATGCTCGAGAAGCTGGACAGCCTGAGAGAAAGAATCGATGACTGCGGAGTGACTGTGGCGATACCTCTGCACCCAAAGGCGGCCTCCTCAGGCGAAAACATCCACGATGACGGTCGAGACTTGAAGATGACTGACGACGCAAACCGTGCTAGGACGCGCAGATGACTCGGAACCGCCCTGCCGGGCAAAGGCTCTGGTGAGGCTGAAATAAAACCCTCTCCCTTCGCTTCCAAGGGGCCCATCCCACTAAGGCCCTCTCCTCTAAGCTAACTTTAAATTGCCTCCTGTGATTGCAAAGCTTTTTCCCCTTCTCCCAACCACCAGCCCCAGAACTTATCTTTTTGAAGATGAGCGGACAAAATCCATCGGCGATGCAAAACAACACGTTGGCACCGTGGATGTTGAGATAGCTGTGACTGCTTCGGTGGTGCCATATCCAAACCAGCTCTACACCTCATCAGGGTACCTAAGACAACAAAACAGAATATGTGACAATTGCCCTACAAAAGAATAATCCCTAGGGCTCCTCTAAACCACGACCTCAGCTCACCTCAAATCATCATGTGACTCCAGAGATGGCCCAGAGGGTACCTGCAAAATGAAAAGGTACAGTCTTAGCAAACTGCTGCACACTGCTCGCTTGAGTCACCCCACCTAGACACCAACTCACCTGCTAGCCACTATTCTTTGGCACGCCTGGGACAGCACCTGCAAGGAAAGAAAGCAAAAAAGCATGCTCAGTGACTGTGCAAACACAACCTCCCCAGTCAGACGGGACGGAATCACACATATATCTTAAGCTTACACCCACCTGGCCACTGGCATCCGGGCCCAGGACATCTTCCAAGTGGACCGCCTAAAATAAAAACACAACAGTGGATGCTTAGAGTTGCATCAGAAATTGAAACCTGAGCCATAACAACCACTTCTCTGCATTGGTCACTGCTCACCTTCACCAGTTCACCTTGACTGCTGATATCCCGCCATACCACCTAAAAATAAAGACAAAGAACAATGCTGTAACACATCACCATTTACACTTTCCCTGCAAAGACAAATGGGGACTGACTTCAGCTCTACACGCACCTGGTTACAGGCATCCGGGCCCAGGACATCTTCCAACTGGACCGCCTAAAATAAAAACACAACAGTGGATGCTTAGAGTGGCATCAGAAATTGAAACCACAGTAATAACAGCCGCTTCTCCGCAGTGGTCACTGCTCACCTTCACCAGTTCACCTTGACTGCTGATATCCCGCCATACCACCTAAAAATAAAGACAAAGAACAATGCTGTAACATATCACCATTTACACTTTCCCTGCAAAGACAAATGGGGACTGACTTAAGCTAACACCCACCTGGTTACAGGCATCCGGGCCCGGGACATCTTGCAAGTGGACCGCCTAAAATAAAAACACAACAGTGGATGCTTAGAGCTGCACCAGAAATGGAAACCTCAGCAATAACAGCCGCTTCTCTGCACTGGTCACTACTCACCTTCACCAGTTCACCTTGACTGCTGATATCCCGCCATACCACCTAAAAATAAAGACAAAGAACAATGCTGTAACATAGTCACCATTTACACTTTCCCTGCAAAGACAAATGGGGACTGACTTAAGCTAACACCCACCTGGTTACAGGCCTCCGGGCCCGGGACATCTTGCAAGTGGATCGCCTAAAATAAAAACACAACAGTGGATGCTTAGAGCTGCACCAGAAATGGAAACCTCAGCAATAACAGCCACTTCTCTGCACTGGTCACTGCTCACCTTGCCCACTTCGCCTTGAGTGCCAATACCCCAGGTCACATCCTAAAAATAAAGACAAAGAACAGTGCTGTAACACAGCCACCATTTACACTTCCCCTGCAATGAAACACAGGGACTGACCTTCTTGAGGGAAAGTCCTCCACCAGTATGGGGTGCTCTGCCACAGATTGAATCCATCTACATCTGAAAGAAAGTTAAGATGAAAGTCAAAGTGCTGCAGGATAACTGGATGGCTCCAGACATTTTGGGTCAATCTACAGATACTACTTAAAGTCCAGCTACACCCCGCATTGTAAGTTTCAAGTCCCCAGCACTTGCTCTACGACACCTACACCCAACTACGGAGCAGGGCAGAGCAGCTCCGGGACAAATACACACCGACACCCATGACACGGGAGACGACAAACAAGGGAACAAAACAGGGACAGAAAATTCTCGGCGAGAAGAATGACCGCAAAGAAGACCGAGAACTCTGAATGAGATGTCCGAGGCGAGAGCCCTGGTGGGCTAACCAGGCTCAGAGAACCCTGCAGGAAGAAGATGTTAGCAGGATGACTTATTCCAAGCACTTCAAAGATGGATGCCCGAGAGTCCTGTGGATAAAAGCCTCTACCTATCTTTGCCTTCTAACAAGCCCTAATCCGCCGGAATGGATCATTGCGGAGAGCAGCTGTCAATACAGCTCGGAACAAGACCTGAAAAGACATTGGACCGGATGCTTCTAAAGAGAGATGCAATTTTGATGCCTGTCTGGGCTCCCAAATGAAAGGTTCAATGTGATCGGCGCCAGGCCGAGGAACAGAGAGATTAGAGATGCTAAGAATGACTCCGGCGTTTCCTATTCGCCCCTTGAAGGGCTAAGGCAAAAGACAAGGAAGACCAGGTGCCCAAAAGACAGTGCGCAACAGATGGGACACGTGAAATGCCCTGGGACTGCTCTGCCCTGCATACCTCAGCATGGTGATAAAAACAACACTTTCCCTTTATGCACCTAAGGGGCCATTTCTTGGACATGCCTGTCTCCAAAGCTGACTCAAAAATCCCTCCTGGTGACCCCTGACTAACCACCCCGGTTTCAAATCTTCTGTGAGCCATAGCCCCCCACTTATCTCTTGGACTGGGGATGCGAATCCACTTCGGGTGCGAAAGAAAGCCGCCTCGCCCTCGGGGAGGTTCCTGCTGTCACTGGGCTGTAGTCTCTTAGTCAGCTACAATTACAAAAACCTAATATGAATGTGCAATCTCAGCAGCATGTCGGCCAAAATGCAACAACTCTGCTACTCACCATCTCTTAAGAAGGCCCTGGTCCTGGGCCCGCACCCTTTGGCCGTGCTCGGAGGCCGATGTCATCGTCGTAGGGTATACCTGTGTTAAAAGGAGACGAGGGGATGCAGCAATGCTGAAACTGGAGTGGACCCTCCCTTCCTCCTCCCTGACTCACCGCAACTCTTCAGCTGTTACCAAAGACTACCCAAAGGGCACCTTCAAGTGGGAAAAATCAAGGCTTCATCACAGAGTCCTGTATTACTTCCAGAGGGCTCACGAGAGAAGCGAACTGGGTCCATTGGGTGATTGGGGAGGGAGTGGAGTCTCGATGCAAAGTGAGCGAACCGCCTAAAACACACAAATGACAATGGATGCTTTGAGTTAGACCGGAATGTGGCATCCGAGCAATAACAACTGCTTCTGCCCACTACTCACTACTCACCTTACCCACTTGATCTTGACTGCTGAAAATGCGGCATTACTTCCTAAAAAGAAGGAAAAAGAACAATGCTGTAACATATCACCATTTACAGTTTCCCTGCAAAGACAAATGGGGACTGACTTAAGCTAACACCCACCTGGTTACAGGCATCCAGGCCCGGGACATCTTGCAAGTGGACCGCCTAAAATAAAAACACAACAGTGGATGCCTAGAGTTGCAGCAGAAATTGAAACCTCAGCAATAACAGCCGCTTCTCGGCACTGGTCACTGCTCACCTTCACCAGTTCGCCTTGACTGCTGATATCCCGCCATACCACCTAAAAATAAAGACAAAGAACAATGCTGTAACATATCACCATTTACACTTTCCCTGCAAAGACAAATGGGGACCGACTTAAGCCAACACCCACCTGGTTACAGGCCTCCAGGCCCGGGACATCTTGCAAGTGGATGGCCTAAAATAAAAACACAACAGTGGATGCTTAGAGTTGCACCAGAAATTGAAACCTCAGCAATAACAGCCGCTTCTCTGCACTGGTCACTGCTCACCTTGCCCACTTTGCCTTGAGTGCCGATACCCCAGGTCACATCCTAAAAATAAGGACAAAGAACAGTGCTGTAACAGAGCCACCATTTACACTTCCCCTGCAAAGAAACACACGGACTGACCTTCTTGAGGGAAAGTCCTCCACCAGTATGGGGTGCTCTGCCACAGATTGAATCCATCTGCATCTGAAAGAAAGTTAAGATGAAAGTCAAAGTGCTGCAGGATAACTGGATGGCTCCAGACATCTTGGGTCAATCTACAGATACTACTTAAAGTCCAGCTACACCCCGCATTATAAATTTCAAGTCCCCAGCACTTGCTCTACGACACCTACACCCAACTAGGGAGAAGGGCAGAGCAGCTCCGGGACAAATACACACCCACACCCGTGACACGGGAGACCACAAACGAGGGAACAAAACAGGGACAGAAAACTCTCGGCGAGAAGAATGACCGCAAAGAGGACCGAGAACTCTGAATGAGATGTCCGAGGCGAGAGCCATGGTGGGCTAACCAGGCTCAGAGAACCCTGCAGGAAAATGTTAGCAGGACGACTTATTCCAAGCACTGCAAAGATAGATGCCCGAGAGTCCTGCGGTTAAAAGCCTCTACCTATCTTTGCCTTCTGACAAATCCTAATCCGCCTGAATGGATCGTTGCGGAGCGCAGCTGTCGATACAGCTCGGAACAAGACCTGAAAAGACATTGGACCGGATGCTTCTAAAGAGAGATGCAATTTTGATGCCTGTCTGGGCTCCCAAATGAAAGGTTCAATGTGATCGGCGCCTGGCCGAGGAACAGAGAGACTAGACCTGCTAAGAATGACTCCGGCGTTTCCTATCGGCCCCTTGAAGGGCTAAGGCAAAAGACAAGGAAGACCAGGTGCCCAAAAGACAGTGCACAACAGATGAGACACGTGAAATGCCCTGGGACTGCTCTGCCCTGCACACCTCAGCGCTGTGATTAAAAATAGCACTTTCCCTTTATGCACCTAAGGGGCCATTTCTTGGACATGCCTGTCTCCAAAGCTGACTCCAAAATCCCGCCCGGTGACCCCTGACTCAGCACCCCGCTTTCAAATCTTCTGTGACCCATAGCCCCTCACTTATCTCTTGGACCGGGGATGCGAATCCACGTTGGGTGCGAGAGAAGGCCGCCTCGCCCTCGGGGAGGTTCCTGCTGTCACTGGGCTGTAGTCTCTTAGTCAGCTACAATTAAAAAAAACTAATATGAACGTGCAATCTCAGAAGCATGTCGGCCAAAATGCAACAATTCTGCTACTCACCATTTCTTAAGAATGCCCGGGTCCTCGGCCCGCACGCTTCGGCCATGCTAGGAGGCCGATGTCATCGTCGTAGGGTATACCTGCGTTAAAAGGAGACGAGGGGATGCGGCAATGCTGAAACTTGAGTGGACCCTCCCTTCCTCCTCCCTGCCTCCCTGACTCACCGCAACTCTTCGGCCATTACCAAAGTCCACCCAAATAGCACCTTCAAACGGGAAAGATCGAGGCTTCCTCACAGAGTCCTGTATTACTTCCGGAGGGCTCACGAGAGAAGCGAACTAGGTCCGTCGGGTGATTGGGGAGGGAGTCTCGATGCAAAGTGAGCAAACCGCCTAAAATGCACAAATGACAATGGATGCTTTGAGTTAGACCGGAATGTGGCATCCGAGCAATAACAACTGCTTCTGCCCACTACTCACTGCTCACCTTACCCACTTGATCTTGACTGCTGAAAATGCGGCATTACTTCCTAAAAAGAAGGAAAAAGAACAATGCTGTAACATAGCCACCATTTACATCTGCCCTGAAAAGCCAAGCAATGACAGACCTTCCCAGAAAGAAGGGGCAAAACAAAATGGAAAGGTGTGTACCGATGTAGGGTCCAAAAGCGTCGTGTCGCCAAAGTAGTTTCTGTCCGAAACCCCTTGAATGTCACCTCCTGCTGCGACAGTCTCGGTCGTACGGGACCGGCACTTTAAATGCTGCTGGCCACCTGTAAAACACAAAATAACAAAGGCCACTTAGAGTTTCATGACTTACGCAAGAATGCCTGTAGCATCCGGTTCTATGCCAGAACTGATACTCCTCTCGCTCGCCTGTACGCATCTGGTCACAGTGCCCCAGTGCTGCTAGCCGACCGTGTCACGCTCCTTGCATCTTCAAAATTAGATGAAAATATGACCGACGCTGTAAACGTAGAGAAGAAAGTCAGGCCGTAGCTCAGGCTTTCGGCGCCGACTCGTCTCGTCGCCGTGCTCCTCCGGTCTCCAGTGTTTGTACTGGGTTTACTATGTTACTATCCCTCTGCAAAAGAATTCTTCGTTAAAGTCACTCAGACACATAGGGAAAGCTTAAGCTTCTCAAAGTTCCCACTTCTCAACGCAAACTGTCTAGGATCTGACAACAGCATGCATTAAGACAAAGAGCTACAAAACTGTGAGACGCCGCTATACTGTTCCCTCTGTCTCTGCCCAACTCTGCACGGACCGGCCACACTCGCTGTGTCTGAGGTGGGGCTCGGGTGGCTAAAATGTTAGCCGTAAAGTTGTCTGTCTAGCCCACCTACCCTCTTATCTATTCCACAGGGCAGAGCAGTTCCAGGCTAAACACAACACATTACAAACAGCGTGACACAAGGACAACAAACAAAGATCCCAGCAAAAATAGCAATTAGAATAATAGCAAGGACCGAGATGATGCCAAAAGAGATGACCGACGGTACGCCGATGGCGGACGGAGAGGGCTCTAAGGAGCAGAAGAAAACACTGTAACACAGTGACCTGTTAAAGAAACTGTCAGTCACGATGATCAAGATAGCTATGAGATAATAGTACGTTAGGAATGCTCCCCGTAACCATACAGCCTTACGAGCCCCGGGATGCTACAACTCATGGCCGGAAAGGAGGACGGTACGGCCGGGAATGAGGCCTCAAAAGACGTCCGATTTGATGCTTCTAAGATACGACTCGGAGATGCGGCCTAGCCCGTAAAAGAATGGATGGTATCGGCATTGTGCCGAGAAGCACGAATGTTCAAGAATCTAGACATGATGGCTGACGCTCGTGATAAGGTCCTCGAGGGGAAAAGACAGCGATATCTGATCTGAGGGATCCCAAAGACAGGCTAGACAACATGGCACACGAGACAACATGACACACGCTGGAACTGTTCTGCACTGCACAACTTAGAGCTACAATCAAAAGTAGAGCTGCTCCTTTTAGCTGTCCTAAGGAGCTCCTTAGAAAACATCCTTTTCCTCTCTGCTAGTTGTTAAAACTGTCCCAGGAATTCCCAACCCGGTACCGTACTAACATCCCGCCTCCGGGCCGTGGCCCCTGACTTATCTTTTGGGTGACTCGGAAGGCCCCCTGATCACCGGTTCGTCTCTTTGTCACCTACAGTCAAGAAAACTAAAACCAAAGTATGAGTTTAGTGTTACGTGAGCCAAATCCCAGTGAGTCAGCTACTCACCCTGTCCTTAGTGCCTCTGGGTCTTTGACTCGCTGGTTTCATAGTGAATCTAGGGCTATAACTGTTACTGTGATTGGCACCACAGTTAGCGAGAGACAAAGTCACACAGCCTTTCTGTGATTGCGGTGGATGCGCTTGTGTGCCCGAAGACATGTAAATACATCCCCTGGGCTTCTGAAAACTCTTAGGGAGGCCCTCAAATGGACTCTGCTTCTCACCGTGCTACCTCCTAAACCCCACCACAGTAATTCCTACCTGGGTCACCCACCCTCTCTAGGTCACAGTCCCCAACTTCCTTACCAGAAGCCACAATCTCAAAGATCATCTTCAACTCAAGGAAGATGCCTTTTGTAACATGCTGAATCTGCTGAAAAAACCTGAAGTACCGCTCTCGACACGACCTAGAATCTCAGGAAGCGGTGCTTCTCCTAAAAACAACAAGAAAAACACCAGAAGTTTTAAAAGCAATGGACCATCCCTGAACACACAACCCAAAATCATAAACTTCAATACTCCCTGGATTCAATGCAGCTTTCTTCAGTGTCTTTGAAGCCTCCGTTGCTTTAGATGCCCAAAAGCACCTGCTGAAAACAAGCTAAGCTGAAAAACCATCTTCACCGAGTGGAGAAGAGATCTCTTAGCCCAGCTGATTCCCAGGAGGGAATGAAGCCCCTTAGCAAAGGCTGGGGTTAATATACCCCTGTTTGGGCCCGCCTCTCATTCCCATGAGTCCCTGGGAAAAGGGAGGAGACAAATCCCACTGGGTATAAAAGCCCTCAGAGGAGCTGTAGCTGTTTGGCTCCTATGACTTAAATTCCAGGTAGGTATGGGGCTCCATTTAGAAGCAAACTTTTCCAGGAAAAGGTAATGCCCTTTTTTTTCCTATAACTACTTTGAGCAAAAAGGCAGTAAACGAGTGAGATATGGAACTTTGTGCTTTGGCAGCATAGCGAGATAAGTCGGATAGTTTGTTGTGAACTTGGGAAACTTTGCCTAAGTGATTACTAAGTAGCGCTCCATGTGTGACTAAAGAGATGAGGGAAGAACAGTAGCGATATGAATAGTGTGAATCTCATAAGAACCTTTAATGAGGGTCCCCCTAATTTTATCTGCATTAAACTGACACAATGGGGAAATGGGAATAAAAGGGCTTCGCCACTTTGCTTTAGTCCTCTAAAACATTGGCAAAAGATGAATGTGTCTGTGGGAAAAGAGATAGAGATAATGCTGCAGGTAATCTTACCTCTGATCCACTGCAGCTGTGTTAATTATCAAAAAGTGGCATCAGCCTGCCCTGCCAGCTATGGGTATGATAAAGAGTGAGTAAGTTGGGAGGGCATTGTGTCGGAGTCGGAGTCAGTAGGAGTCTGCTAGCCATGCTATGAGGAGGAAGGGACGGGAGGTCGGGAAAGGGACAAATGAGGTAAGCTACTGTACGAGGCACAGAGGGAGATAGGCGGCCGTGCTAAGGACGGAAGGGAGTGAGCTTGAACAGCAGAAGAAAGGGAGTAGAAAAAAAGTTGAGACACTGGGTCTACGGAGTAGCTGCTGCCATAAATAGACTGGCCCTGAGAGCTGTGTAGAGTTGCTCATAAAAAGCTCTAGAGAAAAGACATGAGAGACTGCTAGATAATAAGGTGTTAATGTTTGGAATCCAGTGAAGTCTTTAAAGAGGCACTCAGAGTGCAGTGTCCCTCTCAAGTTCCACATTTACCTCACTTTCAGTCTTTCAAATGATGGGGAAAAAAGGGGATTTTCACATCGGTGCAAACTTTCCAAAAGGAGGGACACCTGGACTTCCTCCTGAACTTAAACCTTAGGACGATGAAAAGGGGGAGGTACCCTTAATGCAAACCTGTAAAATACTGCGCTCAAGGTGTTGCCTTTCGGTTTAAACTGGAAAACAAAGCAAAATGGGGATTCCCTGTCTACTAATGCCCCAAACAGGAGGGAAAAGGGAGGGTGTCCTACAATGGATACCGTGAAAAATGCAGGGGAAGGGGACTCCCCATCAATTGAAACACAAGCGATTACAGAAAAAGAAGTATTCTTCCTCAGTTTAAACCCTTGTTCTACTAGTAACGCCCCTTTTTCATGGGGGCACTGGGTAGGGACTGCATGTAGCAAAGAGGGACTGACAACATGAAAGGCAAAAGTTGAAAGATAGACTCCAGGACCCCAGACCCTCCCCCGTGGGCTCCGGCGCCTCTCCTCGGCGCGATGGCTTTTCCCTCGGAGTTCTCTCGGAGGGAGGCTCCTTGCCCGGATCATCCGCCTGCTCCCGGGCTCCTACGACGCGCTCTGGCCGTGGTGCCCGAAGGGACGCTCGGGATGCCCCCGCCGGTCCCTCTCCGCTGCCGGTTCCCTGTGCGGGTGGGTGGACGTAACCCCTAAAAATGACCCCCGGGGGACCTGGCACCTCGTGACCCTCGCTGATCACACTGGGGCTGCTTGACTTTGAATGGGTAGGGAGAGGTAGAGGAAAGTCCTGCAGGTCATTGGCTTTTCTGCAAGGCCCGGTATCTGCCTCTGAAGCTTGAGGGCTCTGGGGGGTCTTTCCCATGGAAAAGTGCTGTCACTTGGGTCCAGGGCCGGTTTAGAAAGTTTCAGGAAGGACGTGTGGGTGCTGGGATGATTTCAGTGGTTTTAGGACTTGGTCTGGGATGTTGAAGTTTTTTAGGAGCCAATGGAAACAGCTTAGATGTTCTAAAACAGGCCTGTCAGAGCTAGAAAAAGGTGACTATGGCTTTGGGGGCTTCTAGATGCCCCTCAGATGTTTGTAGGACCTCCTAAATCCTCTGAGGCCCTTTTAAGGCCCTGAAATACCGTTCACAAACCTCCAATGGTGTGCTAGAGCAACCCGATGACATCTACGATGTCCCCGGAAGTCACGAGGTCCCCGAAACATTGCCGAGACCGAACGGAACACCGAATGTTCCGTCCTGCGAGGACAGGGATAATTCTGAACGGAAAACGCCTCCCCTGCCAGGCGTGCGGGTTGTAACGTAATGGGCCTCGTGGACTCTGGGTGACTCCTGATAAACTGATGCTGTGAGCCCCTCGGGGGCTCGGGGACAGAGAGGAAGCGAGAATCCGAGGCCACCCGGCTGTATACTATGGGGAGACAGGGAGAGACAGTGCTAAAGGCAATCTTGCCTTTGATATATTGCAGCTGTGTTAATTACTCAAGAGTAGGAATAGCCTTGCCCTCACAGCTATGGGTGCGATAAAAGAGCGAGTTAGCCGGTAGTCAGTCGGAGTCCGCCGGCCGAGCCGCGAGGAGGAAGGCGTGCGAGGGACGGAAAGGTTGAGACGTCGTACGAGGGACGGACGAGGTGAGGGGGCCGTGTTAGGGATGGGAAGGAGTGAGCTGGAACTGCAGAAGGAAGAGAGAAGAAAGAGAGAAAGAACCAAAGCTGTGTGGAGCTACCCATGGGAGGCAACATAGAAAAGGCATGAAAGATTTCTAGATTGTAGGAATGCATTTCCACACCTGAACAGGTGTTTCCATATAGGGAAAGGTTTAAGACTCACCTCAAAACCTTTTAAGAGAAGAACACTAGAAGTTTGTTTGCTCTCCTGACAGTAATGGGCTCAGTGCTAAGACATAAACACTGATAGGTCTGCTTACCTATTCCCCAGAAACAGCTATCCTGTATTGAGCTCTTTGGCAAAAAAACCCACCTAAATCGTCCAATACTTAAGGGAGAACATAAAGCTTCTCAGTGTATTCTTGAGGTGTTGTAGGAGATGTATGGAACCTGCCCCTATACTGTGCTCAGCTTTGTTCTATTTTATTTTTTTATTAAAACCTTTTTGCTTTTTCAAGACGTACTCGACCGTGCCGTCTTGCAAAATTATTTAAACCATTTTCTGTAAGGTGCTGGATACCCTCAGAGGTGTAGGACTCTCACAGAGCTAATTCCACCTGGCTCTTCGAGAAATTCAATACTAGATAACAAGGTGCTAATGCTTAAAGCCTTTGAGAGTTTTATTGACGGACTCTGAGTGTCGTGGCCATCTACACGACAGTGTTTGCTGGTCCCGATCTGGGACAAATCATCTGATGTTTACGATTTTGATAAGTGTATTCCCGTTTTTGTACAACAGCACCTGAGTGGAAAGGGTGGCTAGATTCCACAGGTGGGAAAGATTTCTGACCGCATTTCTAAGGGCTTGGAAGTAGGCTTCCAAAGACTTAAGGCCGGCGAGAAAGCCGGTCCCTAGCGGGCTTCACGTAGCCGGAGCGCCGCACTAGATGGCTACGGGCTCTTCAGAAGAGACGGTAAAGGAAGAAGAGGTGGAGGGGTAGCTCTTTATATTAAGGAGACTTTTGATGCTGTAGCAATTGAAACTAAGGAAGATGGAGTTGAATGCTTATGGGTAAGAATTAAGGGGAAGGCCAACAAGGCTGACATCCTCCTGGGAGTCTGTCATCGTCCACCCGACCGTGAAGAAGAGGTGGGCAACTTATTCTATAAGCACCTGGAGAGCGTTTCAGGATCGTCAGCCCTTGTTCTTCTGGGTGACTTCAACCTACCGGACATCTGCTGGGAACTTAATACAGCAGATAAGAGGCAGTCCAGGAAAGTTTGAGACTCTATGGAGGACAACTTTTTGTTGGTGGGTCAGCCCACCAGGGGAGGGACCATGTTAGATCTGCTGTTTGCAAATATAGACGGGCTGCTGGGAGATGTGGTGATTGCAGGTCGCTTGGGACAGAGTGATCACGAAATAATAGAGTTCTCAGTATTTGGTGAAATCAGGAGGAGCACCAGTAAGACTCTTGCATTGGACTTCCGGAGGGCAGACTTTGGCCTTTGTAGGAGGCTTAGTAAGGGAAGCGGTCCTTAAAAACAAAGGAGTTCAGGAAATGTGGGCCTGCCTCAAAACAGACATCTTGAGGGCACAGGGATGAGGGCACAGGGACACGCTGTTTCCGCGTGCCGAAAGATAAGTCGACGGGGTAAACGTCCGGCCTGGATGGGCGAGGAGGTTTTGGAAGAACTTAGAAATACAAAGGGGACGTATCATCTTTGGAAAGAGAGGCAGGTCTCTCAGGAAGCATTCAAGGGGACTGCTAGAGCATGTAGGAAAAAAATTAGGCAGGCTAAAGCTCACTTTGAACTTAGAATGGTGACTGCTGTAAAGGATAATAAAAAATGTTTTTACAAATATATTAACGGTAAAAGGAAGGGTAAGAGCAACCTTTGTTCTTGATTGGACATGGGAGGGAACTTAGTAACTGCAGATGAGGAAAAGGCAGAAGTGCTTAATGCCTACTTTGCCTCAGTTTTTAGTGGGAAGACGACTTGCCTTCATGACAACTGTCCTCTGTGGTTGGTAGATGATGTCAGGGAACAGAATGGTTCCCCCATTATCCAAGGGGAGGCCGTCGGAAAACTGCTGAAGTACTTGGATATCTGTAAGTCCGTGGGACCGGATGGGATCCATCCCAGGGTGATGAGAGAGCTGGCGGAAGAAGCCTGTGGGAAAGTGGCACGGGGAGCACCACAGAGCCACAGAGAATGAAAAAGGAACGGGAGTGAGACATGGAGAAGGACAGAGAAAAAGACAAATGCCAAATACATGGCAAAGACAGAGGGATACAGTGGCAAAGAGGGAAACGAGAAACCGGAGAGGAAATGACCGTGGCATGTGCCGGTAGGGGGGGAAGAAGGGCGAAGCGTGGTGCGGGGATGGAGACGGAGAGGTGCGGCCGCGAGGGCGGAGGTTGACGGAGAGACGGGTGCGATGAGTGCGAAGGACTGGGCGGCGGGTACGGACGAGTACGGGCAAAAGGACGACGAGAGGGACGAAGACATAGAGTCGTGATGCAGGACAAAGGAAAAAAAGGAAGAAAGAAGAAAGATAAAGATGCAGGCAGGGAGGGAGACAAAAAGCAGGACAGAACAGGGAGAGGGGCTGAGCAACTTTTATTAAACAAATATTGAGGACTCATTCCTTACAAGAAAAAGAACAAGAAGACAGAGTGAAAGGAAATGGAAGGGGGAGCACACGGGACAAGAAAGGAGCACGAGACGCATCTATACGGGTGGCGTCGGCAAAAAGAACCGGGCTGAATTTTTCCGATTGGGCCTGCTTCTCGCTGCCGTGATGCCTGGGAAAAGGGAGGAGGCAAATCCCACGAGGTATAAAAGCTCTCAAAGGGGCTGCAGTTCTTTGACTCCTCTGACTTAAATTCAAGGTGAGTTAAGGGCTCAACAGAGAAGAAAACCCTTCCGGGAGGTAAGGACACTTTCTTTTTTTGCTACAGCTACTTCAAGCAAAAGGGCAGAAATAAAACTTTGTGTTTTGGCAGCACAGCTAGGTAAGTTGGATAATTTGTTGCAATTATTCCTCAGTGATGACTATGTAGTACTCCACATGTGACTAAGTAGGGTGGCAAAGAATGGCAGTGATATGAATGGTGTATATCTCAATAAGACCTCCAAATAGGGCTATCTGTACTATAAATAAGAAAAATAGTACGCTCCCCAGCAGTGTTGGGGTTATGTACGTGCCGGGCTCGCTCCCATCTGTGATCCTTGGTACTGGAATACTGATAGAAGTACCCCAAAATGCAGTTTTAAACCCTTAAAATACTGAAAAAGGCAGAGATTCCTTCAGCTAAGAATGAGGAAATGGGGCAGTAGTTTCCACGTAAACCGATAACATGACAAATAAATGGCTTGTCCCCCTTTAATTTCATTGCCTAAAATTTTTGGAAAAGAAGGGGTTTCCTCATTTTAAATCTCTCCCGTGATGGAAAAAGGGGGATTTTCCCCTCAATTCAAATCCTTGAAAAGGAGGGACAGCTGGGCTTCCCCCTCTTAAGTCTTAGGATGATGAAAAGGGGGCGTTACCCTTAATTCAAACCCATGAAAGAGCATCATCAAAGTTTTCCCTTTCCGTGGAAAATAATGGAAAATGCGGATTCCGTATCCCTACCCCTGAAAGTGTGGAAAAGGTAAGCTTTCTGTCAATTGAGACCATTACAATTGCAGGGGAAGGGGATTCCCCCACAATTTGAACACAGTTAATTATGGAAAAGGAAGCTTTTCCCCTCAGTTTAAACCCCTTTTCTCCTAATAATCCCTCTCTTTACTAAGGGCTTTAGGGAGGGACTAACAAGATAAAAAGGGGAAAGTTTAGAGCTCCTCTCTGGGACCCCGCATGCTGCCCGGGTCGCTCGGGTGCTGCCCCTTGGCACGAGTGCTTTTCCCTGGGCATTTTCTTGAAGCCGTGCTCTGTGCCCAGGTGCACCCGGTTGCTCCCCCGCCCCTGATGGATGCTCTGACGGTCATTCCTGGAGGGACGCTCGGGATGCCCCCGTTGATGCCTCTGGACTAACGGCTCCTGGCACAGGTATGCCGGGGGAACCCTCTGAAGGCAGCTGGTCACACCTGGAGCTGTGACATCTTGGAGTGGGGAGGTGAGGTGGAGAAAGGTACTGCTGGTTGCTCCCTCCGCTGCACAGACCTTCATCTGCCCCTGAAACACTGAGATCCTGGGCTTTCCTTTCTGTGGACAAGAGTTATCCTTGCCTGGGTGCCTGTGGCCAAAATTGGCATTCTGCCTCCAAAATTCTGATGTCCTAGGTTTGTAATTACCAAGGAAATTCCCCCCAGATCATAAGAAATGAGCAGTAATTTTTCCTTGGCGATCATTACTGAATTGTTTTTCTGTTGAAGTCTTTGACACGTCCCTTGAGGGGTCAGGGGTTTGGCCGGGTTGTTTATGACTAATCCTGACAAGCCCAACCAAACCTGAGCACCCCCAATTGCTGGTCCACCCTGAATTTCAGGGAAATATTGATACAGTTTATAAGGACTCCCTGTGCCTGCTACACAGACTTTCCGTGTGCATCCAGGGAACAGATTCACTCTGTAGTATATATTAATTCATGTTCCTGGAATATAAGAATAAATTAAATTAGGTGATATTGGTAGAGGGAGGGAAGGTGCATTCCCTATAGTACATGTGTTTTGGAGGCTGTCAGCTCAGGCAGGAACTGAATGGTAACCTCACAAGAAACTCTTTTACATTTTCCTTGTGTATGTTGGTTCATGTTCACAAATAATATTTTATACATGTAATATTCACAGGTATGGGTGATGGTAAATTACACAAACAGCAGAATGCTGAAACCGGGTGCAACTAAGATCTGATAAGAACTGATAGCCCAAGAGAATGGATCCGGCCAAGTCATCGAGAGATTCTTGGAAGCACCTAAACCCATCCCTACTGCCTGAGCTCCGCTGCGATTCTATCGGCAAAAACCATCGAGGGACAAAGAAGCTATAGAAATTCAAAATGGAACAGTAGCACCAACCTTTAGAGATTCTTTGCTTCCCTCGATAGCTGGACTTCGTAACGTGTTCAAGCTTGTACCTGGACTCTCCAACACGTTCAGACTTGTACGCTGAGCCAAAAGGTATAAAACCAGTGGGCCTGGAGGCAGACCGGTGTGAGACCTGGGGGTGTGGTGTCGCGGGACACTTCACGGAGGTCTCGCCCGGTGCGCGCCGCCTATTTCCTCGCTCCGTTTCGGTATTGGCTTTGTGAGTTTTGCGCTTGTGGCTTTTTCACTGGCAATCTGGCAAAAAATTCTATTTTATTGTAATTGGCTTAATTAATTTATAACAATTCCATCCTTTGTTCCCAAATGCCAGTTCTCACAGACGCCACCGAAGCAGAAAACTACTACAAGTGTTTCGGTTTAAAGGAAAACTTTTACTACATCTAGCTGTATGAGTAAAATAAATACATTTATTGATGGTCATGGCAGGAAAACTTTTCAGACAGGAAAAAAACCATTGGACAGATCCCATTTTGACAACATGGCTTTCTTTTGGGATTAATATCCATATATAGCATCATATATATGTGTATATAGATGTGTATGTATATGTATATATATCATATATATACATATATAGCATAAAAAAAAGATATTTTGCAATTTCGTATTATGAAATGGAGTGACATAGGTATGTGGGGACTTAATCTTCTAGCATTTTGGAATAGATTTATTGTAGTATTTTGAAACTGGGTTACTGTGATGGTTCTCAACTTGTTATCCTAGTATTTTGAAATGGACACTTTGAAACGTGCATTTCTAATACGTTGAAACCAGGATGACTAATAAAACACTTAATGCAGGCGTTTTGATGTTTTGGAATCGAATTTTTATAACCTGAGAGATTGTTTTAACACTGTAGGCTGTCTTATGGATATTTTGCAAAAAGAGATGTAAATATTTTTTAGAGTGAAGGGTTTGGTGTTTTGTACCCTGTGCATGGCATTTTGTACCCTGTTATTCTGCTCAGACCAGACTGCTGCCTCCTAAAATCAGGAACGACACAGGATTTCTCCCAGATGCAAGCTGCCACAAGTTGGAAGCCTGGCTGCCCTTGGAGTGCCAAACACCTCGTACAAACTGACATCAGGAACCTGGGGGCTGTGTAAGAGACGGTCCCTAAGTTCCTCATCTGCCTCACCACCGTCGCCAAAGACAGAGACTGAAGACGCCAAAAGGATTGGGACTAAAACCTGAGACCCCACTACAGGAGCCCTGGCCTGGCTGAGGGGGGATGTCAGCCAATGGCTGCCTGCAGGGGCGCTTCTTGGACTGATGCATCCCCGTGGGAACCCGGTGGAAACAACGGGCACACCACACTGGACTGATCTCGAACTGCTTTCGGACTGGTTTGTTCTGTACCTGCCCTGTACCTGTTCCCTCAGTGGACAATTGCTGTACACATGGACATTTGCTCTAAGCGGTGGAGCGCTTTGTCCTGTTTCAACGTAGCTGCCTGTGGTCTCCCCACCTGCTGGCCACCTGCCTATCGCTTCGCAAAGGACTACAGAGAGACCCCTCAAGATAGGACCCGAATTCGATATCTCCCCACGGAAGAGTAAGACAAGTCTGTTGGTCAGCAGGCACCACGAGGACTCTGTCTCTCCGTTGGTAGCTATAGCCCCTCTTCTCTCTTTCTCTCTCTTTTTGCTCTTTCTCTCTCGCTTTCTCTCTATTCCTTCTCTCTCTCCATTACATAAAGTGCTGTGTGCACTTTATAAGGTGTGCAACTGTTGAGAGCAAATTGTTGTTGTTCCCTGCCTGTGTCTTTTGCGCTCTGAGATCACTCAAACCATCACGACTCCCACCTGCATTAGCGGGTCGTGACATAAATTGGCGTCAAGGACGGGATCCTCACGGACAGAGGGGGGTTGCAGGTCGTGTATAGTCTGTAACAGGGGAAGGACGTTTCGCTTCAGCCGCACCTAGCCCGCCACCTCGAAATGGTGAGTGGTGTCTAGAAAGCAAGGGGGGCGACTCAAATTTCCCACAAACTGTACACGCCTAGGTGAAAAGCATCCCCATACTCGAGTTGAGGGCTCTGTCTTCAGGATTTCACAAAAGATCTCTTGGTGCGAAAGACAGGACAGATTTTTTGGGTTTTTTTGGTTTTTGGTGGTTGTTTTTTGGTTTGGTTTTTTTTTTGTGTTCGTGTGAATTAGTCTGGACTGTTTGGTGTAGTGAAGAGCCAACCGTAAGTAATTTAAGGAGTACCTCCCAAGCAGATTTTGTCTCTTCAGAGAGCCAGGGAATCCAAGGGAGGCACAGCAAGAGCTCTGCGTGTGTGTAAGTTTCACTTCCCTGTTGTGCTTTTGTTCCCTTCACAAAACGACTGAAAAAGACAAAGCTGCGTTTTACACACAGCTAGTAAAACATAATGCCAGGCCCTCTCCTGGAGGAGAATGGATTCAAAATAACTTGTTTAATCTAGAAAATGTAGTAGATAGAATATGTTCTTTACAACATGAGGCAAAATTTAAAGTGGGCAGGAAAAAAACCATATTCTGCTCAGTTTTGGGAGCTTGTCTTACAGCAGCTATAGAAACTCATGTTAACCGGGTGTAAGGGACGGTCCCTAAGTTCCTCATCTGCCTCGCGATCATCGCCAAGGACTGAAGACCCCAAAAGGGACTGGGACTAAAACCTCCCCACCAATGCAGCAGTTCTGGCCTGACTAAGGTGGGAAGACTGCCAGCCGTTGTCCACAGGTGCGCTCGTTGGACCGATACATCCCCCTAGGAACCGGCTTGGACAATAGGACTTCACGGCAGACTGGTCTTGGGCCGGCCTGTCCTGTGCTTGCCCTATACCTGTACGTGTTCCTGAGGTGGTTATTTGCTCTAAGTGCTGGAGTGCTGCACCTGATTCACCTGATGCTGAGCTCACCTTCTGGCCAACTGCCTGTCGCTTCAGAAAGGATTATAAGAGATACCTCAAAATCGCCCAAATTTTGAGATCTCCCCACGGAAGAAGACAGATCTATTGGCAAGACCACGAGAATATCGTCTCTCCGTCGGTAGCTATACCCATTTCTCTCTCTCTTTTACTTTATCCCTCTCCCCTCTCTCCCTTTCTCTCTTTTCTACAGCGTACTGTGCAAAAGTGCACTTAATAAAGTGTACTGCTTTTAAGCAAATTATTATTGTCCCTTGTTATATCTTTTGCGCCTTGAAATCAAACTCGAACCATCACGATTCCCGCCTGCATTAGCGGGTCGTGACATAAATTGGCGTCACGGACAGGATCCTGAGACAGAGGGGTTGCAGGTCGTGTATAGTCTGTAACAGGGGAAGGACGCTTCGCTCCAGCCGCACCTAGGCCCACCACCTCAAAAGGGTGAGTGGTATCTAGAAAGCAAGGGGGGTGACTCAGATTTCCCACAAACTGTACACGCCTAGGTGAAAAGCATCCCCATACTCGAGTTGAGGGCTCTGTTTTCAGGATTTCACAAAAATAGATCTCTTTGCGCAAAAGACGGGACGTTTCTTATTTTATAATTTTTATAACTTAGTTTGTAACAACCATAAAGAACACCTTTTTTATACAAGTTAAGCCCTATACACACCTAGGGTAGTGAAGGGGAACATAGTAGAAGTTTGTGTGCGGGTGTGTGTGTGTGTGTCTTTTTGAAATAGTGCCTAGTCCCTTCGCAAGATAAATGAGAATTTCGGGGCAAAAAGTAAAGAGGCATTTTATGCTTCGTTAGTAAAACATAATGCCAAGCCCTCTTCTGAAGGAGAAAGATAAGCTCAAAATAACTAGTTTAATTTAGAGAATGTAGTAGATATGTTCATTACAACATGAAGCAAAATTTAAACTGAGCAAGAATAAAACCATACTTTACTCAGTTTTGGGAGCCTGTCTTACAGCAGCTGTAGAAGCTCGTTTTAAACGGGCAAGTAAAGAAAGTGCAATAATAGACTCCCTTCAAAACTTAGTGGAAATTTTGCAAAAACAATTAGATGAAGAAAGAAATAAAAATCATTTATTACAAGCTGCCTTGAGGGAGAAATATCTTAAGAACTCAAAGAATGACGACTCCCCAAAAGTGGCAGAAGAAGAAAAAGCTCCCCACATTAATCAAATATACCCCCAGAAAGAATTGGAATCGATAAAAAATTGTGGGGACGACTGTTGTCCACGCATGAGACCCCTGATCAAAACAGAATATAATTATATAAATGATGAGGACTTTGACCCACACATCACCACCAAACGAATACCATTCAGTGCTACCGAGTTGGCCAAATTAAAGAAAGAATATGGCCGGCTCTCACATGAATCAGAAACAGAACATGTCTTTCAAGTGTCTCTTACTAGTGGTGATAAAATTAAGTTAAATGAACAAGAAGCAAGTAGCTATTGGGAACATCGAGTCTTCCTAACAACAGAGGATAAACTTGACACATGGTCCCTGACACAGCGTGCAGCTTTCTGGGCCGGGAGAATAAATCCTCTAGAAAGAGGAGACCCTTTAGCCATAGTCTCTAACCCTGACCAACTCCTAGAAAGTGTGCACGAAGCTGCCTGCCTGCAAATAATACATGAAAGGAAATTAGCTCCTGAATTTGTGTCTCCAATGCAATTACCTGTCCAGCTTGAAATGATGACTCTTCCAATTAGGAGACTCCCCAAAACACTTAAACCCACTTTAACTACTTTACAAAAAACCATCATAGCTTTAAGCTCTGTAAATAAGTTGGACAAATTCCTTAAAACCCAAGTGACCGAACCGGTTCTATCGATCCTGGACAACCTGGTACACCCAGTGCACCCCTCCCTCCACAGGTCTGGGGCACTGAGCCAAAGCAATCCTTTTCACCTGTCCTGGGAAATGAGCCAAACTCACTTTCTTCTAAGCAGTCAAGTAGTAAACATTTTGTGTTAATAACAGTAGAAATTATATTTGGATTAGTGCAAGCAGAAGCTTTTACAGGTGACAATACTGTTAAAGCATTGCAAGATCGCTTTAGAACTCTTCCAAAACCACAAGAAATTCAATCTGATAACGACTTCCACTTTACTGCCAGAGATGTACAAGACTGGGTAAAAGATGAAAGAATCAAATAGACTTTTCACACCCCTTACTACCCTCAAGCTAACGAAATAGATAGAAGAGTAAATGGATGCCCTATAGCCACTGCTTTTCACCCAACAGCTCCAGGCATAATTCTCTCACTACAGAGACCAAATGATTCCAAGAATCCAGCACATTACCCTGGACAACCTATTTCAGTAGAGCTTTTGATGCTCTGGGAAAAGAGTATCGGACAAGTACACTCTAAATTCTAATCTTCTGCCTCTTGTTGGCAGACTCTGTTGTGTTTACTGTTTACAAGAGAACTCCGTGAGACATGAAAACTATACAACCGTGATAAGACTAGTGATACTTTTCTGCATCCTACCACAATGCTGTGGCCAAAACCCAGCTGAATGGCCGTGGTCTGAAGCCACCATCAGGTACGCTCATATTCTAAGAACATATCCCGGAGATCGCCACCCAAACCTGGCAACAGTGGTGCTGCACGACTCTGAGGTATACCGCTCAAATAAATGGGAGCGAGATCCGAGAGAGGGGATTGGAACTTTAACTAAAACAATTAGTGAAAAAATAAATATAGGATGCAGAAAAGTAGACAGGTCCTTTTATAAAAAAGTTTCCACCATTAGAATCACTAGTAATTTTCTAAAACCAGATGGGAAAAGCGATTCTCACCCCAACATTTCAGCAGAACTTTGTCCCACAAAGAAATAGACGCGTGCCAAACACCCTTAGAATTGTGTTGTCGACAAGAATATGTCGATAACCACCCCCTGAGCCTAAAAGCCGACAATGTTGTAATCATAAAAAAATGTGATAAGGAGTCTGCATTTGATTGTTGGTATAATTTCACCTTAACCAAACCGACTTATGTAACATGCAGTTGGTATGAAAACCCAATTAGAAAGCTTTCTTTTAAATTCAAAATAAACACCATAACCCAACCTGTTACGACCCATACCGCTACTCAAACACAACCACCTGTAGTTCATAGTCCAAAAATGTATAGTGTTAGATCATACATTATTAAGAAAACAGGCCAAGAGCAAATAATGTCTAATCCATCATAGTCTCTTAAAAAAGTTAAGCTACTAATGCAAAACAATGTTTCAGAAATACAGCCAGCTTGCTCACCTTTCCTACAAGCCTCCTTTGAAAGATAGACTACCTGGCTATGGAGACGTACCCCTTTGAAGAAGCGAGTGCCAAGAAATGTCACTGGTATTCTGGGGACAGGACTGGGAATTCTAAATAGTATTGATTCAGAGGTACTGATAAACAAATTGACTGCCACAACTAGAGATGTAGCCAAATTACAACAACCACTGCAATCCTCCCTATTGGCCTTGGGAACCCATCAGTAGCTGTTATCAAATGTAGTACCGGATTGGGAGAAAATAAATGTAAACGATTCCAAATTGATAATTGATGCACTTGGTGCTACACAAACCAATGTTTCCTGGGCTCTCAGCTGCATCCAAGCTCAACTCTGGATGCAGTCAGTTACTGCTTCAATTATAAGAGAAGGGGAAGAAGGTACTTTCCCTACTAAAATTCGGAAAATAATCTGAGATAGTGCCACTGATTTTAAAAGAAAATTCCAGTCCTGGTAAAAATTAGTGAATTTTACCTATAACCCTGTTGCAAATACAGCCACAGCCTTTGTGTTAACCATACATAATGCTTCAGTGCATTTGATATTTCCTATCATTGCTCTAAGATTAAACCATGACGGAGCTGTTCTCTATCCTTTAGAACATAGAGAATGAGCCCGTCAAGTTGATGGGAAATGGCAAACTGTTAACTTGGAAGCTTGCATAGCTCAAAGCCAACAAAGATTCATTTGTGATAGTAATGCAATTATAGCTCAAGATATTTGTTGGGACACAGAACAAAACATTTGTCATTTTGAAGTTCATCCTAATGAGACTCCTGAAACAGTGCTTATATACATAAGCCATGAATGTGCATGCTTAAAAACTGCTTGTGATGCTATATTTGTAGAAGATATGCTAGTAAATACCAAAAATCATTCAAATTTCTGTGTTTGCAATTTTACTAAAATTACTAAATGGATTTCTCCTATTTAGCTCCAGTTACTTCTCACCAACTTATACAATCCAATTATACTTTGATACACAAATTATTGCCTACACCCATTAAGATAGACTTAACTTTGGTAAAGCAATTGCTGCTCCACCAAGATTTAATTGACATTTTAGAAAAAATCAAAGAAGATGAGCAAAAGACCTTGGTGACAGTCCAACATGATGTAAAAGAAATCCATTCCATCTCAGAAAGACTAATAAAGGATACTGAACACAGGTGGTGAGATACTCTTTTCGGGTAGTCACCTACTGCTACAAGTATCCTGAACAGACTGTGTCATCCCATTGCTGTTCTTTTGATTTTAGTTTTGATTAGTTTTGTTTTGCAAACAATCCTGTATATAATAATTTGGAAAATGATAAAAAGATTGACAAGATTGACCACTGTGATGAAAGCACATAATTTGATTAGAGTTCCTTTTCCTATAGATATGCCCAAAGCCATTGACGTGAAACAAAGTAGTTTGTAACTTAAATTATAAAACTTTAGATATTGTTTAAATTAACCTTGCTTTGATTTATTGTGATTACTTGAAAATTGTAATTGTTTTAGTATTTTGACTTAATTTTGTATAACTAAAAATTGTAGTTAGTCTTAATATGTTGAGTTAATTTTCTATGCCTAATTTTCTGATTAAAACTGTAATTGCTTTTAAAATTTTGAATTAATTTTATAGGTTTAAGTTTGTAATCAATTAAAAAAAATTGTTATAACAATCATTGTGATTATTTTGTGATCAATTATGACTAATAATCGTTGTGATTATTAATTGTTTTGATTTTTTTCCTCCATTCCTTTCTTTTTCCCTTTTCTCTCTTCTATTTTCCTTGAGTTGTGCTACCGACGATTGACGAGTCCTGAAGACTTCGTGTCAACACTACAGATGAAGCTGTCCTGTCGACAATCGTGAGTCACGGGGTGGTGTAAGGGACGGTCCCTAAGTTCCTCATCTGCCTCACGATCATCGCCAAGGACTGAAGACCCCAAAAGGGACTGGGACTAAAACCTCCCCCCCAATGCAGCAGTTCTGGCCTGACTAAGGTGGGAAGACTGCCAGCCGTTGTCCACAGGTGCGCTCGTTGGACCGATACATCCCCCTAGGAACCGGCTTGGACAATAGGACTTCACGGCAGACTGGTCTTGGGCCGGCCTGTCCTGTGCTTGCCCTATACCTGTACGTGTTCCTGAGGTGGTTATTTGCTCTAAGCGCTGGAGTGCTGCACCTGATTCACCTGATGCTGAGCTCACCTTCTGGCCAACTGCCTGTCGCTTCAGAAAGGACTATAAGAGATACCTCAAAATCGCCCGAATTTTGAGATCTCCCCACGGAAGAAGACAGATCCGTTGGCAAGACCACGAGAATATCGTCTCTCCGTCGGTAGCTATACCCATTTCTCTCTCTCTCTTTTACTTTATCCCTCTCCCCTCTCTCCCTTTCTCTCTTTTCTATAGCGTACTGTGCAAAAGTGCACTTAATAAAGTGTACTGCTTTTAAGCAAATTATTATTGTCCCTTGTTATATCTTTTGCGCCTTGAAATCAAACTCGAACCATCACGATTCCCGCCTGCATTAGCGGGTCGTGACACCGGGCAAGTGAAGAAAATGCAAAAATAGAATCCCTCCAAAACAGTGGAAATTTTGCAGAAATAATTAGATGAAGGAAGAAATAAAAATCACTTATTGAGAGATGAAAATCATTTTCTATGGGCTGCCTTGAGAGAGGAGTAGTCTAAGAATTTAAAAAATTCTGACCCCCAAAGGAGACAGGGGAAAAAGAAACTGCCCACTTGAATCAAAGATACCCCCAGAAGGAATTGGAATCAGTAAAAAATTGTGGAGAGGACTGCTGTCCACACTTACGAGCCCTGATTAAAACAGAATACGATTATATTAATGATGAGGATTTTGACCCTCGCATTGCCACTAAACAAGTGCCATATGGTGCTGCCGAGTTGGCCGAGTTAAAGAAAGAATACGACCGGCGCTCGTGTGAATCGGACACGGAATGTGTCTTCTGGGTGTCTCTCTCGGTGGTGACCAAATTAAGCTAAATGAACAAGAAGCGGGTGGTTACGGGGGACATGGAGTCTTCTTAACAACAGGAGATAAACGTGACACACGGTCCCTGACGCAGCATGCAGCTTTCTGGGCCGGGGGAATAAATCCTTTGGGAAGAGGGGACCCTTTAGCCATAGTTTGTACCCCCTACCGACTCCTAGAAAGTGTCCACAAAGACGCCTGCCTGCAAATGATACGTGGAAGGGAATTAATTCCGGGATTTGAATCCCCGATGCAATTACCTGTACAGCTTGAACTGATGACCCCTTTAATTCAGGGGCTCTTAGAATCCCTATTAAACCCACTGCAATCACTTTACAAAAAAAACATAACGGCTTTAAGCCCTGTAGAAAGGCTGGCCGGGTTCCTTGGAAACCTGAGCGACCGAACCGGACCTACCGGTCCTGGGTTTGCTACGTATTCTGAACGGCCAGCTTTACACCCTAATCCATATGCTTGTGATCGTAAAGTTTGGACGTGGAGCCAGGTTGCCAAAGACCTCATTAATTACAGCAAAAAATATGAATCTGTAAAAACCCTGGAGGAAAAATTGGAAAAAATAAAAGGTGTTAAGTATATTGAGGCTCCTCACAGCAAAAACTAGAGGAGGGAAGATGGATCTCTATAACCTTCAACGTTGGTTGTTATTGGGTATCAAAAAGGGGGTCCCCAGAGATGTGATGGATGGTTTACCCCTTGATAAAGTGAGTAAGGTAGACTGTGTCAACTCCCTTGAGAAGTCAGGAGGTAAACACTTTGTGCTTCCAGGAGTAGAGATCATATCTGGGTTGGTCCAGGCTGGCGCTATCAAAAGAGCTACAGGCGATAAAACTGTTAAAGCATCACAGGGATGGTTTGGAACTTTCCCAAGACCACAGGAAATTCAATCTGATAATGGCTCTCACTTTACTGCCAAAGTTGTACAGGATTGGGCAAAAGGTGAAGTAATTAAATGGACTTTTCACACCCCTTACTACCCTCGAGCTAACGGGACTGTAGGAAGGACCAGTGGTCTGTGGGAAGCTGTGAAAGGTGTGAATGATAGATAGGGGTAAATGGGTGTCCCATAACCGCTGCTTTTTGCCCGACAGCTCCGAGCATAATTCCCTCATTACGGGGACAAAGCGATTCCAAGAATCCAGCACATTACCCTGGACGACCTGTTTCGGTGGACCTCCCTACTGTAGGGGAAGTACCGCTAGTGCTAAAAACCCCTCTGAATAAACATGCATGGGTAGCCTTTGATGCTCTGGGGAAAGAGCAACAGATAAGTACTCTCTGGATTCTAATTTTCTGTCTCTTGTTGGCAGACTCTGTTGTGTCTACTTTTCACAGGACAATTCCAAGGGACATGCAGGATTAATGTTGATTATTGTTGATTATTATTGATTAAATAGTATTGAATCAGAAATACTAATGAATACATTGCTTACCGCAGCTAGAGATTTGACCAAATTACAGCCACCGATGGAGTTGTCCTTATTGGCCTTGGGAACCCATTGGTGGCTTTTATCAAACATATTACCAAATTGGGAAAAGATAAATGTGAATGTCCACAAATTGAAAATTGACATGCTTGGTGTTACTCAAAGGAACATCATCTTGGCTTTCGGCTGCATCCGGGCTCAATTGTGGATGCGGTTACTTGCTGCCTCAATTATAGGAGAAAGCAAAGAAGGCAATTTTCCTACTGAAATTCAGAAAATAATTTGAGATAGTGCCACTGATTTTGAAAGAGAATCCCAGTCCGGGTGGAACTTTGTGCTTTTTAACTTACAACGCTATTACAAACACAGACACCGCTTTTGTGTTTACCGTACATAATGCTTCAGTGCATTTGATATTCCCTATCGTTAGGATTGAACCGTGACGGAGCTGTTCTCTATCCTTTTGAGCGTAGAACACGGGCCCGTCAAATCGGTGGGAAATGTCAAACTGTTAACGTAGGATCTTGTATTGCTCGGGGACAAAGAGGGTTCATTTGTGAAAGGAATGCAATCATAGTTCAAGACACTTGTTTGGACGCAGAACAAAACATCTGTCATTTTGAAGTTCATCCTAACGAGACTCCTGAAACAGTGCTTGTGTATAAAGGCAATGGATGTGCATGCTTGAGAACTGTGTGTGATGTTATAGTTGTAGAAAATCTAGTAGCGAATACTAGAAATCGTTCCAATTTTTGTGTTTGCAATTTTACCAAAATCATCGGATGTGATTTTTCTTATTTGGCTCCAGTTACCTCTCACCATGTTATACAATCCAATTACACACTGATACACAAACTATTGCCTACCCCCTTTGGAATGAACCTTACTTTGCTGAAGCAATGGCTGCTTCATCAGGATTTAATTCAAATCTTAGCAAAGATCAAGGAAAATGGGCAGAAAACCTTGGTAACTGTTCATCGCAATGTGAAAGAAATCCATCGTGTCTTGGAAAGGGTAAGAAAGGATGCTGAACACAGGTGGTGGGATACTCTTTCTGGGTGGTCACCTACTGCTACAAGTGTTCTGAACAAATTCTGTCATCCCATTATTGGTCTTTGAATTTTGGTTACAATTTGTTTTGTTTTATTAGCAAATTTATACATTATGATTTAGAGAATGATGAAATGATTAAAAAGATTGATGCGCACAATTTGATCGGTGTCCCTTTTGCTGTAGCCGTGCCCAGAGCCATTGACATAAGACAGAGCTGTTAGTAGCATGAATTATAAAAACTTTGGATATGTTTTAAATTAATTTTAGGTTTTGATTTGTTTTGATTATTTGAAAAATTATTTTGTGATTAATATTGAGCATAATTGTACTTAAGGTTTTGAATCAATTTCTGTATTTTTGATCTTGTGATTTGTCATAATCATTTGAAATATTGTTTGAAGGAAACAGTTTAAATAATCATTGTGATTAATTATTGGTACAAATTGTTTTGATTATCTCCTATCTTTTTTCCTGTTGTTTTTCTCTCTCTTGTTTCTGTCTCTGCCTTTCCTGGGTTATGCTACCAACATGGATGAGTCCTGAAGACTTTGCCACAACACTACAGAACCTTGCTGATGGAGCTTTCTTGTCAACAATTATGAATCAAAGGGTGGTGTAAGAGACGGTCCCTAAGTTCCTCGTCTGCCTCACCACCGTCGCCAAAGACAGAGACTGAAGACTCCAAAAGGACGGCGACTAAAACCTGAGACCCCGCTACAGGAGCCCTGGCCTGGCTGAGGGGGGATGTCAGCCAACCGCTGCCTGCAGGGGCGCTTCTTGGACTGAGGCATCCCCGTGGGAACCCGGTGGAAACAATGGGCACGCTACGCCGGACTGATCTCGAACGGCTTTCGGACTGGTTTGTTCTGTACCTGCCCTGTACCTGTTCCCTCAGTGGACAATTGCTGTACACATGAACATTTGCTCTAAGCGGTGGAGCGCTTTGTCGTGTTTCAGCGTAGCTGCCTGTGGTCTCCCCGCCTTCTGGCCACCTGTTTGTCGCTTCGCAAAGGACTATAAAGAGACCCCTCAAGATATGACCCGAATTTGATATCTCCCGACGGAAGAGTAAGACAAGTCTGTTGGTCAGCATGCACCACGAGGACTCTGTCTCTCCATTGGTAGCTATATCCCCTCTTCTCTCTTTCTCTCTCTTTTTTTCTCTCTTTATCTCTGTCTCTTTCTCTCTTTTCCTTCTCTCTCTCCCTCTATCGCAAATAGTGATGTGTGCACTTAACAAAGTGTACTGTTGTTGAGAGCAGATTGCTGTTGTCCCCTGCTGTGCCTTTGGCACTCTGAGATCACTCGAACCATCACGACTCCTGCCTGCATTAGCGGGCTGTGACAGTCTGAGTTTGGTTTCCCATGGAAAAAGGGCCACTGTTGGTGTCTAATGCCCCACGCCTGCCACTGAGCTTCTGCCTGCTGAAATTCCACTAAAATTCTGAACGGATGAGGACTTCTCCCAGATGCAAGCTGCCGCGAGTTGGAAGCCTGGCTGCCCTTGGAGTGCCAAACAGCTCCTACAAACTGACATCGGGAACCTGGGGGCTGAGTTTGGTTTCCCATGGAAAAGGGCCACCGTTTGTGCTTAAAGACCCATTGCTAGCACTGTGCTTTCACCCGGTAAATCTACAAATGCTGCAGGATTTCTCCCAGATCCAAGCTGCCCCAAGTTATAATCCTGGTTACGTACAAACCCAAAATCTATTTCTATTACTAACATTGAAAAAAAAATCTCAAATTTTAACTGCAATAAAACCTAAGAAAACCCTATTAAAAATAAAATCTAAAAATCCCATTTCAACTTACCCAAAACCCCAACCATTCCAAAGCAATATTTTTTTAGTGCCGAAAAACCTCAAACATTTAAAATAACTACTACGAAAATGCCCTCTATCGACCGTGCCACCAATATCATATAAAACAAATAAATTATTCTCTTCATACAGCGCACACTTATAAAAATATGTAAATCTCTCTGAAATCTGGACAATAATTACAAATTAGCCCAAAAATAAAAACTTTAATCTCATTAACAAAACACTCCAAAACAAACACAACCTAAAAAATGTCACCGTACAACCAACTACCAGCAAACAAACCGCTCTACAATCTTCTCACTAACAGTTCTTATCACACCATAAAAATGGAACAAAAATAAAAAACAACCATATAGAATTCCACGCAACAAATCACAAAAACTAGCAAAAAAGATAAACCAAATTACTAAACTCAAAACTGTACCATTAATCGTAACCATGACTAAAGAAAAAGAATCAAAGCTCTATCTCTACACTAACTCAAAAATAATAACCAATGCTCTATAAAATTCACTTAAAAAAACCAAACTAATGACCAACATGTAAAAATATAAACTACTGAAATAGAGACATCACTACCCAAAAAACCTACCCAAAATACCCTACCATATCAATAGCCACATTGCCAAAAATAAAACTAACTAAAAGCACCAAGACAACAAACAAATCAAACTACAAAAATAAAAATATCACAATAAACTTAAATTACCAACACCAAATATTATTCCTCAAATCATCAGAACAAAAACACCACCGATATATACGCACAAAATCAAAAGATCACTTCAACCATAAACAGTACCTTCCAAATTATCCATAAAGAAAAAATATATGTTGCAATCAAAGAAGCCAAATAAATAAACCCCTGTAACATAATAAGCAACAATCCAATTATAAATATCAGGAAACCTTCACAGATTAACTACATCACACTTCTTCAAACCCACCAAAACAAACACTACATAGGCACCATGAAAAAAGCCACCACCTAATAAATAAAAACCTCCCCTATACCTCCTGGTGCAGCCAATTACACCATCGTAAACCTCAGAAAACATCGCCTTTCAAAATACAATACTCCACCAAAAAAAAAAAATCAACAACAAAACTCAATTTGAAAACAACTGGATCAGTATGTAGGCTAAGAAACGTAACATTAAATAAACAGACCATACCCTTTATCATACACCAGCTACAAACAAAATAAAACTATACTAGAAGTTATTAAAAAACACCTGAAAACCACTAAACAGAGAAAAAGTTAAAAAATTAAAGTTCTTTTCTTCTCACAACCCCCATTTCTTTTTTCTGGGGGGGTGAGGAAGGAATTAGCAAAAGGAAGTTAAAAACAGAAAGTAGAAAAAATTCCCCTAACAAACCCACACTGGCTTACCAGCACAAAAGTTTGTCCCTTGGCACCTCCTTTAAGCAATGCTCCATATCCAAGTGCATCCATGTGCTCCTCCAGGCCCAAATTCCTTCTGTGGGATCCCTCACCCCCGGGAGCCCAGCACAAAGCCCACTCCTCCAGCAGCTCCATGCTGAAGTGAGCTGACGGAAAACCTCTTACAGCAGCCCTGTTGCTTCATCATCCTAACAGCTCACACCTGTAGGCTGCCCTGCCCCCTCATCATCCTAACAGCTCATACCTGTAGGCTGCCCTGCCTCCTCATCATCCTAACAGCTCACACGTCTGGGCTGCCCTGTCCCCTCATCATCAGTTTTTAGGGTTTTTTGGGGTTTTTTTGTTTTGTTTTTTTTTTGAGGACACTGGGAAAGGATTAACAGGATTAAATTGAAAAGTGAAAGGAGAAAAGTCCCCCCTACAAACCCACACCGGCTCACCTGCTGCTTCCGAGCACAAAGGTTTGTCCCTCAGCACCTCCTTTAAGAACTGCTGCACATACAAGTGCTCCCTCGGACCTCCTCAGCCCTCTGCTCCAGCAGCTCCAGGCTGAAGAGAGCCCAGGCTCCCCTCTTCAAGTAACCCCGCCCCTGGCAGGAGTCACCCCCTCATCATCCTAACAGCTCACACCTGTGAGCTGCCCTGCCCCCTCAACATCCTAACAGCTCACACCTGTGGGCTGCTCTGTCCCCTCATCATCCTAACAGCTCATACCTGTGAGCGGCCCTGTCCCCTCATCATCAATTTTTTTTTTTGTGGTTTTTTTTTTTTTTTTTGGAGGACACTGGGAAAGGATTAGCAGGATGAAATTGAAAAGTGAAAGGAGAAAAGTCCCACCTTCAAACCAACACTGGCTCACCTGCTGCTTCCGAGCACAAAGGTTTGTCCCTCAGCACCTACTTGAAGAACTGCTGCACGTACAAGCACTCCCTCGGACCTCCTCAGCCCTCTGCTCCAGCAGCTCCAGGCTGAAGAGAGCCCAGGCTCCCCTCTTCAAGTAACCCCGCCCCTGGCAGGAGTCACCCCCTCATCATCCTAACAGCTCACACCTGTGAGCTGCCCTGCCCCCTCATCATCCTAACAGCTCACACCTGTGAGCTGCCCTGCCCCCTCATCATCCTAACAGCTCACACCTGTGGGCTGCCCTGTCCCCTCATCATCCTAACAGCTCACACCTGTGAGCTGCCCTGTCCCCTCATCATCCTAACAGCTCACACCTGTGAGCTGCCCTGCCCCCTCATCATCCTAACAGCTCACACCTGTGGGCTGCCCTGTCCCCTCATCATCAATTTTTAGGGTTTTTTTGGGTTTTTTTGTTTTGGTTTTTTTTGAGGACACTGGGAAAGGATTAGCAGGATGAAATTGAAAAGTGAAAGGAGAAAAGTCCCACCTTCAAACCCACACTGGCTCACCTGCTGCTTCCGAGCACAAAGGTTTGTCCCTCAGCACCTACTTTAAGCACCTACTTGCTGCACATGCAAGCGCTCCCTCGGACCTCCTCAGCCCTCTGCTCCAGCAGCTCCAGGCTGAAGAGAGCCCAGGCTCCCCTCTTCAAGTAACCCCACCCCGGGCAGGAGTCACCCCCTCATCATCCTAACAGCTAACACCTGTGAGCTGCCCTGCCCCCTCATCATCCTAACAGCTCACACCTGTGGGCTGCCCTGTCCCCTCATCATCCTAACAGCTCACACCTGTGGGCTGCCCTATCCTGTGATCATCCTAACAGCTCACACCTGTGAGCTGCCCTGCCCCCTCATAATCCTAACAGCTCACACCTGTGGGCTGCCCTGTCCCTTGATCATCCTAACAGCTCACACCTGTGAGCTGCCCTGTCCCCTCCTCATCAATTTTTGGGTTTTTATTTTTTCGGGGGGGGGGTTTGTTTGTTTGTTTGTTTTTTGAGGACACTGGGAAAGGATTAGCAGGATGAAATTGAAAAGTGAAAGGAGAAAAGTCCCACCTTCAAATCCACACTGGCTCACCTGCTGCTGCCGATCACAAAGGCTTGTCCCTCAGCACCTCCTTTAAGAACTGCTGCACATACAAGTGCTCCCTCGGACCTCCTCAGCCCTCTGCTCCAGCAGCTCCAGGCTGAAGAGAGCCCAGGCTCCCCACTTCAAGCAGCCCCACCCCTGGCAGGAGCCACACCCTCATCATCCTAACAGCTCACACCTGTGAGCTGCCCTGCCCCATCATCATCCTAACAGCTCACACCTGTGGGCTGCCCTGTCCCCTGATCATCCTAACAGCTCACACCTGTGAGCTGCCCAGCCCCCTCATCATCCTAACAGCTCACACCTGTAGGCTGCCCTGTCCCCTCATCATCCTAACAGCTCATACCTGTGAGCTGCCCTGCCCCCTCATCATCCTAACAGCTCATACCTGTGAGCGGCCCTGTCCCCTCATCATCAATTTTTTTTTGGTGGTTTTTTTTTTTTTTTTGAGGACACTGGGAAAGGATTAGCAGGATGAAATTGAAAAGTGAAAGGAGAAAAGTCCCACCTTCAAACCCACACTGGCTCACCTGCTGCTTCCGAGCACAAAGGTTTGTCTCTCAGCACCTACTTGAAGAACTGCTGCACGTACAAGCACTCCCTCGGACCTCCTCAGCCCTCTGCTCCAGCAGCTCCAGGCTGAAGAGAGCCCAGGCTCCCCTCTTCAAGTAACCCCGCCCCTGGCAGGAGTCACCCCCTCATCATCCTAACAGCTCACACCTGTGAGCTGCCCTGCCCCCTCATCATCCTAACAGCTCACACCTGTGAGCTGCCCTGTCCCCTCATCATCCTAACAGCTCACACCTGTGGGCTGCCCTGTCCCCTCATCATCCTAACAGCTCACACCTGTGGGCTGCCCTGCCCCCTCATCATCCTAACAGCTCATACCTGTGGGCTGCCCTGTCCCTCATCAACCTAACAGCTCACACCTGTGAGCTACCCTGTCCCTCATCAACCTAACAGCTCACACCTGTGGGCTGCCCTGCCCCCTCATCATCCTAACAGCTCACACCTGTGGGCTGCCCTGTCCCCTCATCATCCTAACAGCTCACACCTGTGAGCTGCCCTGCCCCCTCATCATCCTAACAGCTAACACCTGTGGGCTGTCCTGTCCCTCATCAACCTAACAGCTCACACCTGTGGGCTGCCCTGTCCCCTCATCATCCTAACAGCTCACACCTGTGAGCTGCCCTGTCCACTCATCATCCTAACAGCTCATACCTGTGGGCGGCCCTGTCTGCTCATCATCCTTTACAGCTCACACCTGTGGCTCTGCCACTCTCAGTGTGAGGGCAGGGCAGGGGCAGAGGGGATTTGCATCTCATTCCCTGCACACTTCCTTCTCTGCAGCTGACACACTGCAGCAGCAGGCTTCCCTTTTTATGGATAAGGACCCCTCTTCTCCTGCAGGTGCTGAAGGCTGGAATTCAGATTTTGCTTCTAACATCCCACATGCCTGAGGTTCATAACTCCTTAGGAAATTCCCCAGCAATCATTAGCCTTCATTTACAATTTTGCTTTTGGAATCACTACTAACTTGTCTTTCTGTGGAGGTGTTTCAAACATTCGTAGAGAGTTCAGGAGCTGGGTTGGCTTGTTTCTGATTTAACTGACAAGCCCAGGCTAAATCCAAATGCCCAGGATGACAGGGAAACATGGAGACAGTTTATAAATACTCCCCTTCCTTGCAATTCAGCCCTTTTTTGCACATCCCCAGAGCACATTTATTCCATCCTGTCTTCCCTACAACACCTCTCCAGCACAAATACCACTTCTCAGACACAAACCCAACAGAAATGTACTACAAGGTGCAGCCGGGGTGTGGCCAGGGCTGGGCAGGGGCCAGGGGGAAGGGGCCATGGCTGGGAGAGGAGTTGGCCTCAGAATTCCAAGGCCTTTTTGTGGGGTGGGGTTGGGAGGCAAAGGTGGTTTTAATTTGGTTTGCTTTTGACCTTTTTTGGTGCTGAATATTGGGGAGGGGTGGGGTGGGGATGAGGGTGTATTCTGTGTCAGTTTTCCATTTTGCTCAGATGGAGTGTGGGGGTTTTGGCTCCATGCTGGAAAACTGTCTTGAGAAGCTCCTCTATAAATCAGTTTTGCTGAGCCTTGGTTTTTTTACAGGTGAGAGGGGAACATGTAACATGTACTCTTAGGGTGTGTTCTTTGGGAAAGCACAGAGACATTTCTGCCTTTGTTTCTCCCCCTTGAATCTTTTGTGGTGGATGGCTGGGGGCTGAGACTGAAGATTTTAATTATCCTTTAACTTGGAAAGAACATGGAATGAGGAAACAGCTTTTTAAAATTTGTCTTCTTGACTGATTTATGAAGTAACTTCAATAATAAAATGTCTATGGCAGACCCCATCAAGTTTTGGAGAACTACTTCTTTGAAGTGGATTCAGCTTTTGAGTGATGTGAATTATTTCTGCTAGCTTAAGCTTTCCTTTTCAAGGCATTTAGGTAGCCTCAGCCCCGGCGTTGAACAATGGTGCCTGAGGGAAAAGGAAGCAGGGACAGAGGGGTTGAAAAAGGCGTGTGAGACTTGCCTTACATGTCCCTAGTCTGGGAAGGTACTGAACATCAAATGAAACTCAGGACAGCTGGTGTTCAGTTGCTTTTGGGTTTGTGATCTGTTTTGGGGCTTTTATCACTGGGGCAAAGAATATTTAACTTTCCTTGCCTGGAGGAGCTGTTTTCCTTGTCTTGCCTTTGTCATGAGGTGTGACAGTTTTGCACCCAAAACTGTGTGTACTGTGTCCAGTGTTTGGTGCTTTTGCCTGTGACATTCCCAGGGTTGGGGCTCCTTCAGGATGTGCTTCCGTCAGAATACCTCCTTGCGCTGGATGTCTGGGAGAGGTGTTGGAATGGCAGTCGCAGTCGTTTTTCATGTTTTCCAGGCTCTTTCACCCAGTTCATTCCAGTCCATTTCAGAATGTGATGCAGAGCAGAATGACTGCAGTTCAACTGTAAGTACAGTTCAGCCAGAATGGGTACATGAACTTCAGCATCAGAGGTGTAAATGCTTGGGCATCTGTGAGTTTGCTGGAACCGGTGAAGTCCCAAGACCTGAACAACAGGCCCTGAGCTCAAGTTGACCTTGAGATGAAAGTTTAAGCCAGATGTTGTGTTTGTATCCCCTCAGTAGTGAAAGAACCAGGTTCATGAGTGTTCTGCACTAGGTCGCTGCTCATTAGTGAAACAGGGCTTGACCTTTCCATGTTTAGATGTCACTGTTGGACACGAAAGAAAGACACGGAATCGTGATTCAGAAGGCTGATGCTCTAAAAAGGGGCTGTTTTATTCTCCGAACCTATTTTTATACCCTTTTACAATGTGCCCACCTAAGAGGTGGGATCCTTTGAACCATTGGTCACACCAAGGGTCAACAAGCAAAGTCCCTCCTTAGGAGAGAAATGTGAAAAACTAGATAGTTTAAAAAGTATGACCTTGTTTACCAGTTTTGGTCCCTGGGAAAGAACTTCAGAGAACCTAAACACGACAAGCAGCGACTATATTTAGAGGCCAGGCAGGGCCCTGAAATCAGTCCTGTGGCCTTGCTGGGAGGTGCAGGGGCAAAGGCAGCCCCTTTGATGGGGCCTAGGGGGTCACATCTTGGACATCCCTGTCTCCAAAGCTGACTAAAAAGTCCCTCCCAGTGACCCCCGACCTGTGGGAGTCCAGAGTGTTCCTCTGGAAACAGAAACCTGTACAGGGGGGTTTAAAACCTGTACAGGGCGGTCTGAGATTTGTGCAGTGGGGTTGCAGACCCTGGCATGGACCCCAGGCAGGCAAGGGTCTCGATTATAGTCCATGGGAAAAATTACCAACACTATGGGATGAATTGCAAGCCCTCAAACCTAGTAGAAAGTATTAATAGTTTCACATTAGGGGTTTTAAGATAAGAATGACCAGAGACAAGATGGAGGATTCTGGGCATTACTCTAGAGTCTTCTCCCTCTTCGTCTCCATTTTGTGCAGTGGTGATAACATGAAGTAGATTTAGAGGGATTGTGTCAAAGTAGAAAACACCTGTTTAGTGTCAAGTGCATGCATTGGGTCACAATTGTAAATAATGTACATGCAATTATCTGTATATAAGATGACGAGCTGGGAGCAGGCGGGCAGTCATCACCTGTTGCCCGTGCTGTCCAGACCTTGGCAGAGCTCAGGGAAAAGTATAGAGATAAGATAAAATAAATAAGGAAAGAAACCTTGAAAAAGAACATCTGAAGACTCCTCGTCTTTTCTGTGGGTGGCTCAGGGCTTTCCGAAGGACGACCGCCCTCATTCTCGGGCAAGCAGAGACCCCGAGTACTGGCGTCCCTGGGTGGGCGTCGCCCAGGGAAGTCCTTCGTCCAGAAGAGTCCTCAGAAGCCAGCAAGAATCCCCCAGAAGCCGAGGAGCCGAATTGCCATCATCTGAACTGCAGACCAGAGAAGGAAGAAAAGGACGAGAGCAGCTGATCTCAGGTTCGTCTCAGACAGACGGATTTCCAAGGGCCCTGGAGTTCGTCGTCCTGTCAAATGCTGGTCGGTGATCGGGAACCTCCGAGCTGAACCGGAAAGCACCTGCACTTTGGTTCTTTCAGTGGTAAGACCAGTTGAGATACAAGATCACACGATGGGGGGAATTATGTCCCTGTCCCAGGAGCAGCTCAGCTTGCTGTCTGCCTTGCAGGGGATTGTTTCAGCTCACCCTGCGGGTCTCACAGAAAAAGAGCTCCATTCGTTACTGCTCTGGGTGAGATGTAATTAACCTTTCTGTGAGACAACAGTGTTATTTGAACCGGGGTTTTGGCAAGAGGCAAACAGGGAATTATATCATCAGGCGACTCAAAAGGACAAGATAGCTTTGAAACTCGTGACGGCTGCGAGAGTTATGTTAGAAGCAGTCACAGGGCGAAGCATAGGAATTCCTTTCCCTGACCCACCGCGGGGGGAGGGGGATGAACAAGGTGACTCCTCTGCTAGTCGGTTACTAGCGGAGACAGGTGTTGGCCATCAGCCAGCGGTTAAAGGGTCTCCTGCAGGAGACAGATTAGAGATGACAGCTTGTCTCGGAAGCAGCGGGGGTCAGCAGCTTTCCACACAAGGGAACAAAGGCATTGAGTTAGACGATTTCCCAAAATTTGTCTCGGGGAACTTAAAGCTTTTAATACACCCCAGTGAGGAGGAAGATCAGGACATGCACTCTTTCGAGGCGTGCCCTGCGGAGGCAGGAGACGCACCCCAGGAGGGGGGATGGGAGAGTCGAGAATCTAGCCCACCAAGGAGCCCGTTCGCCCCCCCTTCGACGCCGCGCAACAGCCCTCCGGTGCTTCCCCTTTCCTCGGAGATAGTGGGGCGGGGGAGGGAAATGGCAAGCGACGGGCTGGGGATGCGCAGGGTGGTGGAGGAAGATGGGGTTCCGTGGAAACCGCGCGGGCAGGAACGCGTTTGGGACGGCTTGGGGGACGTGCTGAGCCAGGGCACAGCGGAGTGCGCGGAAACTGGGACAATGGCGGCAGGGTCGGCGTTAGCGGCTCGTCACGTGGGAATGACGCAAGCTACGGGGAGCAGCGCGGGTCAGGGTGCGTCTGCTTCGCTGAACGTGAGCTCAGGTACATTGGGGCGGAATCCAGGCACAGGTGACATGCAGGATGGGGCGGCTCCGGGGGCGGTGGCTCCGGGAGCAGAGGCTCCGGGGGGAGGAGCGGAAGAGGCTGCCCCCCCCAGGGGCTGAAGCGGTGCAGGCAAGGCCAGGACGTGGCCAGGGCGGAGCGATCCATCGAGGATCGGCCCTCGGAGAGGAGGATCTGCGGGCGCTGGCCGAACAAGCAAAAAGCTTGGCCGCAGCTTTGAAAAGTATAGGCCACCGTGCTCTCAGTGTTGCTGCTGCCTCTGAAAGCGTGGGTGCGAAACGAAAAGCAAAGGTTCAAAAGGAAGAAAAGGTAGAAAAGAGACAGAAAGTGCTTTTGAGATGTTAGCAGGAATGTTGGGGTTAGACACGGAGGGTCTGCTGCATGAGGCAACAGCGCCATCTGCTGCCTGGAGCAGAGAACTACAGCAGCCAACACGACAGTCACCGCTGAGAAGTGGGGCAACTGTGCCATCTCCTGGTTGGAGGGAAAAACTACAGCAACCACAACGCAAGTCGCCAGGGACCACTGGAGCGACAGCGCCATCTGGGCCTGGAGCGAACTCCAGCAGCCACCACGACAGTCGCCGCCGATCAGTGGGGTGACTGCGCCATCTCGTGTACAGAGGGAAAAACTACACCAACCGCAACTCAAGTCACCAGGGACCAGTGGGGTGACTGCGCCATCTCGTGGTTAGAGGGAAAAACTACAGCAACCTCAACAAAAATCGCAAGTGACCAGTGGAGCAACAGTGCCATCTGGTGCCTGGAGCGAAGAACTACAGCAGCCACCAGGACAGTCACCGCTCATCAGTGGGGCAACTGCGCCATCTCGTGGTTAGAGGGAACACCTACAGCAACCGCAACGCAAGTCACCAAGGACCAGTGGAGCGACAGCGCCATCTGGTGCCTGGAGCCAAGAACTCCAGCAGGCACCATGACAGTCACCGCTGATCAGTGGGGCAACTGCTCCATCTCTTGGTCAGAGGGAAAAACTACAGCAACTGCAACGAAAGTTGCCGGGGACCAGTGGAGCGACAGCGCCATTAGGTGCCTGGAGCGAAGAACTACAGCAGCCACCAGGAAAGACGCCACTAATCAGTGGGGCGACTGCGCCATCTCGTGGTCGAGGAAAAAACTACAGCAACCGCAATGCAAGTCGCCAGGGACCAGTAGAACGACATCGCCATCTGGTGCCTGGAGCCAAGAACTACAGCAGCCACCACGACAGTCGCTGCTGATCAGTGGGGTGACTGCGCCATCTGCTGCTTGGAGAGAAGAACTACAGCAGCCACCACGACAATCGCCGCTGACCAGTGGGGCGACTCCGCTATCTCGTGGTCGAGGGAAAAACTACAGCAACCGCAACGCAAGTTGACAGGGACCAGTGGAGCGACAGCGCCGTCTGGTGCCTGGAGCGAAGAACGACACAGCCACCACGACAGTGGCTACTGAGCAGTGGGGCGAGTGCGCCATCTCATGGTTGGAGGGAAAAACTACAGCAACCGCAACGAAAGTCGCCAGGGATCAGTTGAGCGACAGCGCTGTCAGGCGCATGGAGCAAAAAACTACAGCAGCCACAAGGACGGTCGCTGCTGATCAGTAAGGCGACTGTGCCATCTCCTGTTCTGATGGGAAATCTACAGCAACCCTCTACGAAAGAGGCTGGGGACCAGTGGAGCGACATCGCCATCTGGTGCCTGGAGCCAAGAACTAGAGCAGCCACCACGACAGTCACCGCTGATCAGTAAGGCGACTGCGCCATCTCGTGGTTGGAGGGAAAAACTACAGCAACTGCAACGCAAGTCGCCAGGGACCAGTGGAGCGACAGCGCCATCTGGTGCCTGGAGCGAAGACGTACTGCAGCAACCAGGACAGTCGCCGCTGATCACTGGGGCGACTTCGCCATGTCGTTGTTGGAGGGAAAAACTACAGCAACTGCAACTCAAGTCACCAGGGACCCGTGGGGTGACTGCGCCATCTCGTGGTTAGAGGGAAAAACTACAGCAACCTCAACGAAAGTCACAAGTGACCAGTGGAGCGACAACGCCATATGGTTCGGGGAGCGAAGAACTACAGCAGCCGCAACAGTCGCTGCTGGTCAGAGGGACGACCACGCCATCTCCTGTTCTGAGGGAAAAACTACAGCAGCTGCAACGAAAGTCGCCAGCGACCACTGGAGCAACAGTGCCATCCGGTGCCTGGAGCAAAGAACTACAGCAGCCACCAGGCCAGTCGCCGCTCATCAGTGGGGCAACTGCGCCATCTTGTGGTTAGAGGGAACACCTACAGCAACTGCAACGCAAGTCGCCAGTGACCAGTGGAGCGACACCGCCATCTGGTGCCTGGAGCGAAGAACTACAGCAGCCACAACAACAGTTGCTGCTTGTCAGAGGGGTGACTGCGCCATCTCGTGGTTGTTGGGAAACACTACAGCAAACGCAACCAAAGTTGCCGGTGACCAGTGGAGCGACAGCGCCATCTGGTGCCAGGAGCCAAGAACTCCAGCAGGCGCCACGACAGTCATGGCTGATCAGTGGGGCAACCGCGCCATCTCGTGGTCGGAGGGAAAAAGTACAGCAACCGAAACGAAAGTCGCCAGGGACCAGTAGAACGACATCGCCATCTGGTGCCTGGAGCCAAGAATTAAAGCAGCCAAAACGATAGTCGCTGCGGATAAGTGGGGCGACTGCACCATCTCTTGGTCGGAGGGAAAAACTACAGCAACCGCACCCAAAGTTGCCGGGGACCAGTGGAGCAACAGCGCCATTAGGTGTCTGGAGCGAAGAACTGCTGCAGCCACCAGGACAGAGGCCGCTGATCAGTGGGGCGACAGCGTCATCTCGTGGTTGGAGGGAAAAACTACAGCAACCGCAACGCAAGTCGCCAGGGACCAGTAGAACGACATCGCCATCTGGTGCCTGGAGCCAAGAATTAAAGCAGCCAAAACGATAGTCGCTGCGGATAAGTGGGGCGACTGCACCATCTCGTGGTTGGAGGGAAAAACTACAGCAGCCTCAAAAGAAGTTGCCAGTGACCAGTGGAGCGACAGCGCCATCTGGTTCGTGGAGCAAAGAACTACAGCAGCCTCCACGACAGTCCCCACTAATCCATGGCGTGACTGCGCCATCTCGTGGTTGGAGGGAAAAACTACAGCAACCGCAACGCAAGTTGCCAGGGACCAGAGGAGCAACATCGCCATCTGGTGCCTGGAGCGAAGAACTACAGCAGCCATCACGACAGTCACCGCTGATCAGTGGGGCGAATACGCCATCTAGTGGATGGAGGGAAAAACTACAGCAACCTCAACGAAAGTCGCCAGGGACTAGTGGAGCGACAACGCCATCTGGTTCGTGGAGCGAAGAACTACAACAGCCACCACAACAATCGCTGCTGATCACAGCGGCGACTGCGCCATCCCGTGGTTGGAGGGAAAAACTACAGCAACCGCAACGAAAGTTGCCGGTGACCAGTGGAGCGACAGCGCCATCTGGTGCCTGGAGCCAAGAACTCCAGCAGGCACCACGACAGTCGACACTGATCAGGGGGGCGATTGTGCCATCTCTTGGTCGGAGGGAAAAACTACAGCAACCGCAACCAAAGTAGCCGGGGACCAGTGGAGCAAGATCGCCATCTCGTTCGTGGATTGAAGAACTACAGGAGCCACCAAGAATGTCACCGCCAATCAGTAGGGCGACTGCGCCATCTCATAGTCAGAGGGAAAAAATACAGCATCCGCAATGCAAGTCGCGGGGGACCAGTGCACTGACAACGCCATCTGGTGCCTCGAGCGTAGAACTACAGCAGCCACCACGACAGTCGCCGCTGATCAGTGGGGCAACCGCGCCATCTCGTGGTCGGAGGGAAAAACTACAGCAACCGCAACGCAAGGCACCAGGGGCCAGTAGAGCGACATCGCCGTCTGGTGCCTAGAGTGAAGAACTACAGCAGCCAACACAACAGTCGCGGCCGGTCAGAGGGGCGACTTCGCCATCTCGTGGTTGGAGGGAAACACTACAGCAACCGCAACCAAAGTTGCCGGTGACCAGTGGAGCGTCAGCGCCATCTGGTGCCAGGAGCCAAGAACTCCAGTAGGCACCACGACAGTCACCGCTGATCAGTGGGGCGACTGCGCCATCTCGTGGTTGGAGGGAAAAACTACAGCAACCGCAACGCAAGTCGCCAGGGACCAGTAGAACGACATCGCCATCAGGTGCCTGGAGCGAAGAACTACAGCAGCCACCACGACCGTCGCTGCTGAGCAGTGGGGTGACTGCATCATCTCGTAGTCCAAGGGAAAAACTACAGCAACCGCAACGAAAGTTGCCGGTGACCAGTGGAGCGACAGCGCCACCCTGTGCCTGGAGCCAAGAATTAAAGCAGCCACCACGACAGTCACAGCTGATGAGTGGGGCGACTGCACCATCTCGTGGTTGGAGGGAAAAATTACAGCAGCCTCAAAAGAAACCGCCAGTGACCAGTGGAGTGACAGCGCCATCTGGTTCATGGAGCAAAGAACTACAGCAGCCTCCACGACAGTCCCCACTAATCCGTGGCGTGACTGCGCCATCTCGTGGTTGGAGGGAAAAACTACAGCAACCGCAACAAAAGTTGACGGTGAGCAGTGGAGCGACATCGCCATCTGGTGCCTGGAGCCAAGAACTACAGCAGCCACCACAATAGTCGCCGCTGATCAGTGGGGCGACTGCGCCATCTCATGGTTGGAGGGAAAAACTACAGCAACCGCAACAAAGTTTCCAGTGACCAGTGGAGCGACAGTGCCATCTGGTGCCTGGAGCGAAGAACTGCTGCAGCCACCAGGACAGACGCCGCTGATCAGTGGGGCGACAGTGTCATCTCGTGGTTGGAGGGAAAAACTACAGCAACCGCAACGCAAGTCGCCAGGGACAAGTGGAGCGACAGCGCCATCTGGTGCCTGGAGCGAAGAACTACAGCAGCCACTACGACAGTCACTGCTGATGAGTGGGGCGACTGCACCATCTCGTAGTCCAAGGAAAAAACTACAGCAACTGCAACGCAAGTCACCAGTGACCAGTGGAGCGACAGTGCCACCTGGTGCCTGGAGCCAAGAATTAAAGAAGCCACCACGACAGTCACTGCTGATGAGTGGGGCGACCGCGCCATCTCGTGGTTGGAGGGAAAAACTACAGCAACCGCAACGCAAGTCGCCAGGGACCAGTGGAGCGACAGCGCCATCTGGTGCCTGGAGCGAAGAACTACAGCAGCCTCCACGACAGTCGGCGCTGATCAGTGGGGCGACAGCACCATCTGGTGCCTGGAGAGAAGGACTACAGCAGCCACCGCGACAGTCGCCGCTGACCAGTGGGGCGACTGCGCCATCTCGTGGTTGGAGGGAAAAACTACAGCAACCGCAACGAAAGTCGCCAGGGATCAGTTGAGCGACAACGCCCTCTGGTTCGTGGAGCGAAGAACTACAGCAGCCAACACAACAGTCGCTGCTGGTCAGAGGGGCGACTGCGCCATCTCGTGGTAGCAGGGAAACACTACAGCAACCGCAACCAAAGTTGCCGGTGACCAGTGGAGCGACAGCGCCATCTGGTGCCTGGAGCCAAGAACTCCAGCAGCCACCACGACAGTCACCGCTGATCAGTGGGGCGAGTGCACCATCTCGTGGTTGGAGGGAAAAACTACAGCAACCGCAACGCAAGTCGCCAGGGACCAGTAGAGAACACATCGCCATCTGGTGCCTGGAGCGAAGAACTACAGCAGCCACCACGACAGTTGTTGCTGATTAGTGGGGCGACAGCGCCATCTGGTGCCTGGAGAGAAGGACTACAGCAGCCACCGCGACAGTCGCCGCTGACCAGTGGGGCGACTGCGCCATCTCGTGGTTGGAGGGAAAAACTACAGCAACCGCAACGAAAGTCGCCAGGGATCAGTTGAGCGACAACGCCCTCTGGTTCGTGGAGCGAAGAACTACAGCAGCCAACACAACAGTCGCTGCTGGTCAGAGGGGCGACTGCGCCATCTCGTGGTAGCAGGGAAACACTACAGCAACTGCAACCAAAGTTGCCGGTGACCAGTGGAGCGACAGCGCCATCTGGTGCCTGGAGCCAAGAACTCTAGCAGGCACCACGACAGTCATCGCTGATCAGTGGGGCGAGTGCACCATCTCGTGGTTGGAGGGAAAAACTACAGGAACCGCAACGCAATTCGCCAGGGACCAGTAGAGAACACATCGCCATCTGGTGCCTGGAGCGAAGAAATACAGCAGCCAGCACGACAGTTGTTGCTGATTAGTGGGGCGACAGCGCCATCTGCTGCTTGGAGAGAAGAACTATAGCAGCCACGAGGACAGTCACCGCTGATGAGTGGGGCGACTGCACCATCTCGTGGTTGGAGGGAAAAACTACAGCAGCGTCAAAAGAAGTCGCCAGTGACCAGTGGAGCGACAGCGCCATCTGGTTCGTGGAGCAAAGAACTACAGCAGCCGCCACGACAGTCCCCACTAATCAGTGGCGTGACTGTGCCATCTCGTAGTTTGAGTGCATAACCACAGCAGCCGCAACAAAAGTTGCCGGTGACCAGTGGAGCGACATCGCCATCTGGTGCCTGGAGCCAAGAACTACAGCAGCCACCACAATAGTCGCCGCTGATCAGTGGGGCCACCGCGCCATCTCGTGGTTGGAGGGAAAAACTACAGCAACCGCAACGCAAGTCGCCAGGGACCAGTGGAGCGACAGCGCCATCTGGTGCCTGGAGCGAAGAACTACAGCAGCCACCACGACAGTCGGCGCTGATCAGTGGGGCGACAGCACCATCTGGTGCCTGGAGAGAAGGACTACAGCAGCCACCGCGACAGTCGCTGCTGACCAGTGGGGCGACTGCGCCATCTCGTGGTTGGAGGGAAAAACTACAGCAACCGCAACGAAAGTCGCCAGGGATCAGTTGAGCGACAACGCCCTCTGGTTCGTGGAGCGAAGAACTACAGCAGCCAACACAACAGTCGCTGCTGGTCAGAGGGGCGACTGCGCCATCTCGTGGTAGCAGGGAAACACTACAGCAACCGCAACCAAAGTTGCCGGTGACCAGTGGAGCGACAGCGCCATCTGGTGCCTGGAGCCAAGAACTCCAGCAGCCATCAGGACAGACGCCGCTGATCAGTGGGGCGACTGCGCCATCTCGTGGTTGGAGGGAAAAACTACAGCAACCGCAACAAAGTTTCCAGTGACCAGTGGAGCGACAGCGCCATTAGGTGCCTGGAGCGAAGAACTGCTGCAGCCACCAGGACAGACGCCGCTGATCAGTCGGGCGACAGCGTCATCTCGTGGTTGGAGGGAAAAACTATAGCAACCGCAACGCAAGTCGCCAGGGACCAGTAGAACGACATCGCCATCTGGTGCCTGGAGCGAAGAAGTACAGCAGCCACCACGACCGTCGCTGCTGAGCAGTGGGGCGACTGCGCCATCTCGTAGTCCAAGGGAAAAACTACAGCAACTGCAACGCAAGTCACCAGCGACCAGTGGAGCGACAGCGCCACCTGGTGCCTGGAGCCAAGAATTAAAGCAGCCACCACGACAGTCACTGCTGATGAGTGGGGCGACTGCACCATCTCGTGGTTGGAGGGAAAAATTACAGCAGCGTCAAAAGAAGTCGCCAGTGACCTGTGGAGCGACAGCGCCATCTGGTTCGTGGAGCAAAGAACTACAGCAGCCTCCACGACAGTCCCCACTAATCAGTGGCGTGACTGTGCCATCTCGTGGTTTGAGTGCAAAACTACAGCAACCGCAACAAAAGTTGACGATGACCAGTGGAGCGACATCGCCATCTGGTGCCTGGAGCCAAGAACTACAGCAGCCACCACAATAGTCGCCGCTGATCAGTGGGGCGACCGCGCCATCTCGTGGTTGGAGGGAAAAACTACAGCAACCGCAACGCAAGTCGCCAGGGACCAGTAGAGAACACATCGCCATCTGGTGCCTGGAGCGAAGAACTACAGCAGCCACCACGACAGTTGTTGCTGATTAGTGGGGCGACAGCACCATCTGCTGCTTGGAGGGAAGAACTATAGCAGCCACCAGGACAGTCACCGCTGACCAGTGGGGCGACTGCGCCATCTCGTGGTTGGAGGGAAAAACTATAGCAACCGCAACGCAAGTCGCCAGGGACCAGTAGAACGACATCGCCATCTGGTGCCTGGAGCGAAGAACTACAGCAGCCACCACGACCGTCGCTGCTGAGCAGTGGGGCGACTGCGCCATCTCGTAGTCCAAGGGAAAAACTACAGCAACTGCAACGCAAGTCACCAGTGACCAGTGGAGCGACAGCGCCACCTGGTGCCTGGAGCCAAGAATTAAAGCAGCCACCACGACAGTCACTGCTGATGAGTGGGGCGACTGCACCATCTCGTGGTTGGAGGGAAAAATTACAGCAGCGTCAAAAGAAGTCGCCAGTGACCAGTGGAGCGACAGCACCATCTGGTTTGTGGAGCAAAGAACTACAGCAGCCTCCACGACAGTCCCCACTAATCAGTGGCGTGACTGCGCCATCTCGTGGTTTGAGTGCAAAACTACAGCAACCGCAACAAAAGTTGACGATGACCAGTGGAGCGACATCGCCATCTGGTGCCTGGAGCCAAGAACTACAGCAGCCTCCACAATAGTCGCCGCTGATCAGTGGGGCGACCGCGCCATCTCGTGGTTGGAGGGAAAAACTACAGCAACCGCAACGCAAGTCGCCAGGGACCAGTGGAGCGACAGCGCCATCTGGTGCCTGGAGCGAAGAACTACAGCAGCCTCCACGACAGTCGGCGCTGATCAGTGGGGCAACAGCACCATCTGGTGCCTGGAGAGAAGGACTACAGCAGCCACCGCGACAGTCACTGCTGACCAGTGGGGCGACTGCGCCATCTCGTGGTTGGAGGGAAAAACTACAGCAACCGCAACGAAAGTCGCCAGGGATCAGTTGAGCGACAACGCCCTCTGGTTCGTGGAGCGAAGAACTACAGCAGCCAACACAACAGTCGCTGCTGGTCAGAGGGGGGACTGCGCCATCTCGTGGTAGCAGGGAAACACTACAGCAACCGCAACCAAAGTTGCCGGTGACCAGTGGAGCGACAGCGCCATCTGGTGCCTGGAGCCAAGAACTCCAGCAGCCACCACGACAGTCACCGCTGATCAGTGGGGCGAGTGCACCATCTCGTGGTTGGAGGGAAAAACTACAGCAACCGCAACGCAAGTCGCCAGGGACCAGTAGAGAACACATCGCCATCTGGTGCCTGGAGCGAAGAACTACAGCAGCCACCACGACAGTTGTTGCTGATTAGTGGGGCGACAGCACCATCTGCTGCTTGGAGGGAAGAACTATAGCAGCCACCAGGACAGTCACCGCTGACCAGTGGGGCGACTGCGTGTCCTGGGTTGACGGAGCCTTATATCCCATATCTGGACTGGGTTGTTATGTCTAACAGCCAATGCTTTGCTGGCTGTGGCTTCTACTGCGCTTGCTGCTTTTGGCTTTGCTGCTGGCTGCTTGCTTGCTTGCTTGCTCCTGCTTGCTAATTTAGCCGCTTTTGCTTTCTGCTGCTTGTTTTTGTGCTGTTTCTGTTTTTTTTTCCTTTTCTCCCTTTTCTCTCTCTCCCCCCCCCCCCCGCCCCGAAGATTTGGACCGGCTCCGGACCTGAGGACCTGACCTGAGGATCTTCAAGGATCTCCGAGCCTGCGGAAGAAGCTCTGTGCCCTCCCCCCACAGTAACTTGAGCCTTTTCCTTTTCTCTTGTGGGGGGAAGAGTTCTTGTTAATAAATCGGTTTTTTCCACTTGTCTCCTCCAAAGAATTTCCTTCCCAAACCCAGGGCTGGGGGCGGGGAGGGGTGGTGGAGGTTTGTCTTAGGGGACTTCCTCTCGGAGGGTCTTCTAATTTGCCCAAACCAATACACTTTTTGGTGCGTTGGCCGGGAAACAGGAACCAAAGCAAGTGGAAAAAACCTTAATAATAATAATATTGGTGATTCTAATTGTTTGTGGGTGCATTGGGATGGTTTTTTCTAGACTCATAATGTCATTTGGGGTGAAAGCCTGCCAATATTTTTGGTCCCTAGGGTCTTTTGAGACTCTATTATTTCTGTGGTACCTAGGGCTATTTCCTTACCCGGAGATAGCTCTGGTATTGCTCCTCATACGTAGTTCGTGTAGCCGTGGGGCACTAATCAAAATATTCATTGGGCTGGGCTTGTTTGTGATGATTTACAGAAAGGCTGTAAATATGTTTGATGGTTCGTTATTATGGTTGAGCACTCAGTTTGTTAGGGGAGAAGCGGGGGAGGAGTTTTTTCAGCCTCTGCTTTCCCTCTTCTCTTATGAATTGTTTATATCCCTGTTAGAAAATGTTCAGTTTCCCCTGAGTGTTAAAGAGTCCATCTTTCTGGTATTTAATTTAGTGAGTGTCCTCTATACTGTCTGCAGCTTACATAAGATGAAAGCTGTGATTTCCAAGGGGGCTAATGAGACTTCTGATTCAGGGGCAAAACCAAGTAGGAGAAATCTTGAATGGAGTGGGAAATGGGAAGATATAGGCCAAATTCTAAAGGAATTTTCTGATCCTATAATCTGGGACCTCCCGTCTGAACAGATTCAGAACCCAGTTAAGGTGGCAAGGTACTTGAAGGAGAAGTGCCATGGTAATACTAAGGAGGAAAGGATTATTGCAGTGAGCTGGGCCTTGGCATATGTTTATCGTACTCTGCTAGATACTGAAGGACAGCAGATAGAAGACAGGGAACAGGGAGATAAACTAGTTACCATCCCAGTCACTCAGGCTGCAGCTAATATTCCAGGCTCCAGACCAGTAGTTAAATCAGACAGCAGGCCTCAACTAAGGGCTGTTGCTGCTAATACAAAAGGTGGAAAGTGTACAAGGAAGACCGATCGCAAGGTGGAGGATGATGATGATGATAATCCAGGAGAAGGACCTTCACCAAAATCAGAAACCACATCGAGGGGTGTAGATTCTGGAGCCAATATTGATTCCTTTTCTCTAAAGGACCTTAGGGGCCTAAGAAAGGATTACAGGCGACAACCCAATGAATCTATAATTAGTTGGTTAGTTCGCCTCTGGGATGCTGCAGGGGAGGCTACAGTCCTGGATGGCACTGAGGCGAGGCATTTGGGATCACTGTCACTTGATCCTGTTATCGACCAGGGCATGATGAGGGAAGCCAATGCTCACAGCCTCTGGGAACGGATTCTGTATGGTGTAGCACAAAGATATCTGTGTGCAGATGACCTCTATCTGCAGCAGACGCAGTGGAGGACCATAGAACAGGGGATCCAACGTCTGAGAGAGATGGCAGTAGCAGAACTCATTTTTTCAGATGATGTAACAACTAGAAATCCAGACCTGGTACCATGTACACCTGTAATGTGGAGAAAACTTGTGCGACTTGGGCCAGCTGAATACGCTTCTGCTCTGGCAATAATGAAGCGAGAGGAGACACATGAGACTGTGCTCGATATGGCAAAAAAGCTTCGAGCATATGCTGATGCTGTACATGGCCCAACTCATGCCAGAATTGCAGCTGTGGAAACACGACTGCAGAAATTAGAAGACAAACTAGAGGAGAATCACAAGAAGCTCAGGGAAGAGATTAAGGAGGACTTCCTCCAAATCTCGGCTGTGCAAGTTAGAGGTCCTGGTGTCCAACGCAGGCGTCCCTTTGATGGGGAGAGAAAGTACACCCCACGAGCTGAGTTGTGGTTCTTCCTGCGTGAGTCTGGAGAAAATATGAGGAAATGGGATGGGAAACCTACTGCTGCTCTGGCACAACGGGTGCGCAATTTGAAGGAAGGCAGGATTTACAGAGGAAGTCTCACCAAACAGAGAGCAGCTCCAGTTGTTCGCAGCCAGGATGTCAAGTATGATGTCGATGGTGACTTGTCCGATCCCCTTGAGGGAACCTCTAAGACATATACCCGAGGAAAGAAGGATAATCAGGCTTAGAGGGGCCCTGCCTCTAGCCAGGTAGAGGTTAGGGAAAATCGTGTTTTTTGGACAGTGTGGGTTCGTTGGCCTGGCACATTGAAGCCACAAAACTATAAGGCTTTGGTTGACACTGGCTCGCAGTGTACATTGGTCCCATCGAGATATGTAGGGGCAGAAGCGGTTTCCATCGCTGGTGTGACTGGGGGATCCCAAGACTATACGTTGGTAGAGGCAGATGTGAGCCTGACAGGAAATGAATGGAAGAAACACCCCATTGTGACCGGCCCAGAGGCCCCATGTATTTTGGGCATAGATTACCTCCAAAGGGGGTATTTCAAAGACCCGAAGGGACTCAGGTGGGCATTTGGTGTGGCAACTGTGGTGACAGAGGGCGTCCAACAATTGAGTACCGTGCCTGGACTGTCCGAGGATCCACTGACAGTAGGACTCCTGAAGGGGGAAGAACAACAGGTACCAATTGCCACTTCGGTAGTGCATCGCCGGCAGTATAGAACAACTCGAGATGCCGTGATCCCCATCCATAGGATGATCCGGGAGCTGGAGAGCCAAGGGGTGGTTAGCAAAACCCACTCACCCTTCAACAGTCCCATTTGGCCTGTGCGTAAATCTGAAGGAGAATGGAGATTAACTGTGGACTATCGTGCATTGAATGAAGTGACACCACCACTGAGCGCTGCCGTGCCAGACATGTTGGAGCTCCAGTACGAGCTGGAGTCCAAGGCAGCGAGGTGGTATGCCACTATTGATATTGCCAATGCATTTTTCTCCATTCCTTTGGCAGCGGAATGCAGACCCCAGTTTGCTTTCACCTGGAGGGGAGTGCAGTACACCTGGAATCGACTGCCCCAGGGGTGGAAGCACAGTCCCACCATCTGCCATGGACTGATCCAGGATGCACTGGAAAAGGGTGAGGCTCCGGACCATCTACAGTACATCGATGACATCATTGTGTGGGGGAACACGGCAGCGGAAGTCTTTGAGAAGGGAGAGAAGATCATTCAGATCCTCCTGGAAGCCGGTTTTGCCATCAAGAAGAGTAAGGTCAAAGGACCTGCCCGGGAGATCCAGTTCCTGGGAGTGAAGTGGCAAGATGGACGGCGTCAGATTCCCCTTGAGGTCATCAATAAGATCACCGCCATGTCCCCACCAACCAACAAGAAGGAAACACAAGCTTTCCTAGGGGCCATTGGCTTTTGGAGGATGCACATCCCCGAATATAGTCAAATTGTGAGCCCTCTGTACTTGGTTACCCGCAAGAAGAATGATTTCCACTGGGGCCCTGAACAGCAGCAAGCCTTTGCCCAGATCAAGCAGGAGATCGCTCATGCGGTAGCCCTTGGCCCAGTCAGGACAGGACCAGAGGTGAAGAATGTCCTCTACTCTGCAGCCGGGAGCCATGGTCTGTCCTGGAGTCTGTGGCAGAAGGTGCCAGGTGAGACTCGAGGCCGGCCACTGGGATTCTGGAGTCGAAGCTACAGAGGGTCCGAGGACAACTACACTCCCACAGAGAAGGAGATCTTGGCCGCCTACGAAGGAGTTCAAGCTGCCTCGGAAGTGATTGGCACTGAAGCGCAACTCCTCCTGGCACCCCGACTACCGGTGCTGGGATGGATGTTTAAAGGAAAGGTTCCCTCCACCCACCATGCCACCGATGCTACCTGGAGTAAGTGGATTGGTGTCATTACACAACGCGCCCGAGTTGGGAGACTGAATCGCCCTGGAATTTTAGAGGTAATTACAAACTGGCCCGAGGGTGAAAGTTTCAGTGTGGCAGATGAAGAACAAGAACCGGTGACCCGGGTGGAGGAAGCTCCGCCATACAACCAGCTGCCAGCAGAGGAAGCCCGTTACGCTTTATTCACCGACGGTTCCTGCCGTGTCATAGGGATGAGTCGGAGGTGGAAAGCAGCTGTATGGAGCCCCACACGACAGGTCGCAGAGGCCACTGAAGGAGAGGGTGGATCTAGTCAATATGCTGAACTCAAGGCCATTCAACTGGCCCTAGATATTGCAGAGAGGGAAAAGTGGCCAAGGCTCTATTTGTATACTGATTCGTGGATGATAGCCAATGCTCTGTGGGGATGGCTGAAGAAGTGGAAAGAGGCGAACTGGCAGCGTAGAGGCAAACCAATTTGGGCTGCTGAAGAATGGAAAGATATTGCTGCCCGGTTAGAGAACCTACTTGTGAAGATTCGCCATGTAGATGCCCATGTCCCCAGAAGCAGAGCTAATGAGGAGCAGCAAAACAATCAGCAGGTAGATCAAGCTGCAAAGATAGGGGATTTGAAAATAGATCTTGACTGGGAGCACAAGGGAGAGTTGTTCCTAGCACGATGGGCCCATGATGCCTCAGGTCACCAAGGTAGAGATGCCACCTATAAGTGGGCACGAGACCGAGGGGTGGATCTAACCATGGACAGCATTTCTCAAGTTATCCGTGACTGTGAGACGTGTGCTGCCATCAAGCAAGCCAAGCGGATGAAGCCCCTCTGGTACGGTGGACGGTGGTCTAAGTATAAGTATGGGGAGGCCTGGCAGATTGATTACATCACACTGCCTCAGACCCGCCAAGGCAAGCGCCATGTGCTGACCATGGTAGAAGCCACCACGGGATGGTTGGAAACCTACCCTGTATCCCATGCTACAGCCCGTAACACCATCCTGGGCCTTGAGAAGCAGGTCCTTTGGAGACACGGTACGCCCGAGAGAATTGAGTCAGACAATGGGACTCATTTTAAAAATAGTCTTATTAAAAACTGGGCTAGGGAACATGGTATTGAGTGGGTGTACCATATCCCCTACCATGCACCAGCTGCAGGTAAGATAGAGAGGTACAATGGGTTGTTAAAAACCACCCTGAAAGCATTGGGTGGGGGGTCCTTAAAAAATTGGGAGCAGCATTTAGCAAAGGCCACCTGGTTGGTTAACACCCGAGGTTCTACCAACCGAGGGGGTCCTGCTCAGTCTCAGCTCCTTAATGTAGTAGATGGAGATAAAGCCCCAGTGGCCCGTGTTAAAAGTTTGTTGGGAAAGACAGTATGGATCAACCCTACCTCGAGTACAGGCAAACCCATCCGTGGAATTGTCTCTGCTCAAGGACCGGGTTGTACATGGTGGATAATGCAGAAAGATGGAACAGTACGATGTGTACCTCAGGGGGATCTGAATGTGGGGTAGGATGCATATGTGAAGTGTCAAAGGTTCGAGCAAGTAAGACAGATGGAAACGTGTAAGTGTCGAAGGTCTGAGTAAGTGAGATGGAAGTTCTTATTGTGTGTCCACGATATGGGATAAGGGGTGGAATGTCCTGGGTTGACGGAGCCTTATATCCCATATCTGGACTGGGTTGTTATGTCTAACAGCCAATGCTTTGCTGGCTGTGGCTTCTACTGCGCTTGCTGCTTTTGGCTTTGCTGCTGGCTGCTTGCTTGCTTGCTTGCTCCTGCTTGCTAATTTAGCCGCTTTTGCTTTCTGCTGCTTGTTTTTGTGCTGTTTCTGTTTTTTTTTCCTTTTCTCCCTTTTCTCTCTCTCCCCCCCCCCCCCCCCCCCGAAGATTTGGACCGGCTCCGGACCTGAGGACCTGACCTGAGGATCTTCAAGGATCTCCGAGCCTGCGGAAGAAGCTCTGTGCCCTCCCCCCACAGTAACTTCAGCCTTTTCCTTTTCTCTTGTGGGGGGAAGAGTTCTTGTTAATAAATCGGTTTTTTCCACTTGTCTCCTCCAAAGAATTTCCTTCCCAAACCCAGGGCTGGGGGCGGGGAGGGGTGGTGGAGGTTTGTCTTAGGGGACTTCCTCTCGGAGGGTCTTCTAATTTGCCCAAACCAATACACTGCGCCATCTCGTGGTTGGAGGGAAAAACTATAGCAACCGCAACGCAAGTCGCCAGGGACCAGTAGAACGACATCGCCATCTGGTGCCTGGAGCGAAGAACTACAGCAGCCACCACGACCGTCGCTGCTGAGCAGTGGGGCGACTGTGCCATCTCGTAGTCCAAGGGAAAAACTACAGCAACCGCAACGCAAGTCACCAGTGACCAGTGGAGCGACAGCGCCACCTGGTGCCTGGAGCCAAGAATTAAAGCAGCCACCACGACAGTCACTGCTGATGAGTGCGGCGACTGCACCATCTCGTGGTTGGAGGGAAAAACTACAGCAGCGTCAAAAGAAGTCGCCAGTGACCAGTGGAGCGACAGCGCCATCTGGTTCGTGGAGCAAAGAACTACAGCAGCCGCCACGACAGTCCCCACTAATCAGTGGCGTGACTGTGCCATCTCGTGGTTTGAGTGCATAACCACAGCAACCGCAACAAAAGTTGCCGGTGACCAGTGGAGCGACATCGCCATCTGGTGCCTGGAGCCAAGAACTACAGCAGCCACCACAATAGTCGCCGCTGATCAGTGGGGCGACCGCGCCATCTCGTGGTTGGAGGGAAGGACTACAGCAGCCACCGCGACAGTCGCCGCTGATCAGTGGGGCGACCGCGCCATCTCGTGGTTGGAGGGAAAAACTACAGCAACCACAACGCAAGTCGCCAGGGACCAGTGGAGCGACAGCGCCGTCTTGTGCCTGGAGCGAAGAACTACAGCAGCCTCCACGACAGTCGGCGCTGATCAGTGGGGCGACAGCACCATCTGGTGCCTGGAGAGAAGGACTACAGCAGCCACCGCGACAGTCGCCACTGACCAGTGGGGCGACTGCGCCATCTCGTGGTTGGAGGGAAAAACTACAGCAACCGCAACAAAGTTTCCAGTGACCAGTGGAGCAACAGCGCCATTAGGTGCCTGGAGCGAAGAAGTGCTGCAGCCACCAGGACAGACGCCGCTGATCAGTGGGGCGACTGCGCCATCTCGTGGTTGGAGGGAAAAACTACAGCAACCGCAACAAAGTTTCCAGTGACCAGTGGAGCGACAGCGCCATTAGGTGCCTGGAGCGAAGAACTGCTGCAGGCACCAGGACAGACGCCGCTGATCAGTGGGGCGACAGCGTCATCTCGTGGTTGGAGGGAAAAACTACAGCAACCGCAACGCAAGTCGCCAGGGACCAGTAGAACGACATCGCCATCTGGTGCCTGGAGCAAAGAACTACAGCAGCCACCACGACCGTCGCTGCTGAGCAGTGGGGCGACTGCGCCATCTCGTAGTCCAAGGGAAAAACTACAGCAACTGCAACGCAAGTCACCAGTGACCAGTGGAGCGACAGCGCCACCTGGTGCCTGGAGCCAAGAATTAAAGCAGCCACCACGACAGTCACTGCTGATGAGTGGGGCGACTGCACCATCTCGTGGTTGGAGGGAAAAATTACAGCAGCGTCAAAAGAAGCCGCCAGTGACCAGTGGAGCGACAGCGCCATCTGGTTCGTGGAGCAAAGAACTACAGCAGCCTCCACGACAGTCCCCACTAATCAGTGGCGTGACTGTGCCATCTCGTGGTTTGAGTGCAAAACTACAGCAACCGCAACAAAAGTTGACGATGACCAGTGGAGCGACATCGCCATCTGGTGCCTGGAGCCAAGAACTACAGCAGCCACCAGAATAGTCGCCGCTGATCAGTGGGGCGACCGCGCCATCTCGTGGTTGGAGGGAAAAACTACAGCAACCGCAACGCAAGTCGCCAGGGACCAGTGGAGCGACAGCGCCATCTGGTGCCTGGAGCGAAGAACTACAGCAGCCTCCACGACAGTCAGCGCTGATCAGTGGGGCGACAGCACCATCTGGTGCCTGGAGAGAAGGACTACAGCAGCCACCGCGACAGTCGCCGCTGACCAGTGGGGCGACTGCGTCATCTCGTGGATGGAGGGAAAAACTACAGCAACCGCAACGAAAGTCGCCAGGGATCAGTTGAGCGACAACGCCCTCTGGTTCGTGGAGTGAAGAACTACAGCAGCCAACACAACAGTCGCTGCTGGTCAGAGGGGCGACTGCGCCATCTCGTGGTAGGAGGGAAACACTACAGCAACCGCAACCAAAGTTGCCGGTGACCAGTGGAGCGACAGCGCCATCTGGTGCCTGGAGCCAAGAACTGCGGCAGCCACCAGGACAGACGCCGCTGATCAGTGGGGCGACAGCGTCATCTCGTGGTTGGAGGGAAAAACTACAGCAACCGCAACAAAGTTTCCAGTGACCAGTGGAGCGACAGTGCCATTAGGTGCCTGGAGCGAAGAACTGATGCAGCCACCAGGACAGACGCCGCTGATCAGTGGGGCGACAGCGTCATCTCGTGGTTGGAGGGAAAAACTACAGCAACCGCAACGCAAGTCGCCAGGGACCAGTAGAACGACATCGCCATCTGGTGCCTGGAGCCAAGAATTAAAGCAGCCACCACGACAGTCACTGCTGATGAGTGGGGCGACTGCACCATCTCGTGGTTGGAGGGAAAAATTACAGCAGCGTCAAAAGAAGTCGCCAGTGACCAGTGGAGCGACAGCGCCATCTGGTTTGTGGAGCAAAGAACTACAGCAGCCTCCACGACAGTCCCCACTAATCAGTGGCGTGACTGCGCCATCTCGTGGTTTGAGTGCAAAACTACAGCAACCGCAACAAAAGTTGACGATGACCAGTGGAGCGACATCGCCATCTGGTGCCTGGAGCCAAGAACTACAGCAGCCTCCACAATAGTCGCCGCTGATCAGTGGGGCGACCGCGCCATCTCGTGGTTGGAGGGAAAAACTACAGCAACCGCAACGCAAGTCGCCAGGGACCAGTGGAGCGACAGCGCCATCTGGTGCCTGGAGCGAAGAACTACAGCAGCCTCCACGACAGTCGGCGCTGATCAGTGGGGCAACAGCACCATCTGGTGCCTGGAGAGAAGGACTACAGCAGCCACCGCGACAGTCACTGCTGACCAGTGGGGCGACTGCGCCATCTCGTGGTTGGAGGGAAAAACTACAGCAACCGCAACGAAAGTCGCCAGGGATCAGTTGAGCGACAACGCCCTCTGGTTCGTGGAGCGAAGAACTACAGCAGCCAACACAACAGTCGCTGCTGGTCAGAGGGGGGACTGCGCCATCTCGTGGTAGCAGGGAAACACTACAGCAACCGCAACCAAAGTTGCCGGTGACCAGTGGAGCGACAGCGCCATCTGGTGCCTGGAGCCAAGAACTCCAGCAGCCACCACGACAGTCACCGCTGATCAGTGGGGCGAGTGCACCATCTCGTGGTTGGAGGGAAAAACTACAGCAACCGCAACGCAAGTTGCCAGGGACCAGTAGAGAACACATCGCCATCTGGTGCCTGGAGCGAAGAACTACAGCAGCCACCACGACAGTTGTTGCTGATTAGTGGGGCGACAGCACCATCTGCTGCTTGGAGGGAAGAACTATAGCAGCCACCAGGACAGTCACTGCTGACCAGTGGGGCGACTGCGCCATCTCGTGGTTGGAGGGAAAAACAATAGCAACCGCAACGCAAGTCGCCAGGGACCAGTAGAACGACATCGCCATCTGGTGCCTGGAGCGAAGAACTACAGCAGCCACCACGACCGTCGCTGCTGAGCAGTGGGGCGACTGTGCCATCTCGTAGTCCAAGGGAAAAACTACAGCAACCGCAACGCAAGTCACCAGTGACCAGTGGAGCGACAGCGCCACCTGGTGCCTGGAGCCAAGAATTAAAGCAGCCACCACGACAGTCACTGCTGATGAGTGGGGCGACTGCACCATCTCGTGGTTAGAGGGAAAAACTACAGCAGCGTCAAAAGAAGTCGCCAGTGACCAGTGGAGCGACAGCGCCATCTGGTTCGTGGAGCAAAGAACTACAGCAGCCGCCACGACAGTCCCCACTAATCAGTGGCGTGACTGTGCCATCTCGTGGTTTGAGTGCATAACCACAGCAACCGCAACAAAAGTTGCCGGTGACCAGTGGAGCGACATCGCCATCTGGTGCCTGGAGCCAAGAACTACAGCAGCCACCACAATAGTCGCCGCTGATCAGTGGGGCGACCGCGCCATCTCGTGGTTGGAGGGAAGGACTACAGCAGCCACCACGACAGTCGCCGCTGACCAGTGGGGCGACTGCGCCATCTCGTGGTTGGAGGGAAAAACTACAGCAACTGCAACGAAAGTCGCCAGGGATCAGTTGAACGACAACGCCCTCTGGTTCGTGGAGCGAAGAACTACAGAAGCCAACACAACAGTCGCGGCTGGTCAGAGGGGCGACTGCGCCATCTCGTGGTTGGAGGGAAACACTACAGCAACCGCAACCAAAGTTGCCGGTGACCAGTGGAGCGACAGCGCCATCTGGTGCCAGGAGCCAAGAACTCCAACAGGCACCACGACAGTCACCGCTGATCAGTGGGGCGAGTGCACCATCTCGTGGTTGGAGGGAAAAACTACAGCAACCGCAACCAAAGTTGCCGGGGACCACTGGAGCGACATCGCCCTCTGGTGCCTGGAGCGAAGAACTACAGCAGCCACCAGGAAAGACGCCGCTGATCAGTGGGGCAACTGCGCCATCTCGTGGTTGGAGGGAAAATCTACAGCAACCGCAACACAAGTCACCAGTGACCAGTGGAGCGACAGCGCCACCTGGTGCCTGGAGCCAAGAATTAAAGCAGCCACCACGACCGTCAGTGCTGATAAGTGGGGCGACTGCACCATCTCGTTTTTGGAGGGAAAAACTACCGCAGCCTCAAAAGAATTCGCCAGTGACCAGTGGAGCGACAGCGCCATCTGGTTCGTGGAGCAAAGAACTACTGCAGCCTCCACGACAGTCCCCACTAATCAGTGGCGTGACTGCGCCATCTCGTGGTTGGAGGGAAAAACTACAGCAACCGCAACGCATGTCGCCAGGGACCAGTGGAGCAACATCACCATCTGGTGCCTGGAGCCAAGACCTACAGCAGCCACCACGACAGTCGGCGCTGATTAGTGGGGCGACATCGCCATCTGGTGCTTGGAGAGAAGAACTACAGCAGCCACCACGACAGTCCCCACTAATCAGTGGCATGACTGTGCCATCTCGTGTTTGGAGGGAAAAACTACAGCCACCACAACGAAAGTTTCCGGTGACCAGTGGAGCGAAATCGCCATCTGGTGCCTGGAGCCAAGAACTACAGCAGCCACCACAACAGTCACCACTGATCAGTGGGGCGACTGCGCCATCTCGTGGTTGGAGGGAAAATCTACTCCAAACGCAACGCAAGTCGCCAGGGAACAGTGGAGTGACAGCGCCATCTAGTGCCTGGAGTGAAGAACTATAGCAGCCCCCACAACAATCGACGCTGATCAGTGTGGCAACTGTGCCATCTCGTGGTTTGAGTGCAAAACTACATTAACCGCAATGAAAGTCGCCAATGACCGGTGGAGTGACAGTGCCATCTGTGTTTTTACAAGTGAGAGGAGAACATGTAACATGTTTGGGAAAGCACAGAGACATTCCTGCCTTTGTTTCTCCCCCTTGAATCTTTTGTGGTGGATGGCTGGCGGCTGAGACTGAAGATTTTAATTATCCTTTAACTTGGAAAGAACATGGAATGAAGAAACAGCTTTTTAAAATTTGTGTTCTTAGCTGATTTAGGAAGTAACTTCAATAATAAAATGTCTGTGGCAGACCCAACAAGTTTTTAAGAACTATTTCTTTGAAGTGGATTCAGCTTTTGAGTGATGTGAATTATTTCTGCTAGCTTAAGCTTTCCTTTTCAAGGCATTTAGGTAGCCTCAGCCCCGGCGTTGAACAATGGTGCCTGAGGGAAAAGGAAGCAGGGACAGAGGGGTTGAAAAAGGCGTGTGAGACTTCCCTTACATATCCCCAGTCTGGGAAGGTACTGAACATCAAATGAAACTCAGGACAGCTGGTGTTCAGTTGCTTTTGGGTTTGTGACCTGTTTTGGGGCTTTTATCACTGGGGCAAAGAATATTTAACTTTCTTTGCCTGGAGGAGCTGTTTTCCTTGTCTTGCCTTTGTCATGAGGTGTGACAGTTTTGCACCCAAAACTGTGTGTACTGTGTCCAGTGTTTGGTGCTTTTGCCTGTGACATTCCCAGGGTTGGGGCTCCTTCAGGATGTGCTTCCGTCAGAATACCTCCTTGCGCTGGATGTCTGGGAGAGGTGTTGGAATGGCAGTCGCAGTCGTTTTTCATGTTTTCCAGGCTCTTTCACCCAGTTCATTCCAGTCCATTTCAGAATGTGATGCAGAGCAGAATGACTGCAGTTCAACTGTAAGTACAGTTCAGCCAGAATGGGTACATGAACTTCAGCATCAGAGGTGTAAATGCTTGGGCATCTGTGAGTTTGCTGGAACCGGTGAAGTCCCAAGACCTGAACAACAGGCCCTGAGCTCAAGTTGACCTTGAGATGAAAGTTTAAGCCAGATGTTGTGTTTGTATCCCCTCAGTAGTGAAAGAACCAGGTTCTGCACTAGGTCGCTGCTCATTAGTGAAACAGGGCTTGACCTTTCCATGTTTAGATGTCACTGTTGGACACGAAAGAAAGACACAGACTCGTGAATCAGAAGGCTGATGCTCTAAAAAGGGGCTGTTTTATTCTCTGAAGCTATTTTTATTCCCTTTTACAATGTGCCCACCTAAGAGGTGGGATCCTTTGAACCATTGGTCACACCAAGGGTCAACAAGCAAAGTCCCTCCTTCGGAGAGAAATGTGAAAAACTAGATATTTTAAAAAGTATGACCTTGTTTACCAGTTTCGGTCCCTGGGAAAGAACTTCAGAGAACCTGAACATGACAAGCAGTGACTACATTTAGAGGCCAGAGAGGGCCCGGAAATGAGTCCTGTGGCCTTGCTGGGAGGTGCAGGGGCAAAGGCAGGCCCTGGATTGCCCCTTAAGCCTTGGCCACTCTTTGGGTGCAATCCAGGAGGAGGCTGAAGACAGCTGTTCACGCAAAAGAACTTGTGAGAGCCTCTTTATTGCACCCAATTGTCCAGGCTGGGCACTGTCCCAGCACCAGTCACTGCCCTCCTTGCCTTCTTCACCTTGACTGCTGATATCAAGCTTTACTTCCTAAAAATAGGAACAAGTAACATGCTGTAACAGAGCCACCATTTACACTTCCCCTGCAAAGACAAACAGTGACCCACCTCCTCAGGGGAAGCCCTCTCACCCGGCATGGGGCGCTCTGCCGCACATTCTATCCACCTGCATCTGAAAGAAAGTCAGGAACAAAAGTCAACGTGCTGCAGGAGAACTTGACAGCTGCAGACCTCTTGTGTCCATCTAGGCATATTCTCTACAGTCCAACTCCACCCCACATTACAAATTTCAAGCCCCCAGCACTTGCCCTATTACTCCTACACCCAGACTAAGCAGCAAGGCAGAGCAGCTCCGGGCCAAACACACACCCACACCCATGACACAGGAGAACACAAACGAGGGAACACAACGGGGACAGAAAACTCTCAGCCAGAAGAATGGCCCTGAGGACCCAGAGAACTCAGAATGCGGTGACTGAGGTAAGACTGATGGCGAGCTGGCCAGGCTCGCAGCACCCTGCAGGAAGAAGATGCCAGCGGGATGACTTACTGCTAGGAGCGCAAAGACGGATGCCCGAGAGTGCTACGGTCAGAATCACCTCCCTGTCTTTGCCTTCTGACAAGTCCTAATCCGCCAGAATGGATCGTTGCGGAGCACAGCTGTCGACACAGCTCAGAACAAGACCTGAACCGACACCGGACTGGATGCACCTGAGGAGAGGGGCGATGCCTGTCCCAGCTCCCGAGTCAAAGGCGCCGGGCCGAGGAGCGCAGAGATCGCAGATGCTAAGACAGACGCCAGGGTTTCCGAGAGGCCCCTGGAAGGGCCACCGCAAAAGCCGTGAAAGATGAGATGCCCAGAAGACACAGAAGGCACCACAGACAAGTGACACAACACACACCGGGACTGCTCTGCCCTGCACACCTCAGCATTGTGATCAAAACTGAGACTTTCCTTTGATGGGGCCCAAAGGGTCACATCTTGGACATCCCCGTCTCCAAAGCTGACTTAAAAATCCCTCCCGGTGACCCCCGACCCGGCACACTGCTTTTGATCTCCTCTGTGATCTGTAGCCCTGCACTTATCACTGGGACATCTGGGGACGAGAATCCATGTCAGGTGCAAAGGAAGGCCAGCTCCGTGGAAATGAACGCATCGGCCCCGTGGATGTCTAGACACCTCCGTGTCCGCCTCGGTGCTTCCATAACCGGATTTGGGCTCCGGACCTCTTCACGGTACCTAGGATAACAAATCCAAAAATTTGACTATCGCCCCCCAGAAGACCAATCCCCAGGGCTCCTCCGCACCATTGGCCCAGCTCGCCTCGAATCTTCATTCGACTCCAGAGGCTGCTCGGAGGGTACCTGCAAAATGAAAAGGTACACGTTTAGCAAGCTACTGCACACCGCTCTCTTATGAGTCACCCCACCTAAAGGCCGCTCACCTCTATGCCTTGGCATGCCTGGGGCAGCGGCAGCACCTGCAAGAAACAAAGCAAAAAGGCATGCTGAGATGTCGTGAAACGGCAACCGCCCCGGTCCGACTGAAGTATGCCACAAGTGTACCTTAAGCTTGCACCCATCTGGCCTCTGGCAGCCCGGGTCAGGAGAACTGGCAAGCAGAACACCTAAAATAAAAAAGACCCAGATGATGCTTGGAGCTGCACCCAAAATCTGAGCAGTGACAAGTGCTTCTGCCCACCGATCTCTGCTCACCTTGCTCCATTGACCTTTACTGCAGATACGCAGCTCCTCTTCCTAGAAATAAAGACAAAGAACAGTGCTGTAACAGAGCCACCATTTACACTTCCCCTGCAAAGGCAAACAGTGACCCACCTCCTCAGGGGAAGCCCCCTCACCCGGCATGGGGCGCTCTGCCGCAAATTCTATCCATCTGCATCTGAAAGAAAGTTAGGAACAAAAGTCAACGTGCTGCAGGAGAACTTGACAGCTGCAGACCTCTTGTGTCAATCTAGGCATATTCTCTACAGTCCAACTCCACCCCACATTACAAATTTCAAGCCTCCAGCACTTGCCCTATTACTCCTTCACCCAGACTAAGCAGCAAGGCAGAGCAGCTCCGGGCCAAACACACCCACACCCGTGACACAGGAGACCACAAACGAGGGAACACAACGGGGACAGAAAACTCTCGGCCACAAGAATGGCCCTGAGGACCCAGAGAACTCGGAAGGAGGTGACTGAGGTAAGACCGATGGCGAGCTGGCCAGGCTCGCAGAACCCTGCAGGAAGAAGATGCCAGCAGGATGACTCATTCCAAGGAGCGCAAAGACGGATGCCCAAGAGTGCTACGGTCAGAATCACCTCCCTGTCTTTGCCTTCTGACAAGTCCTAATCCGCCAGAATGGATCGTTGCGGAGCACAGCTGTCGACACAGCTCAGAACAAGACCTGAACCGACACCGGACTGGATGCTCCTGAGGAGAGGGGCGATGCCTGTCCCAGCTCCCGAGTCAAAGGCGCCGGGCCGAGAAGCGCAGAGAGCGCAGATGCTAAGGCTGACGCCAGGGTTTCTGAGAGGCCCCCGGAAAGGCCACGGCAAAAGACGTGAAAGGCGAGATGCCCAGAAGACACAGAAGGCACCACAGACAAGTGACACGACATGCACTCGGACTGCTCTGCCTTGCACACCTCATCATTGTGATCAAAACTGGGACTTCCCTTTGATGGGGCCCAAGGAGTCACATCTTGGACATCCCCATCTCCAAAGCTGACTCAAAAATCCCTCCCGGTGACCCCCGACCCGGCACACTGCTTTTGATCTCCTCTCTGATCTGTAGCCCTGCACTTATCTATGGGATGAGAATCCACGTCGGGTGCAAAGGAAGGCCAGCTCCATGGAAATGAACGCGTCGGCCCCGTGGACATCGAGACACCTCCGCGTCTGCCTCAGTGCTGCCGTAACCGGACTTGGGCTCGGCACCTCCTCACGGTACCTAGGATCACAAAACCAAAAATGTGACTATTGCCCTCCAGAAGAACAATCCCCAGGGCTCCTCGGCACCACTGGCCCAGCTTGCCTCGAATCTTCATTCGACTCCAGAGGCTGCTCGGAGGGTACCTGCAAAATGAAAAGGTACACGCTTAGCAAGCTGCTGCACACCGTTCTCTTAGGACTCACCCCACCTAAAGGCCGACTCACCCGCTCGCCTCTATTCCTTGGCACGCCTGGGGCAGCGGCAGCACCTGCAAAGAAACAAAGCAAAAAGGCTCGCTGAGATGCCGTGAAACGGCAACCGCCCCGGTCCGACTAAAGTACGCCACAAGTGTACCTTAAGCTTGCATCCATCTGGCCTCTGGCAGCCCGGGTCAGGAGAACTGGCAAGCAGAACACCTAAAACAAAAAAGCCCCAGATGATGCTTGGAGCTGCACCGGAAATCGAGACCTGAGCAGTGACAAGTGCTTCTGCCCTCCGATCTCTGCTCACCTCCCTCCACTGACCTTTACTGCAGATACGCAGCTCCACTTCCTAGAAATAAAGACAAAGAACAGTGCCGTAACAGAGCCACCATTTACACTTCCCCTGCAAAGGCAAACAGTGACCCACCTCCTCAGGGGAAGCCCCCTCACCCGGCATGGGGCGCTCTGCCGCAAATTCTATCCATCTGCATCTGAAAGAAAGTTAGGAACAAAAGTCAACGTGCTGCAGGAGAACTTGACAGCTGCAGACCTCTTGTGTCAATCTAGGCATATTCTCTACAGTCCAACTCCACCCCACATTACAAATTTCAAGCCCCCAGCACTTGCCCTATTACTCCTTCACCCAGACTAAGCAGCAAGGCAGAGCAGCTCCGGGCCAAACACACCCACACCCGTGACACAGGAGACCACAAACGAGGGAACACAACAGGGACAGAAAACTCTCGGCCACAAGAATGGCCCTGAGGACCCAGAGAACTCAGAATGAGGTGACTGAGGTAAGACTGATGGCGAGCTGGCCAGGCTCGCAGAACCCTGCAGGAAGAGGATGCTAGCGGGATGACTTACTGCTAGGAGCGCAAAGACGGATGCCCGAGAGTGCTACGGTCAGAATCACCTCCCTGTCTTTGCCTTCTGACAAGTCCTAATCCGCCAGAATGGATCGTTGCGGAGCACAGCTGTCGACACAGCTCAGAACAAGACCTGAACCGACACCGGACTGGATGCTCCTGAGGAGAGGGGCGATGCCTGTCCCAGCTCCCGAGTCAAAGGCGCCGGGCCGAGAAGCGCAGAGAGCGCAGATGCTAAGGCTGACGCCAGGGTTTCCGAGAGGCCCCCGGAAAGGCCACGGCAAAAGACGTGAAAGGCGAGATGCCCCGAAGACACAGAAGGCACCACAGAAAAGTGACACGACATGCACCCGGACTGCTCTGCCTTGCACACCTCATCATTGTGATCAAAACTGAGACTTCCCTTTGATGGGGCCCAAGGAGTCACATCTTGGACATCCCCATCTCCAAAGCTGACTCAAAAATCCCTCCCGGTGACCCCCGACCCGGCACACTGCTTTTGATCTCCTCTCCGATCTGTAGCCCTGCACTTATCTATGGGATGAGAATCCACGTCGGGTGCAAAGGAAGGCCAGCTCCATGGAAATGAACGCGTCGGCCCCGTGGACATCGAGACACCTCCACGTCCACCTCGGTGCTGCCGTAACCGGATTTGGGCTCGGCACCTCCTCACGGTACCTAGGATCACAAAACCAAAAATGTGACTATTGCCCTCCAGAAGAGCAATCCCCAGGGCTCCTCCACACCATTGTCCCAGCTCGCCTTGAATCTTCATTCGACGCCAGAGGCTGCTCGGAGGGTACCTGCAAAATGAAAAGGTACACGTTTAGCAAGCTGCTGCACACCGCTCTCTTATGAGTCACCCCACCTAAAGGCCGACTCACCCGCTCGCCTCTATTCCTTGGCACGCCTGGGGCAGCGGCAGCACCTGCAAAGAAACAAAGCAAAAGGCATGCTGAGATGTCGTGAAACGGCAACCGCCCCGGTCCGACTAAAGTACGCCACAAGTGTACCTTAAGCTTGCACCCATCTGGCCTCTGGCAGCCCGGGTCAGGAGAACTGGCAAGCAGAACACCTAAAATAAAAAAGACCCAGATGATGCTTGGAGCTGCACCCAAAATCTGAGCAGTGACAAGTGCTTCTGCCCTCCGATCTCTGCTCACCTTGCTCCATTGACCTTTACTGCAGATACGCAGCTCCACTTCCTAGAAATAAAGACAAAGAACAGTGCCGTAACAGAGCCACCATTTACACTTCCCCTGCAAAGGCAAACAGTGACCCACCTCCTCAGGGGAAGCCCCCTCACCCGGCATGGGGCGCTCTGCCGCAAATTCTATCCATCTGCATCTGAAAGAAAGTTAGGAACAAAAGTCAACGTGCTGCAGGAGAACTTGACAGCTGCAGACCTCTTGTGTCAATCTAGGCATATTCTCTACAGTCCAACTCCACCCCACATTACAAATTTCAAGCCCCCAGCACTTGCCCTATTACTCCTTCACCCAGACTAAGCAGCAAGGCAGAGCAGCTCCGGGCCAAACACACCCACACCCGTGACACAGGAGACCACAAACGAGGGAACACAACGGGGACAGAAAACTCTCGGCCACAAGAATGGCCCTGAGGACCCAGAGAACTCAGAATGAGGTGACTGAGGTAAGACTGATGGCGAGCTGGCCAGGCTCGCAGAACACTGCAGGAAGAGGATGCTAGCAGGATGACTTACTGCTAGGAGCGCAAAGACGGATGCCCGAGAGTGCTACGGTCAGAATCACCTCCCTGTCTTTGCCTTCTGACAAGTCCTAATCTGCCAGAATAGATCGTTGCGGAGCACAGCTGTCGACAAAGCTCAGAACAAGACCTGAAAGGACACTGGACTGGAAGCTTCTGAAGAGAGAGGCGATGCCTGACCCAGCTCCTGAGTCAAAGGTGCCGGGCCGAGGAGCGCAGAGATCGCAGATGCTAAGACTGACGCCAGGGTTTCCGAGAAGCCCCCGGAAGGGCCACTGCAAAAGACATGAAAGACGAGATGCCCAGGAGACACAGAAGGCACCACAGACAAGTGACACAACACACACCGGGACTGCTCTGCCCTGCACACCTCAGCATTGTGATCAAAACTGAGACTTTCCTTTGATGGGGCCCAAGGGGTCACATCTTCGACATCCCCATCTCCAAAGCTGACTCAAAAATCCCTCCCGGTGACCCCCGACCCGGCACACTGCTTTTGATCTCCTCTCTGATCTGTAGCCCTGCACTCATCTCTGGGACGAGAATCCACGTCGTGTGCAAAGGAAGGCCAGCTCCATGGAAATGAACGCGTCGGCCCCGTGGACGTCGAGACACCTCCGCGTCTGCCTCAGTGCTGCCGTAACCGGATTTGGGCTCGGCACCTCCTCACGGTACCTAGGATCACAAAACCAAAAATGTGACTATTGCCCTCCAGAAGAGCAATCCCCAGGGCTCCTCGGCACCACTGGCCCAGCTTGCCTCAAATCTTCATTCGACTCCAGAGGCTGCTCGGAGGGTACCTGCAAAATGAAAAGGTACACGCTTAGCAAGCTGCTGCACACCGCTCTCTTAGGACTCACCCCACCTAAAGGCCGACTCACCCGCTCGCCTCTATTCCTTGGCACGCCTGGGGCAGCGGCAGCACCTGCAAAGAAACAAAGCAAAAAGGCTCGCTGAGATGCCGTGAAACGGCAACCGCCCCGGTCCGACTAAAGTACGCCACAAGTGTACCTTAAGCTTGCATCCATCTGGCCTCTGGCAGCCCGGGTCAGGAGAACTGGCAAGCAGAACACCTAAAATAAAAAAGACCCAGATGATGCTTGGAGCTGCACCGGAAATCGAGACCTGAGCAGTGACAAGTGCTTCTGCCCTCCGATCTCTGCTCACCTCCCTCCACTGACCTTTACTGCAGATACGCAGCTCCACTTCCTAGAAATAAAGACAAAGAACAGTGCCGTAACAGAGCCACCATTTACACTTCCCCTGCAAAGGCAAACAGTGACCCACCTCCTCAGGGGAAGCCCCCTCACCTGGCATGGGGCGCTCTGCCGCAAATTCTATCCATCTGCATCTGAAAGAAAGTTAGGAACAAAAGTCAACGTGCTGCAGGAGAACTTGACAGCTGCAGACCTCTTGTGTCAATCTAGGCATATTCTCTACAGTCCAACTCCACCCCACATTACAAATTTCAAGCCCCCAGCACTTGCCCTATTACTCCTTCACCCAGACTAAGCAGCAAGGCAGAGCAGCTCCGGGCCAAACACACCCACACCCGTGACACAGGAGACCACAAACGAGGGAACACAACGGGGACAGAAAACTCTCGGCCACAAGAATGGCCCTGAGGACCCAGAGAACTCAGAATGAGGTGACTGAGGTAAGACTGATGGCGAGCTGGCCAGGCTCGCAGAACCCTGCAGGAAGAAGATGCCAGCGGGATGACTTACTGCTAGGAGCGCAAAGACGGATGCCCGAGAGTGCTACGGTCAGAATCACCTCCCTGTCTTTGCCTTCTGACAAGTCCTAATCTGCCAGAATGGATCGTTGCGGAGCACAGCTGTCGACACAGCTCAGAACAAGACCTGAACCGACACCGGACTGGATGCTTCTGAGGAGAGGGGCGATGCCTGTCCCAGCTCCCGAGTCAAAGGCGCCGGGCCGAGGAGCGCAGAGAGCGCAGATGCTAAGACTGACGCCAGGGTTTCCGAGAGGCCCCCGGAAGGGCCACGGCAAAAGACGTGAAAGACGAGATGCCCAGAAGACACAGAAGGCACCACAGACAAGTGACACAACACACACCGGGACTGCTCTGCCCTGCACACCTCAGCATTGTGATCAAAACTGAGACTTTCCTTCGATGGGGCCCAAGGGGTCACATCTTCGACATCCCCATCTCCAAAGCTGACTCAAAAATCCCTCCCGGTGACCCCCGACCCGGCACACTGCTTTTGATCTCCTCTGTGATCTGTAGCCCTGCACTTATCTCTGGGACATATTGGGGACGAGAATCCATGTCAGGTACAAAGGAAGGCCGGCTCATTGTCTGGGAAATTCCTGCTGTCACCGGGCTCTTATTGTTGTCTCTTATTCTGCTACAAGAAAGAAAACCAAAAAAGCGTGAATCTTAGCAGCACATCAGCCAAAAATGGCAATTCTGCTACTCACCATCGCTTAAGAATGCCCGGGTCCTCGGGCAGCACACTTTGGCTGCGCTGCAAGGCTGACACTTGCAGAGCCAGAGTCTCCATGGCCTTATTGGCACTGAGCCCACCCACCACGGCCTCTATCAGGGGCGTGAGCATCCCCGGTTGCAGTGGGACAAGGGTTCCAGGATGGACATCCCCAGAGAAGCGCAAACCTGTAGATTCTGCCTCCCCACTCTCACTTACTGGCTAGCCCTAGCCCAGGGTTACTGCCTGCCACTGCTCTCAGGGAAACAGAGGTGTTATGATGACTGCTGTAAGGACTGCTATAGCTGTACTCTTAACTTATATCCCAGCCTGTACCCCTCCCTTTCACTGTGTGCTCTCTCTGGCCCTTCAGTCCTTCACCTCTCAAGCCCTCCCTCAGCCTCTCTGTGTCACTGTCAAGTCCCCCTTGCTGAACCCTACACCTTGCAGCCGGGGATGCTCCTTATCCAACAGGGTCTCAATGTCCCGCAAGCGGGACGCCATCTCCACAGTTGCTCCTACCCTACCTAAGTGTAGCCCTGAGTCAGGGCTCCTACCCTAAGTGTGGCCCTGAGTCAGGGCAGAGGCTGACAGAGCCGAACTCTTTGCGGTGGCCAAGGCACGAAGCCTTACCAACCGCCGCCTCGAGGAGGGATGGACGCAATCCCCGGCTGCGGAGAGACAGGTGATCCCAGGGAGGGGTGGGGCGGGAAACCCCCTTTTTTCCCCAACCCTGCGGACCCTGCTCCCCACTACCACTTCCTGCCTAGCCTAGCCTTTGGGTTACTGCCTGCACCTCTCAAGGCTTCTGGCATTCTCCTGCCTTAGACTTACTGCCTGCTGCGGCTCTCAGGGAAACAGGGGTGTTGTGCTGTGTGTGTGGGCTGCTATAGCTGTGCTCTAACTTGTATCCCAGTCTGTACCCCTCTCTTTCACTGTGTGCTCTCTGACCCTTGAGCCCTTTACCTCTCAAACCCTCCCTCAGCCTCTGTCTGTGTGTCACTGTCAAGTCCCCCTGCCGAACCCTACACCTTGCAACCGGGGATGCTCTTTATCAGGATACTCCTGGGACAGGGATCCCAGGGGGGGCCACCAATCTCCCACTGTATCCCTTTACCTTGTGGGCTCTCGAAGACGGCCGACAATGCAAAGCTGGCTAAAACGCAGAGATGGGTCAGAACTGCCCTGCCCGGCCAAGTCTGCGGGGATGCTGAGGGGAAACCCTCCCCCTTTACCCCTGAGGGCTCCATCCCATTAGGGCCCTCTCCTCTAAGATAACTTTAAGTTGCCTCCTGGGAGTTGCCTCCTGAAAAGGCTTTTCCCCAATCTCCCGACCAGCTGTCCCAACACTTAGCTTTCAGAAGACGAGCAGACAAAATCCGTCCTCGATGGAAATGAACGTGTCGGCCCTGTGGACGTCGAGACACCTCCGCGTCGGCTTCGCTGCTGTCATCACCAAATCTGGGCTCTTCACGTCCTCCCAGGACCTAGGATCACAAAACCAAAAATGTGACCATTGCCCTCCAGAAGAACAATCCCCAGGGCTCCTCGGCACCACTGGCCCAGCTTGCCTCGAATCTTCATTCGACTCCAGAGGCTGCTCGGAGGGTACCTGCAAAATGAAAAGGTACACGCTTAGCAAGCTGCTGCACGCCGCTCTCTTAGGACTCACCCCACCTAAAGGCCGACTCACCCGCTCGCCTCTATTCCTTGGCACGCCTGGGGAAGCAGCAGCACCTGCAAAGAAACAAAGCAAAAAGGCTCGCTGAGATGCCGTGAAACGGCAACCGCCCCGGTCCGACTAAAGTACGCCACAAGTGTACCTTAAGCTTGCATCCATCTGGCCTCTGGCAGCCCGGGTCAGGAGAACTGGCAAGCAGAACACCTAAAATAAAAAAGACCCAGATGATGCTTGGAGCTGCACCGGAAATCGAGACCTGAGCAGTGACAAGTGCTTCTGCCCTCCGATCTCTGCTCACCTTGCTCCATTGACCTTTACTGCAGATACGCAGCTCCACTTCCTAGAAATAAAGACAAAGAACAGTGCCGTAACAGAGCCACCATTTACACTTCCCCCTGCAAAGGCAAACAGTGACCCACCTCCTCAGGGGAAGCCCCCTCACCCGGCATGGGGCGCTCTGCCGCAAATTCTATCCATCTGCATCTGAAAGAAAGTTAGGAACAAAAGTCAACGTGCTGCAGGAGAACTTGACAGCTGCAGACCTCTTGTGTCAATCTAGGCATATTCTCTACAGTCCAACTCCACCCCACATTACAAATTTCAAGCCCCCAGCACTTGCCCTATTACTCCTTCACCCAGACTAAGCAGCAAGGCAGAGCAGCTCCGGGCCAAACACACCCACACCCGTGACACAGGAGACCACAAACGAGGGAACACAACGGGGACAGAAAACTCTCGGCCACAAGAATGGCCCTGAGGACCCAGAGAACTCAGAATGAGGTGACTGAGGTAAGACTGATGGCGAGCTGGCCAGGCTCGCAGAACACTGCAGGAAGAGGATGCTAGCAGGATGACTTACTGCTAGGAGCGCAAAGACGGATGCCCGAGAGTGCTACGGTCAGAATCACCTCCCCGTCTTTGCCTTCTGACAAGTCCTAATCCGCCAGAATGGATCGTTGCGGAGCACAGCTGTCGACACAGCTCAGAACAAGACCTGAACCGACACCGGACTGGATGCTCCTGAGGAGAGGGGCGATGCCTGTCCCAGCTCCCCAGTCAAAGGCGCCGGGCCGAGGAGCGCAGAGAGCGCAGATGCTAAGGCTGACGTCAGGGTTTCTGAGAGGCCCCCGGAAGGGCCACGGCAAAAGACGTGAAAGACGAGATGCCCAGAAGACACAGAAGGCACCACAGACAAGTGACACGACACGCATCGGGACTGCTCTGCCCTGCACACCTCAGCATTGTGATCAAAACAGACTTCCCTTCGATGGGGCCTAGGGGGTCACATCTTGGACATCCCCGTCTCCAAAGCTGACTCAAAAATCCCTCCCGGTGACCCCTGACCCGGCACCCTGCTTTTGATCTCCTCTGTGATCTGTAGCCCTGCACTTATCTCTGGGACATATGGGGACGAGAATCCATGTCGAGTGCAAAGGAAGGCCGGCTCGCCCTCTGGGTAGTTCCTGCTGTCACCGGGCTGCTGTCTTTTTGTCAGCTACAATAAAGAAAACCAACACCAAAACATGATCTTAGCAGATCTGTTGTCCGGTTTGTGAGTGGGTCCCAGTGTAATATGATTAGACCAGCTAACACTCACAAACAATGATGGATGCTTAGAGTTGCACCAAAAACACCACACAAATACCCTAACCTGACAAACTTATCAATTTTGGAAAAAAAAAAAATTGCCCTAAAATAAACCAAGCCTAATTACCCATAATCAATTTTCCAAATATAATAAAAATAATCCCATGTCCAATCCCCTTAAAAAACCTCAAGTGAATGCCCAGAATCACCCCAAACTTAAAAAGCCTGTTTGCAGTCACATAAAAATAAAAATTGATCTGTTTCAAAATACATCAATTCATTAATCTAACAGAGCAAAACCACAACAATTAAATTCTTAGTCAACACTAGTACTCTAAATACTTCAATCCCATCGCTACACACAAAATCAAAACCCATTTCGCTTACTGACATAACAAAGAAATCACAATTTTTACCTATAATAAAACTTAAAAAAAATCTAATTAAAACTAAAAATAAAATATACCATTATAACTAACCCCAAACCCCATACATTCCAAACAAACTTCCTCCTAAACAAGTATTTCAAATGCCAAAAAACCTCAAACATTTAAAATGACTACTGCAAAAATTCCCTCTATCCACCGCATCACCAATATCACATAAAACAAATAAATTACCTTCTTCACACAGCAGACCCATATCAAAAAGCTAAACCTCCCTGAAAACGTTAACATAATTATAAATTAACTCCAAAATAAGAAACTTTAATCTCACTAACAAAAAGTCCACAAACTAAAAAACTCCACCATACAACCAACTGCCAGCAAACAAACCACACCACATTCTTTTCACATCATAAAAATGAAACAAGAACTAAAAACAACCATATGGAATCCCACACACACAACATGTCACACGAACTAGCAAAAAAGATCAATCAAACCTACTTACTAAACTCAAAACTGTACACCTGACCCTAAAACTGACTAAAAAAACCCCTACACTAACTCATAAATAATAATCAGTACTCTATAAAATTAACAAAAAACCCCTAACAACATGAAAAAATCTATACTAATAAAAACAGAACATCACTACTCCAAAAACTACCTAAAAAACCAATCCTATCAATAGCCAAGTTCCCAGAAATAAAACCAATAAAAAACTGCAAAACAACAAATTAAACTACCATAACAGAAATATCCCAAATAAACTTAAATTAACAGCACCAAAAAAATTATTCCTGACTCAATGAACCCATAATGCCTCAAACCATCAAAACAAAACTATCACCTATAAGCATGCACAAAACCCGAAGATCAATTTAACCATAAACAATATCTCCCAAATATATAATATATATTATAGTAGAAAAAAATTATACAATATATAAAATATATAATACAGTTTCTAGCCATAGCTAGAAAACACACATTGCAAACAAACAAGCCAAATAAATTAACCTCAAAGTACAATAACAATAGTCCAATTATAAATATTAAAAAACTGTAACAGATTAACTACATCACAACACCTCAGACCCACCAAACTAACTCTACCTATTCACCATAATAAAAACCACCACTAAATCATTCAAAGACTACTCAATACCTCACATTACAGTCCATCACAGCACTGTAAGCCTTAGAAAACATATCCTTTAAAAATATAACACCCCACCAAAAAAATTCAGCCACAAAACTCAGTCCAAAAGCAACCTAATCAACACCTGAACTAAGAAATACAGTGTTAAATAAATAGACCAAATCCCTTATCTTACAGTATCTACAAACAAAATAAAACTATACAGTAAGTTAGCAACAGCCACCTTAAAACCACAACAGGGAAAAAGCTTTCAAAAACTAAAAACTAATAACTGCATGGAACAAAACACTCAAACCTCCACCAGCCAAGCTGGCCTCACCCAATCTGAATGCCTACCTACAACAAACAAAACCCCAATAACTCACATCACAAGTCTAAAAAAAAAGCCACTTAAATTAATTCTTCCTTAAATACAAACAAACACATCCATAAAGTTATCATCACTCAAAAACCAAATTACACATAAAAAAATAACACCAACAAATAAAACAAAAAGCAGTGTACCACCAAAGAATGTCATAGTGAATAAAAACCTTATAGAGAAATCACTATTTATCAAAATCCCAGGTAAAGGGGGATTCTTCCTAACTTAGACTGTAAGTGGAGAAGAGTTTCTTCCCCTGATTTGAACTTTTTTTGTCCTCATAACCCCCACTTTTCTTTTTTTGAGGACACTAGGAAAGGATTAGCAGGATGAAATTGAAAAGGGAAAGGAAAGAAATCCCCCCTACAAACCCACACTGGCTCACCTGCTGCTTCCAAGCACAAAGGCTTATCCCTCAGCACCTCCTCAGCTCTCTGCTCCAGCAGCTCCAGGCTGAAGAGAGCCCAGGCTCCCCTCTTAAAGCAGCCCCCGCGGCAGGAGCCACCCCCTCGTCATCCTCACAGCTCACACCTGTGGGCTGCCCTGTCCCCTCATCATCCTCACAGCTCACACCTGTGGCTCTGCCACTCTCAGTGTGAGGGCAGGGCAGGGGCAGAGGGGACTTGCTGCTCATTCCCTGCACACTTCCTGGTCTGCAGCTGACACCCTGGGGCTCCGGACTTCCCTTGCTATGGATAAAACCCCTCTTCTCTTGCAGGTACACCTCCAAAATCCCACATGCCTGAGGTTCATAACTCCTAAGGAAATTTCCCAGCAATCATTAGCCTTCATTTACAATTTTGCTTTTGGAATCCCTAGTAACTTGTCTTTCTGTGGAGGCGTTTCAAACATTCATAGGGAGTTCAGGAGCTGGGTTGGCTTGTTTCTGATTTAACTGACCAGCCCAGGCTAAATCCAAATGCCCAGAATGACAGGGAAACATGGAGACAGTTTATAAATACTCCCCTTTCTTGCAATTTAGTCCTTCATTGCACATCTCCGGAGAAGATGCATTCCATCCTTTCCTCCAAACAGCACTTCTCCAGCACAAACGCCACTTCTCAGACACAACACAAACAGGAATCTACTACGGGGAGGACGGGGACGGGCGGGGCGGGCTGAGCGGGGGGAGCCGGGGCCGGAGAGAACGGGGCCGGAGTCAGGGCGGAGCCGGGGCCGGGGGGCTGGGCCGGGGCTGGGTCGGAGTGGGGCCGGGGGGAGCCGGGAGCGATCTCAGGGAAGCCACCAAGTTCCCACTGTCTCCTTTTTCCTGCTAAGTATCTGGGAGTCAGCGCAGTGATCCTAAGGATGAAGAAGAGCTTGGGATGATACTAAAAGACTTGGAGATACCATTTTTCAGAAGGATGTGAGTCTGAACATTTGTCCATTATCGGGTGCTTTTGTCCATCTCATGTGTTTTCCATTTTTAATGGCTGTTTAAGTTCTAAGACAATAAGCTGAAAATGAAAAAGGTTCTGTGTCAGATCACAGTGCTGAGTTTGGCAGAGCGGCTGAAGTGTTTGTGCGAGCAGTTTTATAAACTTATAAATTAATATAAAAAGGTGAAACGTCGTTTTTCACAAGCTGAAGAGCTGAACTCGGCCATTTTCGGCTCTGTTCGGCTATGCTCGGCTATTTCCGGATGCAGTCGTTCAGATTCGGCTCTTCGGGGAAGCTCGGCTCTGTTCGGCTGTTCCCGGCACACCTCGGCTATTTCCGGATGCAGTCGTTTAGATTCGGCTCTTCGGGGAAGCTCGGCTCTGTTCGGCTATGCTCGGCTATTACCGGCACACCTCGGCTATTTCCGGATGCAGTCGTTTAGATTCGGCTCTTCGGGGAAGCTCGGCTCTGTTCGGCTATGCTCGGCTATTACCGGCACACCTCGGCTATTTCCGGATGCAGTCATTTAGATTCGGCTCTTCGGGGAAGCGCGGCTCTGTTCGGCTATGCTCGGCTATTTCCGGATGCAGTCATTTAGATTCGGCTCTTCGGGGAAGCTCGGCTCTGTTCGGCTGTTCCCGGCACACCTCGGCTATTTCCAGATGCAGTCGTTTAGATTCGGCTCTTCGGGGAAGCTCGGCTCTGTTCGGCTATGCTCGGCTATTACCGGCACACCTCGGCTATTTCCAGATGCAGTCGTTTAGATTCGGCTCTTCGGGGAAGCGCGGCTCTGTTCGGCTATGCTCGGCTATTACCGGCACACCTCGGCTATTTCCGGATGCAGTCGTTTAGATTCGGCTCTTCGGGGAAGCGCGGCTCTGTTCGGCTATGCTCGGCTATTTCCGGATGCAGTCATTTAGATTCGGCTCTTCGGGCAAGCTCGGCTATGCTCGGCTGTTCCCGGCACACCTCGGCTATTTCCGGATACAGACGTTTAGATTCGGCTCTTCGGGGAAGCTCGGCTCTGTTCGGCTGCGCTCGCTGCCGCTCGCTGCGCTGGGCTCCGCCCAGCTCAGCTCGGCTCGGCTCCCTGAGGGGCGGGGCCGAGCGGGAAATGCCCCCAAAAAACCCCAAAAATCCCTAAAAAAACCCCAAAAAAAAATCCAAAAAACCCCGCCAAAAATCCCTAAAACAATCCCAAAAAAACCCCCAAGAAATCCCAAAAAAAAACCCCAAAAAATCCAAAAAAATTCCAAAAAAACACCAAAAAATCCCAAAAAATCCCTAAAAAAACCCAAAAAATCCCCAAAAAACCCCAACCCTCCCACCAAAAAAAACCAAAAAAAAAACTAAAAAAGCCAAAAAAATCCGTTGAAAACCCCAAAAACCAAAATCGATCGAGGCATGACGAATCGAGCGTCGCGCAATCGATCCAGGCATTAAGAGTCGAGCGTCGAGCAATCGATCCAGGCATTACGAGTCGAGCATCGAGCAATCGATCCAGGCATGATCAATCGAGCGTCGAGCAATCGATCCAGGCAGTACGAGTCGAGCGTCGAGCAATCGATCCGGGCATTACGAGTCGATTGCGGAGCAATCGATCGAGGCGGTACGAGTCGATTGCCGAGCAATCGATCCAGGCATTACGAGTCGATCGTCGAGCAATCGATCCAGGCACTACGAGTCGATTGCCGAGCAATCGATCCAGGCATTACGAGTCGATTGCCGAGCAATCGATCGAGGCAGTACGAGTCGATTGCCGAGCAATCGATCCAGGCATTACGAGTCGATCGCCGAGCAATCGATCCAGGCATTGCGAGTCAATTGCCGAGCAATCGATCCAGGCATGATCAATCGAGCGTCGAGCAATCGATCCAGGCATTGCGAGTCGAGCGTCGAGCAATCGATCCAGGCGTGATCAATCGATTGTCGAGCAATCGATCCGGGCATTGCGAGTCGAGCGTCGAGCAATCGATCCAGGCGTGATCAATGGATCGGGGAGGGGCAATCGAGTGCAGAGGGATGGATCGGGGAGGGGCACTGAAGGTGACAAAAATTGGGGGGGGCGGGGGGAAGGGAGGGGGGCGGGGAGGAGGGAGGGGGCCCGGGATTTTTTGGGGGTATTTGGGGATTTGGGGGGGGGCGGGTGTCAGAGTTCTGAAATTTCCCCCCCCACCAAAAAAAGGCGACATCCCCCCAAAAATAATGAGGAAATTTTATTTATTTGTTTATTTATTTATTTTTGTACTGCACCGCCCCCCCCTTCCCCTCCCCCTTCCCCCCCCCTCCCCCACCCTCACAAAAGAGAGGGGAGGGGTCCGGGGTGGGGGAGGGGTTCAGAGGCAACGCTGGTGGTGGGGGAGGGGCCCCAGGTGCATCCTGGGTGGGTTGGGGGGTCCCAGGCAGGGATGGGCCGGGACTGACCAGTTGGAACTGGTTTGAACTGGGATGGACTGGGACTGGCTGGGACCAACCGGTTTAAACTGGTTTGACCCACCCAGTCTGGGCCGGTCTGAGCCGGGGGCTTTGTGGGGGGTCCAAGGCTGCTCGTGGCGTTTTTGGGGTTTTTTTGGTTTTTTTTGTTTCAAAACCTGCAAAAATCAGCTTGGGGGGGTGGGGGCGCGGGGCCGGAGCACCTAGGGCGGGACAGGTGAGACAGGTGTGCCCAGGCGTGACACGCACACACACACAGGTGAGTCCAGGTGTGAGACACACACACACAGGTGTGCCCAGGTGTGACACGCATACACACACAGGTGTGTCCAGATGAGCCCAGGTGTGTCCAGGTGTCCCCAGGCAGGACATGCACACACACAGGTGTGACACACACGCACGAAAGGTGTGTCCAGGTGTGCCCAGGTGTGCCCAGGTGTGACACACATGCACGAAGGTGTGTCCAGGTGTGTCCAGGTGTGCCCAGATGTCCCTGGATGTCGCCAGGCGGGGCACACGCACACACAGATGTGTCCAGGTATGTCCAGGTGTGCCCAGGTGTGTCACTCCCGGATGGTGGCTGAGTAGGAGAATTGCGGGAAATGCGTCCGGTGGTCACGGTCCAGGGAGTCCAGGTGGTCACCTGGGGATGGACAGGTGGGACAGATGAGGGGAGAGTTGAGGGACAGGTGTGGGCACAGGTGTGCCAGGTCAGCTCACATCTCTCAGGTGAAGTGATGGTGAGGGACAGGTAAGGGGACAGGGAGCTCAGGTGAGGCTCAGGTAAGGGGACAGGGGTCTCAGGGGAGGCTCAGGTAAGGGCACAGGTGTGCCAGGTGAGCTCACATCTCTCAGGTGGGGTGACGGTGATGCTCTGCGCTGTGAACTCCTCGTCAAAGTAGCGCGTGTCCACCTCCAACGTCACCTGCAGCCGGAAGGGCGGCACCAGCTGGGGGGAGGGGAGGGGACACTCACAGGTGCGTCCAGGTGGAGTTACCAGGTGAGCCCAGGTGTGACACACACACACACAGGCGAGCCCAGGTGTGACACACACACACACAGGTGAGCCCAGGTGTGCCCAGGTGTGACACACATGCACACATGGCCGGGGGGGCGTGGCCGGGGGCGTGGCCAGCTCACCTTTCTCTGCACCACGTCCTGCCAGTCGATGCCGGCGAAGAAGTGATGCTGCATCACCTCCAGGGCATCGCCGGGGCCGCCGCCCAGCCTGCACAGGTGAGCACAGGTGAGCACAGGTAATGGGGACAGGTGGGCACAGGTGTGTCCCACTTGTGTCCGTGTGTGTCCAGGTGTGTGTCAGTATACATGGGTAGCCCAGGTGTGTCCCAGGCGTGTCCCAGGTGTGTGTGGGTGTGCCCAGGTGTGCCCAGGTGTGTGTGGGTGTATCCCAGGTGTGCCCAGGTGTATCCAGGTGTGTGTGGGTGTATCCCAGGTGTGCCAAGGTGGCTGGGGCACTGCTTGATGTTTCCAAGACGGCGGCAAAAAGGGCGGGAAAAAAAGATATGAAAGACCCACAAGCTCACAGTCCGGGGCTGCCACGCGCATCGGGGTGGGCTGAGGGGGGGCGCTGCAGTACCGCGCTCTGTACACACGGTGGCAGCACCGCGCCAGAGCTCAGCCCTGGGTCGGGGACAGGCAGAGAGCGGAGGCAAAAAAGGCGTCCAAACATCCCCTTCCATTCTCTACATTAAATGCCAAAAAAGTCTCCCAACCACAACGACAAGAACCCTGTCACCAATGAAATTCAAACCAAAAAAGTCTTTATTTTAGGTTATATTTCCAAATTTTTAATTTTTTATTTTTATATTGGTATTTATCTTTACAATTTATCTTTGATATTCCTATCTATATTATATCTCATATATTATATGCAACATGTAATATGATATATTGTCTTTATATAATTGATAATATTTTTTCGTTTTATATTTCTATTTTGGGAATTTATATTGTTCCATTTCTGATTTTTGTTAAATTTGTGTTTATGTTATTTTACATTTATTTATGATATTTTAAATGATATGAATTCATTAACCTAACACAGCAGAAGGACAATTAATTACAATTAAAATGGTGTGGTTTTCCAAGGGGTAAAGATTTCATTTTCATTAAAATAATATTGGCATATTTTCTCTTTTCGTGGTTTTTTTTTGGGGGGGGGGGGCTGTTTTTCCGGGGATTTGCTTTGGGGTGTTTTTGTTTGCTTTGGTTTGGATTTCTCTGTTAGTAAACAATGAGGTTGGGAGAGTTACAACATAAAATGCCGCCCTGGTTTTATGGCTGTCTCTGAAATCCACCTCGACACCAAGTTACTGCTGGTGATGCTGGACGTGGGTAGGATGAGACCTGCTCTTGGGGGTTCCAAAGAAAAACACGGCACCGCCCGCGTTCAGGTTTTTTAATGGAGCAGAAAAGGCAGAGGTTTTGCTGCCTGCACTCTCAACCCGATCCCGACGTCCCGTGGCCACGGGTGTCGTTCTTCAGCTCCTTTCCTGCCAACAGCCAAACTTCCAGACACTCAGGGCAAGAAAGAGTAATGGGGAAAAAAAAAGAAACAAATAAAACATGAAAAAATAAAATAAAAATATATAAAATAAAAGAGAAATAAAATTAAAATTTAAAAATAAATTTAGAAGTAAAATTTTAGTATAAAATTTCACTATAAAATTTTTATAGAAAAAATATAAAAAGAAAAATAAGGTAAATAGAATAGAAAAATAATACAAAACTAAAAGCAAATAAAAAACCAAATATTATAAAAATCAAAGTAAAAAATTAAAGAAATAAAAAAAAGTACAAAAGTAATTTTTAAAAACTAAATAAAAAATAAAATGAAAATAAAGTTTGAGGAAATAAAATATAAAAACATTTTAAAAATATAGAACAAGAAATAACATGAAAAAATTAAACACAATAAAATCAAAATATAGCATTAAAAAAACCCAAAATCAAAAAGCAATAAGGAAAAAAACTGGAGTATCCTCTTAAGGTACATAAGAGAACTCCCTGGCTGGGAGCTCAGCAGAGGCCACCCATGGCTTTCGGCTCTTTCACAGTCTGCAATGTTCCCACAGATCCCAGAGGATTACAGGGCCAAGCTGCAAGTTCGCCATTCTCCTGCAGTCCAACACCTATTTCCTCTCAGACCTGCCCATGCAGGGCAGTCACCCGCAACTCAGTAGTGGTCAGTCTTGTCTCCAGATCTTTGAGTACTGTATCTACCTGTAAAATAACCAGGGAAACATACTTGGTTACACACAGAATCTGACAACACAAAGAGCACGTGTGGACGTCAGAAAGGGCTCAGCTCTGATCTCACACCACCAGTTCTTTTCATTTGATCCTTTCCTTGCTACTTTCATACTCTGAAAGCTCACCTGACTCTAACATTCACTGTCCACACAGTAACTCTCTGCAGCCTTGCTAAGTGTCAGAGCCACACACTCATCTTTTGCTGGACAACCTTCAGCTTCCACAGTCAACTTCCTTACGCTATTTGCTCCCAACTCTCACCACCTGCAGTCATGAGATTTCAGTAGAGCAAAACATCCACTGGATTTATCATGATTAGTTTATGATTACTATTTAGAGACAAAGTTAAAGCACAAGCATTAAGTCCATTTGCACAAAAGGCAGAAGAAACATGACTTAAAGCTAAGTCAAGATCTGGATAAGTGAATCAGAACTAGAAACAACATATCAAATTACTGAGACATAAATTGGAATCTAATGCTGTGCTTGATAAGCAGAAAATGCTAATTACCATGAGGAAAATTGAAGGAAAAGTTACTGGAAATCTTGCATAACACAAGATACCAATTACATGAAGCAGTCCATGCTGACTCTATTTTCCCTTTGTCTCCCTAAACATGGTTGCCTGTGGTGGATGCCATCTTGCAGGGGGGGAGTACCCCTCCACTTTGGGTTTCTCTTTGTTACAAATGTTACAACGTTAATAACGAGGCAGTAAATCCAAAGGTGTTAAAAAGGAATGGCCGATCGTTTATTGTTGCAAACTTGGCTACAGGAACAGGAGGCTGGGCTAGTCCCAGCCTCACACGGCAAGTCAGAGTAACAAAAAAAACCGCGCGTACGGGCGCACGGGCCCCCCCCCCCCCGTCAGGACCTCAGCTGCTCAGCACAAAGTGACCAGCAGTCCTCTCAGGGGAGACCATGGGGACAAATGATCACCTCACAGGATTGCAGAGACAAAAGCCCCCTTGTCTCTTCCCTCCCTGGCTGCCCCGTGGCTGTGCTTTGCCAAGCACTTTTTGTGACAGCCAAACACTCTCCTCTGGGTCTAGGACTAGTGGGAGGGATGTGGACTTTGTGGTGTTATAGCTGGACATCCCCTGTGTCATGCTGCTGGGGAAGTTGGTGCCATTTCTGGGCCTACCAGGCCGCCACAGCATGCCTACTTCTCTCTGGGACAGCTCCATGGAAAGGAAGGGGTTTGGTGATCCTTTGTCCCCACGTCTGACTCAGTGTCATGGGGTGCTGGAGCTCAGCCTGCAGCCCCATATGGGCTTCCCCATGTCCCTACAGCTGGAGACACCAAAAATGGTGACATGGAGTGGTGACAGCTGGTCCCAGTTGTGCTTGGAAGGGTCACGTATCAACATGGATACCTCTGCCCCTGTTGTGTTTGGTTATCAGGGCACCCCACCTCAGATCTGGTTTTAGTTCTGCCTTTGCCCTCTACATGGGCACCCTCAGGAGAGGGGGAGAGAAACTGCAGGTGAGGGAGGAGCAGTGGAGATGGGACATTGTGGGGTGAGGCTGGCTCTGGTCACCACGTTGTCCCTCCAGCACTGGGCACTGCTGCCGGTGTCCAGAACAGAGCAGGGGGATGGCTGCCACCATTTCTGTTCCCATGCACAGGGGGATCTTGGGGAGGGGGACTGGATTCCTCACCAAAGCTGGTGGGAAGGAAAGGGGAGTTGCCAGGCTAGAGCTGATCCTCAGGCCCTCCCCTGTGGGGGTGTTTAGGGCAGAGTTCAGGCTCCCCTACACTGTGGGGTGCAGGGAAGCAGAGAGGCAGCTCCCAGGCCCCATGGCATGGATAGAGCTCTGTGAAAAGGGGGAAGTTGCATATCTACTGCAGCTCCCTGGAATGGGCTTGATGGTGGGGTCCCATCCCACCTTGAAGATCCTGTCCAGCCAACTGCCACTGCTCCAGGAGTCTGATGACTGTCAGTGGGAAACAGTCCTTTCCAGGCCCTGCAGCCTATCTTTCCCCTTGGGTACCACCGCGGTATAGCTGCTCTAGTCCCCTCACTCCTTGCACCCCAAGAAGAGCTCCTGGAGGACTGCTTCCTCCAGCTGTTCCTGCAGCCATCCCTGACCCTACAGCTGTGGTCCAGGCTGGAAGTGCTCATCACCTCAACTCTGGGAAGTCCCTTCTCCAGTGCTGAGGAGTCAAGGGATATTACCATCAGCTTTTCTCCTTTGCTCTCTTACCCCTCAGAACTTTCCAAGGCCACAGTCCAGCTCTCCTGCAAGCTTGCCACATCACTGCCTTATGTAACTGTGGCCAATCAAGAGTGGCCTGGCTGTGGGACAGTTGGGAGGTGACAGAGGCATGGGACCAGTGCACAGCCTTGGGGGCACAGAGAGCCCAGGCATGAGGCCCTGTGGTGGGCATAGGGTTTTCCTGCCCTGTGGGGAAAACAGCCATGCAGCCATATTATTGTGAACCCACCTGGCAGCTCAGAGCAGGTGGCAATGTGTGTTCTGTGCAGGGCCAGACATGCCAGGCACAAGTAAGGGACATTCCTATCAGGGCAATGGAATGCAGCGCATGGCCAAGTGACACATCCACCTGACAGGGGGGTAGAACAGAGGACTCAGTTCACCCACATCACCCTGATTGTCAAGGTGCTGCTGTAGCCATGAGGGACTGCTCCTGCATGCAACGGAATGACCTCACAATCAAATTCCCCCAGCACTCACAGCCATACTCTGGATGCCCCAGCTCACTCCATGTGGGAACCTCAGAGCCCTCCCCTAAACCTCAGTGCCAGCCCCACTGGCTGCCAGGGCCATTAGCACCAGCAGAGCTGGCCAGGCAGAGCCAGCCTGAGGAGACATCTGAGGCCACATCTCTCAACAGTCTACTCTTCCTACTGCTGCACCCACTGCTGCACACTCTGGGCCTCACTGCTGGAACTATGTGGTGCCCTTGCTGCTGCCTTCTCTCCCTCCTCCTCTACCTTCTCCTCTCTGGGACATGGGCAAACCTGGAGGGTAAGTAGGATGTCCCTGGCTCATGCACATCTATCTACCTCCATGAGACTCCATAGGAGAGAGGCTTCCTGCTCCCCACCCACCGTGGGGACTTGCTTCCTCACCCCTCCTTGTCCCCTGGCTCCACACCTCCTCCCCAGCAGGGATGCACCCAGCCCAGGGATGCAGGGGATGGGAACTGGGCTGCAAAGGCTAAAAGGGGCTTATGGGGGGCCCACGGATCCCTGCAACCTCAAGGACCCATCCCTCAGCTCCTCCACTTTCCTCGGCCCTCTTCTCCCCAGTCCCATCTCCTCCCTGTCCCTTGTCTCATGTAGGGACCTTCACTGTCCGGCTGCTCCAGACCACCACCTTCCAAAACACCTCGTTTGCAGACACGGAGGGGCTGGGCCTGCTGGAAGACATTGAACTTGGTTCTCTTGATAAACACACATGGTCCATCCACTTCTGCCAGCCCTGGGTGCATCCAGCCCTGCCCCGAGCTGACTGGGACACCATTGAGAACATGCTTAAGATCTATTTGCAGGAGTTCCACCATCTGATCAATGAAGGGGCCATGCAAAGGGATGTCCCCTGTGAGTACCCAGTCTTCACTGCATCCCCTTTCTGAAAAGCAGCTGGGAAGTGGGGAAGGATCTGACAGTGCTGGTGCTATATAGGAGACACTGATCATGGCTGCAGGAAGGCAATCCCAGCCCCTAATGCAACATCTGTCTCCTCTCTGCTCCACCAGACCCCTTTGTGGCTCAGATCATGGCAGGCTGTGCGCTATACCCCAACAGAACCTCCCAGGCCTTTGCCTCTGTAGGTTACAATGGCCAGGATTTCCTCAGCTTCGACACAAACAATGGCACCTGGACCCTCTCCCAGGACACCAACTTGTCACGGTATGTCCAGTCATTTATCCACAACTACACTGCCTTCAGTGAAATAGTGGAGATGATCTTCAATGAAACTTGTGTTGATGAGATGGAAATGCTCCTGCACTATGGGAAGGCAGCTCTGGAGAGACAAGGTGAGACCACCCTGACCCTGCAGCAGCCATCCCCATACTGGGGCCCAGCCGTGCCCCACCGGGGCTTGCCCCACCCCTTTGCTCTCATTCCCCAGAGCTGCCTGTGGCCACGGTCTTCACCCGCACCCCCAGCATAGACCAGCTGCTGCTGGTTTGCCACGTCACTGGCTTCTACCCCCGTCCCATCAGCGTGGCCTGGCTGCGGGATGGCCAGGAGGTGCCTCCGGGCCCGGCGCTCAGCACCAGCCCCATCCTGCCCAACGCTGACCTCACCTACCAGCTCCGCAGCGTCCTGGCCGTGGCGCCCCGTGACGGGCACAGCTATGCCTGCCGTGTGCGCCACCACAGCCTGGGCACCCGCAGCCTTCTCATCCCGTGGGGTAGGTGCCACCCTGGGGGATGAGATGGGGGTCCTGAGCCACCATGCCCCTCAAGATGGACCAAACCCCAGGAAGTTCATGGCAGCTTCTCCTTATGTTTCCCAGGGAACTCAGAAGTGGTGCTGATCACAGGGCTCACGGCCGGGCTGCTTGCAGCCATGACCATAGCTGCCATGGTGGTGTTTTGGGTGTGGAGACAAAGGTGAGTCCCTGTCTGCACCATGGAGCGGCAGTGAGAGAGGAGGGGAGGAAATGCCCAGGGGATTTCTGCACTGAGCAGCAAAGCTCTTGCTTTGGCCCTGACAAATGCTGTCTGCACTCCCACAAGGTCTCTGCCATGGGGCATCCAGCTGTCCTCCTCTCATTTCAGAAAGCACCAGCAAATGGCAGAATCAGAGTCCAGGAACTCCATCCTAAGCAAAGAAGCTTAGCTCAGCAGGGAGCCAACAGTCCCCATTCCTTCCCACCGCCTTCACAGCAACTTTTTCTGCTTCAGCTAAGTTCTGGGCATTGGCAATTGCAAGACTAACTTGATTCAGAGATGCACAAGACAAACCTGGCAAGAGAAACCTGAGCTTTTGACTCACTTGAACCTTCTAAACAGGCACAAATTCAAGTGAGACCTTCTCACTTGTTACACATGATCATGTCTTGGCTTGTGGCACTAGCCAGTCCACCCACTGATGCTCTAGGTCACCTCAGTGCCCAATGGCAAATTCTTCTGGTTCTACTTCAGTAACAATTTTGTCAGAAGCTGGAAAGCTGTCCCCTTCTATTGTCACTTTCTGGTATATTTTTTTCCTAAAAATTGCCTTTATTAACTATATTCCAGAAATATTTGTGCTGAGACTGAACTGTTCCACACAAACTAACAGAACCTGGCCAGAAATGGCTTTACAAAGTGCTAAGTAACACTGAAAATCTGGTGTAATGTGTGGGAGCTGCAGATGTGTATGAAATGAAAATAAACCATTCATATTTTCACTAAGATCATGTGCCTTTCTTAGCAGTTGAATGGGCTTGGAGAGGTTTTGATCAGCCACACATGGAACCTGAAACACTGCTGACTTATTGGCACTAATTGCGAAAGCACCAAGGCATGGGGAAAAAAACAGTACATGTGTGCCTGTGCATATATGAACATGTTCTCACATATTGCATGGAAATAAGCAACCGTGCACATGGGGGTAAAGTGACCCCAAGGCTCCTAATAAAGCAAAAAAAAAAAAAAAAGAATTCCATATCCCATCAAAGATGGCAGAGTTCACACACACAGAGGAAGGCATGTAGTTCATGCTCCCAATCAACTTGAACATGTAGCTTCAAAATGTTTGGTTTCAGTGGACAACTTCCTGCAGAGTTTCCCAGGATAAGTCTGGCAGCCATGTGCAAGCTAGAAAGCCTGGCTAGCTTGTGGCCATATCCACCACAAATCCAACAGTGCTTGATCTTCCCTGGCCAGAACCTGGAAACCACAATGCTGGGGTGAGGACTGCATTTCCCTAGCAGCCAGAGTCACCTGTGGCCATCACAGGACTTGAGGACCTCACTGCAAGAGGAGTGACACCAAGCTTCTCCCAGCCCCTGGTGGGGGAATTGGGACAGACAGATGAAACTCTTAGGCGTGGGCATGCCTCTCTGCAGCCTTGGCATCCACAGGGCAAATGGGGCAATTCCTCTCCCAAGAAGAGTGGAACATCCTGCAGCATTCACGGGACTGGGCAGACCTGGAGAGCAGGTGCTGCCAGTGAGGAAACATGTTGAGGAAAGCTGTTCGTGTGAATGACCTCCCAAGAGACCCTACAGCACCACACTCATAAACACCTGGTACCAGGGCAGGTGTCTGCAAGTGTTAGCTCACATCCCCTAAGAGACTTTACAATAACATGCCCCACCCAGGCATTTTTAGAGGGTTCTTAAGGCACCTCACCACAGCCCAGTGCAGCAGTTGCTGCTGCTCACCCACCACCCAGTATGGCACCCAGAGGCACTGCATCCCTGTCCACTCCACCCCAACTCACCCAGGCACAGCTTGGGTGGTTGCAGCCCTCACCTCAGGGGAGATTGCAAAGGGACATCCCCTGTGAGTCACTGTGGGATCATTGAGGACCAGCGGCCACATGAGAATTTCAAAGTCCTATAGTCCTCTAGGGGGAAAGTGAGGATCAGTAAACACTTGAGAGGAAAGGACCAACATAACCTGATGGAATTGTGGGGACCAGTGGTAACCTGGGGGTGACTCTGAGGACCATGGTCACTTGAGAGGACCAACAGCCTCCTGTCCCCTTGGGCCATTTTCAGACCAGAGAACTGACAAAATGAAGGAGGAAGTTGTGAGCAAAAAAAGTGAAAAAAACTCCAAACATGAGATGTACATTCAATAGAGAAGTGGAAGGGCTAAAGCAGAAGTTTAAAGCAGATCCACTGCATCAGTGGGAGACATCTGGAGGAATTTCCAAGGGGGATGAACACATTGTGACCACCTGCACAAGCCAGGTGCCTGGTCCTGTCCTATGAGCAACTCAGACACTCAGGTAGTATCAGATGCACCTTCACAGGACAGAGGGCTGCAAATGGCCTCTCAGCTGCTCAGCACAAAGTGACCAGCAGTCCTCTCAGGGGAGACCATGGGGACAAATGATCACCTCACAGGATTGCAGAGACAAAAGCCCCCTTGTCTCTTCCCTCCCTGGCTGCCCCGTGGCTGTGCTTTGCCAAGCACTTTTTGTGACAGCCAAACACTCTCCTCTGGGTCTAGGACTAGTGGGAGGGATGTGGACTTTGTGGTGTTATAGCTGGACATCCCCTGTGTCATGCTGCTGGGGAAGTTGGTGCCATTTCTGGGCCTACCAGGCCACCACAGCATGCCTACTTCTCTCTGGGACAGCTCCATGGAAGCAAAAGTTTTCAGTAGTTGAATGTGACCGAGGTGCACCCCACAGACTCGCGCTTGGTTGTGGTTTTGGCTCTGCCTTCACCCCCAATGCAGGCACCACCCTAAGAAGGGGAAGAGAAACTGCAGCTGAGAGGAGGAGCCAGGGTGGAGCAGTCGACAGGGGACATTGTGGGGGAGAGGCTGACTCTGGTCACCCCATGGTCCCTCCAGCACTGGTACCAGTGGGGACAGAGCAGGGGGATGGCTGGCACCATTTCTGTTCCCATGCACAGGGGTGTCTTGGGGAGGGGGACTGGATTCCTCACCTGAGCTGGTGGGAAGGAAAGGGGAGTTGCCAGGCCCACGCCCAGGTGTTTAGAGCAGTGTTGGGGCTCCCCAGCCATGTCCTGCAGCTTGGGACTAGGTGGAATAGCTTGTCACCTCCTCCCCGGGAGCCCCATCCCCAGAATTAGGTAAGTGATGCAGGAGCAGCCTGAGCTGAAGGTGACAGGAGTGGGAGGGGGGTGACCCAAAGTATCCCTGCTCCCTGTGTAGGGGTTGAGAGGACCTGAAATCCAAAAGCCATCATCAACTGCATTGGTGCTGATGCACCCCACAAGAACAGGAATAGGACAATGTAATATTGGCGAGGAGAGTGTCAGGTCAGGAAAAATCCAGCTCAAATATCTTTTTTCCTAGTGCTGTTTCCTGGGACTGTTTTTCCCTGCCATCTCCTTCTAGCTAGGCTTTTCCCAGCCCCAGCCTGTCACGGTACTTCGTGCTCAAGACTGTATTTCAGCTTTTGTCCCTCCCACGGGTCCCCAGCTTTCAGCTTGGGACCTCTGGGCCCCTCCCTGACACATCGATTCTCCAATCGGTGGAGAGCCACCGCAGTGACTGCTGGGCTGGGTTGAAGCTTGGGGTCCCACAGTCACTGCTGCTGCTTCTTCAGCCTTGCCACATGCACCATGCAGGCCCCTCACCTCCTCCTCTTCCTGTTTCTCCCGATCCTCCTCCCTGGGATGTGGGCAGACACAGAGGGTAAGTGGGAACCCTGGCTCAGCTCAACCATTCTCACTTGCACCCCGTCAAAGGATCCCACAAGTTCTGCTCAGGGGAGGCATGGCCAGGCCACTGTGCCATATGGGGGTCGGATGATTCCCAGCATCAAAGGGCCACCTCCCACCCTGCAGCACCCAAACATGCTTTGTCCCTGCCCACCCTCTCTGTTCCTGCCTCCAGCTCAGGAATTCTGCCCCACCAGCTCCAACACAGAGCCTTGGGCACACCTGGAGAAGAAACAACAGTGGTCCCAAAATAGGCCTTGGGTATTGAATTTCCCTGCAAAATGTCCTCCCCTGCAGGGAGCCCATGGGTGCCAGGCAGATCTCATCTCCACATGGTGCTGAGGGCCCCCTACAGCAGCCCCTCGTTCGTTAGGGAGCTGCACCTGCCAGAGGGTGTTCCGGGCACTGCTGTCACACAGAGTTTTACCACAACCCCGTGAGACCTTATGCTTCCAGGGCAAGCAGCATCAGACACAGAAAGGCATGATGGGCTGGGCTGGTGTTCTGACCCTATCAGGGAGCCCCAAGCCTGGACAAAATCCCCTTTTGTATCAACCATCCTCTGTATCCTCTGTACCATGGCAGATACAAGTCCTGGCACAGGTGCATCTCCTGGGGGGAAGCATCACCCCAAACAAGCAGCAAGTTGCCCCTTCATCTGCTCTGCACAGCCAGGCAGCAGTTCTAGCCAGGAGGGAGGCATGGAGGGGAGGGGATAAAATGCCTAAAATCTTCTGCAGCAGACAACCACTTCGTTGAAAATAAAACAGAAAAAGAAAAAGAGCAGTGAAGTCAGAGGAAGTTCAGACAGGAAAGCAACCCTGAGCAGGATGAAGAGCATAAATCATAGAAGCACAGAACGATCTGGGGTGAAAATGACCTTTAAAGGCCATTCAGTCCAACCCCTCTGCCATGGGCAGGGACACCTTCCCTGCTCAGAGCCCCAAACAACCTGGCCTTGAATGTTTCCAGGGATGGGGCGTCCACCATATGTCTGGGTAACATAGCCAGTGTCTCACTACCCCTCACATAAAAATTTTATTTCTTATTATCTACTCTGAATCCCCTCTTCCCCCTCCAGCACCTCCAGTTATCTCCACGTGCTGGTGGGGGGAAGACAGGCAAGATGCTTCTCACTCCAGTCACTACAGTGCAGCTGCACACAAGTGCAGCTTCCCTGGAATTTCATGCTCAGCATCTCTTCCAAGCTCAACAGGTAAACAAACAGGTACCCTCAACATCCCCTTCCTTTGGACAAACCCACCAGGAGAAGCTGGAATCCAAGAGCAGATCTTAACATGGGAGTCCCACTTTCTATTCTCCACCTTTTCCCCAGCTTAGCCCTAGGCTGGGAAACAAAAGACAGTAAACATTTAAAACCCAATCTTGAGGTGTCTTGAGAATGCCCAGGCGTGGTAGAAAGCCCTTCTCACCACCACTCTCTTGGTCTTTTCCAACTCTGAGGAACTGTGGAAATGCACATCCAGTCCCTAGCCAGACAGCCTGGGATGTTTTCTGCAGACCAAATGCCACAGCCCCAAGCACCAGAAGCCAGAAGATCCTCTGGATTGCAATTCACAGCCTCAGTGAATCCTGCATGGGACAGCCAAGCCATCTGTTGCAGAGGAAATAAAAGTCACCATTTTTAATACTTAAAATATCCATGGAAGTTACTGGCTACTTACAACAGTGAGCTTCATATGGCCCACCATGGAGAAGGATTTATGAGAAGAAGCAGCTTTAGGTTCCTGCCTTTTGGAGCCCAACTCCAAACGGAAAACTTCTCACTGAGAGAAGGCAAATGGAGTTTCAGGAGCTCAGGAAGGCTACTCTCTCTCCTGAGTCATGTCTCACCTGCCCGAGCACCCACAGTGCTTTTATACCACCTCTCTCTCTGCTCTCCACATTCATTTAAATGAAAAAAGCCTGCAAGCTCTGCCTCCAGCCCCAGCCGCATCTTCCCTGCGTCCCAGCACTGCCCCACCTGCTCAGGTGCTGCTCCCTTCAGCTGCGCTGCCCCTCACAACGGGGCCAAGGGGAGAAACCGCAGGTCTTGTTTCGCAGGGAAGGCTCTGCCGGGCGGCCCCAGCCAGCCCCGCTGCTCCTCCCCGGCTCCGTGCCCGCGCCGGGACAGCCTTCGCCCCGCGCAGCCCCCGCCGCCCGCCCCCGGGCCGGCTCTGCTCCGGGGCCGCCCCCCGCAGGTGCCACCACCGTCCTCGGGGCTTTTCCCGGGACCTGCCGTTCTCTGCTCACCTTCAACCTCGCTGCAGCCACAGCAACTCCCGCCCTCCCCCACTGTCACCACAACCCTCGCCCGGCACTGCCGCAGCCGGGACCCGCGCCTGGCGCTCCCGAGCCGCCGCCGGCAGCCGCGCACAGCCGGGCCGGGCCCGCCGGGAGCTCCCACAGAGCAACAGCGCCGCCTGCGGGAGACCACTGCGCAGGCGCGGCTGCCCGGCTCCGTCTCGCCTTGAAACACTGCGTGACGGGTTTCGTCACTGCGCATGCGCTGCCTTTTCCACAACACCACGCATGCTCACGGCCGTCCCGTTTGGCCTTTAATTACCAAGTGACAAAGGGCTTCCCCCTGGCAGTGCGCATGCGCACTGTCCCCGCTGCAATACCGCTTTCCCCAGCAGATGGCACCGGCGAGTCACCGACAGTGCTCGCGCGGGCGTCACCGCGGAGCTGCCCAGCGCCAGGCCCCGCTCCGCCCTCACACGGGGAGCCTGAGGATTTAGGGCATTGAGGGAGAAAATGCTCGACCAGAATAAATCATAAACGAGTTGCAAGATTTCTTCCAAGTTTCTCTCCGAACAGTCTTAGGTGGAAGCCCATGATTTCCCCACTTCCTTCTGGAAAAATGAAATTATTCCTTAGCTGTGGAGTGGTCCCTGTTCAGTGCAAACACCTGAGGAAAAAACATCTGCTCCATGTGTGCCAGGAAGAGCTTTTCTAGGTGAAAGAACTGAAAAAGACTTGGCGTAGTGCATTTTTTTTTCCTGGAATAAGAACACAGGCAGACATTGCTTGTCAGGACACACTGCACTATCTTTGCCAAAGAATTCCGGGCTCCTTTGCAAACTGCCTCTGCCATGCGGTTTTCTCCAGGAGAAATTAAGCAATTTCTCCTGGCAGTTTGGAGATTGTCACAAATGAAAGAAAGTAAAGAAGAAATATTCCCAATAAGAGTCTTTGGGACCTTCTGGGCTGAACTTGGAAGAGGACATTCACTCCCTGCAGTGCAAATACACAACAACCTCCAACACAAAGCAAGGATGTCAAGTGAGGTCTGAAAGCACCAGTTTGACAAAATTCAGTGTCATCCTTTTTTGCAGTGATTCTTGCAATCAAACTCTAAAGCTGACAAGCCACAACTGTCCCCAGTGCTCCCTCCATCCAGCCACTCTGGAACAAAACACTATCCCCAGCCAAATCGACAATGGACAGGTGGTAGGGGTCTCCTCTTCAGAAGCTCCAGGTCAGATCTGAAACTACAATGACATATTACACACAGTACAAGAAACTCCATTTGTTGTTCTTTTTTTGTTTTGGTTTGGGTTTTTTTTGTTTTGATTATTTTGTTTTTGTTTGTTTTTGTTTTTTTTTTAATTTAAGCAGAACCTAGGGAGAAGCCCTACAGAAGTGGCATCCACCTATTTGCTACAACAGCGGAGATGGTGTAGCATCTACATCACCTCTCTGCATCCAAGCTTGAGCTCCAGGCTGTCCAGGAGAGGAGCCAGATCTCTCCAATGGAATGGATTTCTCACTTATTGAGTATGGAAATGGCTGAAGGTGGAACCTAGTGAAAAAAGGAATGCACTACAAAGATCTAAGGCAAAACTGTTCTCATCTTTGTCAAGTCCCATTAAAACCTGTAAATGTTTCCTTGTCTTTGTGTGCATTCTCAAGAGAAATCCAAATACTAGCGATCATTATCAGGAGCAGAAAGAAATCAACGTACTGGTCTTCATTAAGACACATAAGGTTAGTGCACAACATACAAAGAAACAAAGTATTTATTGTTAAAAGATCTATGAATCACTCAGCATCATACAATGGATATGGTGGCTACAGAGTAGAGGGAGTCTCTCTCCCTTCCCCCTATTCTTTATACACGTATTTGCTCACTCCCACAAACCCACTGTTGTAATTTTTAAATGGAGTTCCTCTCTTCACTGAGTTTGGAAAAGATGTTTATAATAAAGGATTTGGCAGAACAGATACATCCTATTAAACAACAGAGCAGTTACACAAAGGAGACTGCTTTCTTTAGGAAAAAAAAAGCCTTCTTTCCCTCCTTATCTTTTGCATTGCCATAAAAGAGTTCTCCACACAGAACCAGACCAACAACCCCCAAATACCTGATTAGCATTTTGGCAAAATTAGGAGCCTTAGGATATGCACCAGTATTGATTTATACACTAATATTTTCACTTGGCTTCCAAAGGGTAAGTTTGAAACAATGTGGTGTAAAAATCTGCCAGCCAAGATGTCTGCATTACAGCTACCAACGCTGCTATGTGAACCAACAGAATCCCTGCTGGTAACAGTGAAAATGCTTTGACAGTGTCCCAAAGTTATTTGCAAAACCTTTGGTTCTGTCCTTGCCCCCCACTACCCAGGCTCTCACCGAGACTCTCTCCCACATGCTCTCTGTGCCCACGCACACACAGAATGCACAGACTCCCGTGGGCTGTGATATTTCCAAGAGTACTTTGCACATTAGGTTGTGCTGTGTCTTACTGGGGCTTCAGTGGCACTCTGCTCCATTTTTTAAATTTCCTTTCACACTGTTGTACTGTTCTCTTTATTCCACAACTGAGCATTTGCTTCCCCTTCAATCTCTAAGAAACATTTGATCTGATTCCTGCCTCAAGGCCAAAAACCCAGAAGACTAAAAAAAACCTGTTTCTAACCTGCCACGTTAACACTTCTGCTCCAAGATACACTTCCCTGCTACTGGTTCTCCAGAATTCTGTTGAACCCTTTCCTAGTTTGATGCTATATTTTCTAACAATCTATATTATCATCGATACATGAACTACTCCTATGCACAGAATTTTTTTTGCAGTATGCATAGATTTGTATTGTACTGTGGCAGCTGAAGACCCCAAAACATCTTGTCATCTTTTATATACACAAAAAGACAACCATCCTGAACTTAAAATAAATTCCTCATTCACAGTCTGCCATAATTACCTTCCTGTTCAGTGCCACTACCTTTCATTTTCAATGCTCAAGCAACACTTGGCCTAGGCTGCTTCCAGTATTGCTCCATTATTTCTCTTCAAATAATTTTTTTTCTTTGTTTTGCAAACAAGCAAGCTCTTACCTTGCTTGTGCCTATGGAACAAAGGACAAAATATTTCTCTCTCTTCAGTAAAAGACCCAAACAGCTCCTGAACACCGGAAAAAGGCATCAGAATCTCACACCCCAGTTTAACCAATGGAAAGACACTTGACAGCTATTCCTATGACTCACTGGTAGTGACCAGTGTTTTTTTATAGGCAGTGAAATGTAAGAATTTAGATTCTGGACTGCTATCTCCAGTGCCATATTCAGTGGCTGATTCATGCACATACCCATTTCAGTACATTACTACTTGACAGAGTTTCATCTTTCAGTGATGCAGTTGTGAACACTGGCACCAATACCATATTAGTTTTATTAATTTGCTCTGAAAGAGACTTGGAACCAGGTCCATCCAATTAATTCTGCAGAGGCTCTAAAAGCAGGCTGGACTCCAGTATGCTGTCAGCTGTGGCAAATGGCTGGTATAGCTCTCAAGTATCTGCCACTTCAGTGGGAAGGCTCTCAAACCCAAAAATTCCCTGGCAGACATTCTGCAGGCATCTATCTCAGTCCCATGCCCTTCTCATATCCTTGCATACTTTTCTCTGCATTTCTTATTCCTGCAGACTGAACATAGCCCCTGAATGTATCTGCTCTGTTTGCCACACACAGACAAGAGTTTTATACACTGAGCAGCATGCACACAACTGACACAGCAGCACAACAAATATGGAAGCACAGTAGATGACACCCACTGTTTTTTCCTCATAATGCTTGCTTGTAGTCCAATTAGCAGAGTCCTAAATTAAGTAACATTTCAAGTCAATCAATGTGGCAGCCTCACAGCCCCTCAGTATAACCAGTTTAAGACTGCAGGATTTAACATTTTACTGTGAAAAGAAGTTTTAACACAAAAGGGAAAAATTCCAAATCAAGCCATTCCCAGTATAAGGCCTCAGACAATGAGGTACTGCCATACTTCTTCTCACCAACAGATTTTGTCTGAGAGTACTGCCATCGTGTAAATTCAATCAAGAGTAAATTTTCCAAGACATCCTTGAACACAACAGATGGACTAAAAGCTATGGCACTATTAAAGATATTAAATAAAGGGGTACAGAGAAGACTATCTCTTCTGTGACTGAACAGAAGAAACTTTTAAGTTAAACTATGAGAGAAATTGGCAAAGACAGCAGAAAACACAATACTAGAGAAAAAAATGCATTTATTCAGAAGAGCTGCCTTCCTTTCATACCACATGTGAATTTGATTCTCTTTCCAAGGAAGTGAAAGAAAGGAGGTGAAAAGGAGTAACCTAGAAGAGGATTTTGAGTGGCACATCAAATGGACAGTTACACTTTGGCAGCTGCTTTTTGGACTAGAAATCATGTTGGGCCTTTAATTACAACTCATCTGTGCACTACAAAAAATGAGGAGGGGAAGGATTTAAGGAAGATGTCCCTGCTTCCAAGTAATTGTTCTATAAATTCCCTGTATGAATTTGTTGTACATTTACAAAGAAGATGATTTCCAAGGGGTATGTTCTCTGTGCTATTTAAGGCTGATAGTGCTTTATAAGTCAACAGCATCCAAAATAACCAGTATGTATCATGTATGGCAGAGCTAAATAATTCATAGTAAGAGGCAGTTCACCTAGATCAAAACATGAGACCAACCCAGGGACTCTGTTAACATCTTGAAGTAAAGAAAAAACTGCCATGTGACATGAAGTTAAGCTTCTTGGATTCTACACCAAGAATCAGGAAGTTTTTTTTCAGTGATGAACCCTACAGGCATACAGAGAAACACTTAAATTATCTGGTATTTTACATATATACTTATTGTTAATATCTGCTGTGTTAAAGGCAGGCATCAGCAAAGCACCATTGCGTTATTTTGATTTTCTCAGAATGCCTCATTTGTTGCCAATACCACTGATATTAGAGATGCGTAAGAAGCTCTTATCTCTTTCTCTCAGTCCCATGTGTGGATCATACCCATCTAGTGATAATGTGATTCAATCTACCTTTTACTGCCGGGACAAGGGGAAGAGAAATTATTTGAATCTGCAGAAGAGATGGCCTGTCTATATGTCTTTCTTCCAGATGGGTTCTGCCTTCCAGGATGCAAATGCTCTTAGTTTGTTCTTTCAGATGGTAAGATAGCTTCTTGCATTGGTCTGGCTGAAATAAAAACTCTATTCAGGAATATAAAGCATTCCACAGCCATAAGCAAGACTATCTTGTCTAATTCCAGATGAGTTACTGTTTGAGACTCTTGGGTACCATAGGGTAAGAACTGCATTTATTTCTCTAAATCTGTAGTCTCCTAGAACACCTATCTCAACCTCCCCCATCGGTGCCACCCATGATTCTAAGCATAGCCCAATAGGATTTGCTGTGTAGTGTCTAACTTTCCACTAAAACGTAACGATGTGCGTTGATGAGCGAACCTTTAGTCTTCTTTCACAATGACACTTGTATGGTGCTGTCTCTGGCTTGGAATGGTTCGAGACACCCGTCCTGGGCAAGATTTTCAAGGGTCACTCTAAAGCTGGTGTTCTGACTGGTGTGTTGATGGCACATCATCATCCAGTCAGGAAGCAGGTCCATGTGTAACAGTGAGCTAAGTAACACTGAGAAGTCCACTGCTTTGGTGGTCATGATGCCAATGGAATCTTGTGAGCACTACTTATGTGTTACGCACTCCCAAAGATTGTTCCAATTCCTGTCGACGCTGCTGGATCTGAAAGAAAAAGACACACTGTACAGTTTAGCAGATTAAATTGCTCAATGGCAGGAGATGCATTTGTAAGTCAGCAGTGTGGATATTTCTTTCATACCTTGCAGTAGAAATATCTGCTCACAGCTTCTTGAGACCATGGCTCGTGATAAAATTCAGCTCTGCGTTCTTCCTCTGGGTTTCCAACCACATCAGTCATCACCTGTGACAAAAATAAAACTGTTTTTCACTATCACTCTCCTACCACATAGAGAAACTTTCAGATTTATCCAGAGTGAAAATTTATCTACATTACACATAAAAATGATCAGAACTGTTCTCAAAACCCAAAGCAATGAACAATGTCTGCTTACTGCCAAAAGAAGATCATAGAATTATCAAATGGTTGGTGTTGGAAGGGACTTTTAAGCTCATCTCATTCCACCCCCTGCCATGGGCAGGGACACCTTCCACTACATCAGGTGCTCTGAGCCCTGTCCAATCTGCTTCCAGGGATAGGGCAGCAGGGGGTTGGAACCATTCTACAAAAAACAGAATTCTGATCATGTGTCTCCAGCATTACACAATCACCGGTAAATGTAGTTATTGGTATATTTTGCAAAGCAGTGTTGTGGAATCAGCCCTGCCATCAGGGCAGAACATTAATAGAAAAGGCTCTTACGGGACTGGTTGTCAGTCAGGAAAAACTCTGAACAATTATTCCATGTATGTAGCTAGAGAAGCTCTACAACACCTTTGTAACTTCTTCAAGTCATTCTGCTTTATTCAAACATGCTTTCAGATGCCTGTTCCCTTTGAATGCAATATAAATAATAACCATAATCTTAACAGTAGATTTTTGGGAGACTATTCAGTTAACAATAGGCATTTATATAAGAAAGAGACAATGATTTGATTAAAATAATTTCATGGGTTCAATAATACAACTCATTTTGAGGCATGTCAGCTAAAGACACAAAATATGAAATTTTATGAGAATCAAATTATTAATTTTTTCTGGCAAACAACTGAACTTCTTTACGTTACATTTCTTGCATATCTCAAAGATAAGCTCAAGGACAGCTGACAAGATTAAATTATGAACCAACATCCAAATTGTGTTCTTGTACTATAGGATGCTCTTGCTGAGTTTTACACAGCCTTGAATTTACAGAATACATCAACAAAGCCCTGCATTTTGAACTTCCTGTCTGGCCACAAATTGACCTACCACTCCCATGAAACACCACTGTTTCACTGGAACTGGAATACAACCTAAACTATCTTTCCTGCATACTGTCTACTCTGAGACTGCAGTAGTCCACTCATTGTCTGTCTTCCATCAGTTATCCATCCCAGATGTTTGGCTACACACTCTGTGTACATTTAGATAAAATTCTTCCATTCTGGTTCCACTATCCAGTCTTTTTCAAACTGTAGCTCACCTTAAGATCCCTACTTTGGGACCGGAGAAGGTCTTGGATGTATCCTTTGGGATCCTTGGAGAAACTCAGCATAAAATCACGTTGTATTTTTAGCTGATTTATGGACTCAATTGTCTCATGAATCTGACAGAAAAAAACCAAAGTGGATATTCTTTAATTTCTTCCATGCTCCAGTGACCATACGGTCAGCTCCATTACTATCTTTGTAGTCCTGGTAACATACAAAGGAGACAATTCTACACCACAGACTTGTGCAGCCCTTCCTAGGCTTTTTCAATTCAAAAAGCAGCAATTTAACTGCAATCCTGCCACTACATTTTGGTTTCATTTGTACTTCTGCAATACAAGTATGTACAGGATTCTCCTTCACTTCCTGCACTGAACTCCTGCATGGCATGCAGAACTAAGCCATGTCACTGCACAATGTAAAAATTTCCTGTGTTGAGTCACTCTGCCTGCCAAGACTGGGATCTTTCAGGAAAGGTGCTATGTAAATATACAGTTAAGCGGTGCCCAGTGCAAGAAAGCAGTTATTCCCCTGGTTACCATCATCATCACATCTTCAGTATCCTACTGCAATCCTTAAAAACTCTAGCAGTTTCCTGATTAAGTCCATGCCAAATGGATAGCCATAACATCTAGACTTTTTCTTAAGAGAAAGCCTGTAAAAGTCATGCTGGCTGCAAAAAGAAGAACGTGAACAATAAGAAATCATGAGTATGGAAGGTTTATAGAAAACAAATCATATCTTTAGAAGTATTATGGAAGAAATATTAACTAGTAGGGAAGAATGAAGACTGAGGAGGAGTCAAGGTCCTATAATGGATAATATCATCAAGTATGAACAGGAGGAGGACAGTTTATAAATCATTTGCACAGAGACACACACAAAAGCAAACTTTTGTTACCCTGTTCCTTTAACATCCTAGTTTGAAATAGTAAACCTATCTTGTTTAGTTTCACATATTCATCTCTTTTGCCAAAACAGCTAAGGTGACCAAGCATGTGGGAGAAAATAACCATCCCCTGATCTGGTTATGCCATCAAGGCATAATACCTACTTGTGTAGGTATTACATGGTACGTTAAAAGAAGAGAGCTGCTGTCAAGTTAAAATCATTCCTTCTTTGGGAAAATGCTGTAGTTGTGTGGAGTGAAGTCCTTTGGTGTGCACCAAATTCCCAGGACGAGACTCCATGGCAGCACAGCAATGCAATGCACAGAGTGTAACAGGAGCAGCTCATGCCCATTCACCCAGCAGAGACTTCAGTAGCTTCATGATCACAGCTTGCCCCACGCTGTAGCAAATATTAAAAAAAGAGGTGACACGGACAGGGTAAAAGGTGAGTGGCACTGGAAACAGAATAACCCCATGCACGCTGCTTGGGAGCTTATATAGGCTGGGAACCAACTGACTGAGCAGCTGAAAAGGACTGTCCTCAAGAGCTATGACAGCAAAGATGCTGCAACAGTTACCAGAATCCATTGCATTGCTGCTGCCCAGACCCCCTTTAAAACTGCATGAAGACCAGAGTTTAACATATTGTTTGTATTAGCAATAAACAAAGGGAACCCGGGCCTCGCTCTGAGAAGTCATTTTTGTTTATCCCTTACTGATCCAAATCAGCCATTGGCACATGCCAGAACTGGCCAACAGCCCCTAGGACACAAACCCCTAAAACAGCCTGCAAAACCCACCACTGCCTTAAGACAGATATTATTATTTGAAGAGTACATCATCCTCTTCCACTAATACTTAAAACTGCCAAAGTGCTCCAAGTGATCTTCCTGCCATGCATGTTCCATATTTCCACCTAATGCAGAGAGCCATTCTGCAGTTATGAATACAAAACTCACAGCTGAGTATGACATTCTCCTACCTATTGCTAAATTTGGCTTAGTAATTTAGCAAGATATCATGACCTCTCAATAAAAAGTTAGTCATACAGTTCAGGTGGTTCTCAAGTGTCAGGGGACTCAGAACACCACCTGTGAAACTCTATCATCTCAACCACCACGTTGGGCCTTAAATCAAATCCTAAGTGGGAATGTCATTCACCCTGATGTATTCCCACTGCATTTGGCTGATTCATCCCTTGAAAGCACATGCCCTTAACAAGTCCCCGTCTCACAACATTACTGTCTTTGACACATGACAAACACATGTGAAGCTGCACAATGAGTACATGTACCATTGGGCTAATGGTACATGTACTTTACTCTTGGGCTAATACCTTGTTATCCAATGCTGTTATCTCCTGTTGGTTAGCTGTTGAGAGAAGAAAACTACTCATCTGGCCCTTTAATGGATCTTCAACTTCTACATCTATGTCATAACAAGCCGTCTTCTTCTGATCGTTGGGGTCAACACTACGGAGAGTATAACACAAGATCATGAGAACTGCCACAAAGAGCCAGAATGGATTTCCATCCAGCCCAGAAATCATTCTTCAATAAAGCCTGTTGCAGATGCTGTGAAAAAAGTTTAAGAACAGGGTATCTTTATATATCTTCATATTCTAATATATTCTCTCATTTTTTGTCGGTCAGAATTCAAAGACTTTTGAGCTGGAGCTTTTGACCATCAAATGTAATTTCTAACATCCTCCTGAGACCTGTAACACTAAATACCAGTATCATTCTTTGGCTTGTACTGTCCTTATTTATATTTAGTTTACCAGTGTCTAGACTTAACATTTACTTTATTGTTAGACTAAAATTTCTTAACAAGATAACAGTCCTCGGTGCAATAGTTGGTAAATCAGACTTCAGTGACCGTCACTTGCAATGTAAAAATGCTGGCTTCTCAACCTTACCTGTGAAATGTCTGGGTTGTGTGCCTCTGCAGTAGGTAGTAAAAAAAATTGCTCAGGATCTAATTGAGCTTGACAGACTGGGGGGAGCAGAAGAACTTCCAGGGATGTAATTGCATTAGGAGTGTTGTAAGCAGGTGGAGGAAGGTGATCCTTCCCTATTCTCAAGACTGATGAGGACACACCTCTAGTACTAAGTTCAGTGCTGGGCTTCCCAGTGCAAGAGCTACTGGAGTGAATTTTGCAAAGGTCCATTAAGATGATCAAGGGATTATCTTAAGATAGAGCACCTCACAGTTGGGGGAAGAATGAGAAGTATGGGACGATTCAGCCTAGAAAACACAAGGCTGGTGGGGAGAGAACTTACCAAAATTTGAAGGGAGGATTTAAAGAAGACAGAGCCAGGATCATTTCAGTGGTACCCAGTGACAGGACAAGAGGCAGTTGGTGCAAATTGAAACACAGGAGGCTCCAGCTGAACACCAGGAAACATGTTTTTACTGTAAGGGTGACCAAGCAATAGCACAAGTTGCAGTAAGACCCTCAAAGCCCATCTCCTGTTCCCCCAGCCCAGAGTCTCCCATGTTGGAGACTCCAAAGCCATCTGGATGACTCTCTAAAGCCATCTGGACATGGCTGTGGCAACCTGCTACAGATTGGCTCTGCTTGAGCAGGTGAGGGCATTTGACCAGACCATTTCCAGAGGTCCCTTCCAACCACAAACATTCTGAGAAATCTGTGATGCTGTGGCGGCCTGCAAGACCTTCAGCAGAAGGAAAGCTAAGGAAAAACCCAGGCCTGGGTCTGGTTCCACCGCTTGTGTCAAAAGCCACAGAGAAGGCTCCACGTTGTCTTTGGCTCCACTGCTCCTGGCTGAGTCCTGTCCACAGGCCTCCCAGGGCCCTGAGCCCAAGTCCGTCAGGGCAGCAGGGCTGTGCAGAGGGACCCTGACAGGCCACAGAAACAGGACGGCCCTTCAGCACAGTAAAGTTGAGCACAGGAAAAGCTCTGCTGCCGGGATAGAATGGCACCCTGCAGGGGCACAGGTGGGCATCGGCAGGGTAGAAAACAGGTTGGCAGGAGAGGACTTGGGCGTCCTGATGGAAGACAACAAGTGCAGAAGGAGTCTGTGGGGTAAGGCAGCCATAGCAAAGGTCTGCTGCAAAAGGGGCTGTTTTAGCACAGGTGCTGCCATCAAGCCCAGGAAAGAGGCTCTTCCTCGCTACGCCACACTGGTGAAACTGGATCTGGGCTGTGGGCACAGGATCACAAGGATGTGACACTCTGGAGCGAGGCCCGCAGAGGTTCAGCAGGATATTGGGGGCTGGAGCCCAGACCTGCTGAGAGAAGCTGCGAGAGCTTCTCCAGCCTGGAGAAAAAAAGGGAGAAAGAGATCGCCTGGGAGAGTGTGACGGCCATATGGGACTGGTGAAGCACAGACAGGGCCAGCCTCCCCTTGGAGGTGTGTGAGATTAGGGTGAAAGGCAACGAAAACTCACTGCAGCATGGGCAATTCACTCCCTATAAGGAATTAGTTGGTAAAAAATCATGATGGTAGTCAAAAAGGGGGAAGCCAGAGATAACCTGTTTGCACTAGAAGAATATTGGAGAGCTACGCTTTGCAGTCTGCTTGTCTTCTTTAATAGTGTGGAAGATGTCTCCCCTCTTTGCAGACATGGAAATCCCACAGAGGTTATTCTTTTTACCTCTGACTTCAGGTGTGTCAGTTGCAATTAGGAATGCAGCTCAAGAAGATCTCCACTTCTAGCTTGAGCTCAGGTAAGATTTGACTTCTATCAGTTTTAAATTGGATGCGTTCAGTATCATGGGAATCAGAAACCATTACAGAATCTATATTTTTAATTGCATTCTGCATGTTTGAGTCTACCTAGTATTTAAAATATTTGTCAAGATCAGAGACTTTTTGTTCATCTCTACTTTATGTCCACTTCAACCCCATTGCATTGTTTCTTCCTTTTTTTTGAAAAAGGGATGTCGTTGGTGCCCAGAGAGTGAGTCTACAGTACTATTATAATTTCTAGAATGAGTTTAGAATACTTCACATTTTTGTCTCTGTGCATATCCTCTGAAACTAGAATGAGTAATTGTGATCTACCTGATCTTCCTGTAAAAGGCAGGCCTGAGGACTTATCTGAATTAAGAGCTCATATATTTACGATCACTAGTGATGAAAAAATTCCCTGTAGTAGTATGCTGGTTTTGGCTGGGATAGAGTTAATTTTCTCCATAGTAGCTGGTATGAGGCTGTGCTGTGAATTTGTGCTGGAAACAGTTGGTCCCACGGACATGTTTTCGTTACTGCTGACCATTGCTTACAGCATGTCAAGACCTTTTCCGCTCCTCATGCTGCCCACCAGTGAGGAGGCTGGGGGTGCACAAGGAGCTCAGAAGTATCACAGCTGGGACAGCTGATCCCAACTGACCAAAGGAATATTCCAAACCATGTGGCGCCATACTGAGCACTAAACTGGGGCAGGTGACACTGCCCAGGGTCTCGCTGGGCATCAGTCAGTTGATGGTGAGCAATAGTTTTCATCTGTATCGCTTGCAGTGTTGGATTTTATTCATCACCATCACCATCATCATCCCTTGTTACAGTCTTTCTCTCCCTTTTACCTTTTCAGCACTTCCCCCTGCCCTGCTGGAAAGAGGAGTGGATGGGGAGTCTGAGCTGAAGACTGGATTAAGACAGGCAGTTGGCATATTGTTTCAGTGGCTGAAAACAGTGAAAAACTGAATGCAGGGTGACAGAGCAGAGTGTTTGTGAGACCCTGTTATAAGCTTGACTGGAGCAGGCCCTTAAGTATCCTGGACAGACTTTGAACATGATTTGAGTTTGGATGGGGGAGCTCTCAATGACCACCAGCAATCCCTTCTACTGTAAATTATTCTGTGATTTTATGAGTCTAAAAGTTACTTACTTTCTTTAAATTCAGTGACAAACTTCCAGATTTATTTTATCCTAGCCTGACACTGTAAAGACTTCACTGCAACAGTACTGCCTGTTCCCAGGAAATTAATTCTTCCTTTTTCCACACCATTATATAAGTACCATTTAAGGTTGTCAGGTGCTGTGTGGTGCACATAGTGTATCAGAGAATGCTGTTAGACACAAAGCTCTAACTTTGTGATACACACATATTCTTTAACTGGTACCTGACAAAAACCACTTCCTCCAGTATCTTTTTGTCACTTTTCTGTCCCTGGAAACACAATCAACAGTTCCTTGTCATTTTTCTCTAAGCAATGACTATCTATCTCTGAGGACCTCAGCTTTTTTGTGGTCCATCAGACAGGTCACTGAGTTGTGCCCAATGACACAGCTCTCAATCTGCATGGCCACCAAGCTGCTTTTTCATTACTCTGTTTGATGTATTCAAATGAATCAAAGAGCAAATTTTATTTTCATAGCCTATGTAATATTTAAATTATGAGTATGTTACAAATTTAAAATAAAGAGCCCAATTTTAAGCAAATTCAGAAACATGTGCTTAAAAATATATTGTATATATTCTGTAGGAAATCAAATCAGTATCTTAAGTAATAATAATGTTTAAACACCCAGAATCAGCGTTTTGACCACAAAGAAACTTGGAAAGGACTGAAATATCTGAACAGTAAAGTTGCAATCCTCAGAATTCTCTTTATCCCCCTCCTCCACGTACACAGTTGTCACTTAAATAAGGCACATGCTAGAAGAGCCCTAGAGACCTGAAAGCTGTGTTTCATCTGCTATGCCACAAAGACATCTGTCTTGGCACGGATACAAGAGCTCACTATCTTGGTCACAATGACCTCCTCTGAATCTAGGCATTCTTTGTTGTTAATCTCTGGAGAACTCTTGATTCCTTGGCATTCTCAGGGAAAGACTAACAGTCAAAGAGCTGACCCAATCCCAACAAAGCATGCATGGACTGGCCCTGTGGTTGAAATCGTAATGCTCTTGTACATTTTACATAATATAATAGTGATTAGAATGATTGCCCATGATGTACAGTACCTCATTTCAATTTGTTTTTTATCTCTTCTTGTGCGTTCAAACTTTCATTCCTCTCTCCTTAGGATAAAAAAGCCCAACCAACTCTCTCAGTGGTATTCTAGTAAATATAAAAGCCAGTTTTCATACTCCTAGAAACTTGGTGATGTGCTAGAGAAAATAATTCAGAATTACAGAAACTAGAATGACACATAGCACAAACACACAATGAAGTCCAAGGTATTCACCTGGTTATAAAAACTGGTTTCTGGTCACTACAGCTACCGCAGCTGTTTCTGTACTTTATCTAGTGAGTGTTTTGCACGTGACAGTGCTGAGCTGACCAACCAGCTTACCTGATGATGTGGTTTATCACTATCGGGTCTGGAGGCAGCAGTAGGTTAGTGAGTCTCTGAGGAATTTCAGAAAACTTTAGCCGTGGGCAGTCAAAGATCTGGAACACAATAAACAACAAATGTTGTTTGTCCAAAGCTCATCTTGCAGTTAAACGAGAAAGTAAGAAATCTGCAGCTCACAAGGAACTGAGGCAATTACAGAAGGTGATTCTGAATGCTGTAATTCAGGTTCCTCGCAACAGATTATATTTTTGGTCACTTCTATCCCTGTACTTTCACTTGGGCTTGCAGACATATCCATCAGGTCATGACCACTTCAGGTGTCTCATTTTTGGTTTAGCTGCTGGAGGGAACAGGACACTTTACTGGGACATGAGGATCAACTGTATCAGTAATGGGAGAGAAGCAAATACTCCCTTTCTTACTGATGGTTTACAGCAGCATATTGCAAAGAAAATGATTCTATCTTTTTACCAGAGAAAACACAAAAACAGTTGGCCTTTTTTTCACCCAAGGAATGTTTCCTGCAATATTTTGTCCTAAAGAAAAAATACAAGAAAATATTTCTGGATTTTAAATTTTTTGAAATTTGTGGGTTTTTTAGAATTACAGAAAAATAAAGTCAATGTGATTATTATTTATTTTCACCCAAAGCCCGAACAGCCTCTTGGGAGGAATCCTTTCTAAACAACAGTTCAGGGTTACTTTCTCTTTACTATGGTCCTAAATAGAATCATAGACTCATAGAATATCCTGGGTGGGATGGAACTCACAAGGTTTGAGTTCAACTGCTGGCTCTGCACAGGACAACCCCCAAAATCACACCATGATTTTCTGCTGAATACAAGGAAAAAACACCAAACACATAAATATTCTGGAAAGGGTTAAAAGCTGTAGCATTTGGAAATTTTCTGTAAGCAATTGCAGTGCATTGCTATGAGTATAGAAACAACACTCTTTACACCTGCAGTTTTCAGAAATATAATTATTACAGCCTTTGTTTCCTACAGTGATTTTTAATACTTTGAACAGGCAAACAGACTTTTCTCTAAAGATTCTCCATTTAAACTGACCTTAAAAAAACCCCAAACCTGAACTTTCTATACACTAACATTTGCCTTCAAATGTGCCCTTATGTGGAGGGATTTGTAAAAATGTTCAGGCCTATGAAATGAAAATACCTCTTAGGGAAACTATTCTCACCTGACAGAAGAGATACACTACTCATAGTAATATATCTATAAATAGAAACAACCTTTGCAGCTCCAGAGGCAAAGGATGTAGGCAGGGTTGAAAGTAAAGGGCTCTAAGTTTGTGCAACAGACATACAAAGTCAGATGCTCTGGTTCCTCAGATAGCGTATCTTTTGAAATTCACAGTTTTCTCAACTGAGTGAATTTGGCAGCAAAAATACCTAGGAGCCAGCTCTAGCAACCATTTGCAAGGTTCTATTGCTTTTGAAATACCTTTGAACCATTCTTCTTGCTTTTGCTTGTAACACAGTGGATTTCAATTCTCCCTGCTGATGTAAAATTGTTTTTAAATAGAAAAAGATCTGTCTTCATCAACTCTAAAATCTGTTGGACTTGCCTGCATCCAGGAATTCAGCCAGCTAGTTTCTGAAGAACAAGGAAGTAACAAAACCTACTGAGTGTGCAGTTCACTCCTTATTTGAGTTCTGAATTCTGACACTTGATAGAGATGATTGTGGAATTCCCACTCAAAACCTCTCCACACCAAGCTCCATCCCATCTGCTGTCACCTCTGGCTCAACACTCATGGTAAACTCTCAGCATGGATACGTGCCTGAGTGAAGGGAAAAGGGATCAAGGACACACATTAGTGAGAGGAGGATGGGAGGCTGGAAATTAAGGGTGGGTGGAATTTTCCTAAAGCTTCTCACACTCCTGCCTAACTGGAGTTAATGGTCTAAACTAAGTTAGGCTCTGAAAGCCTCTCTGGCTACAGTGATTCTGGTGTGCCAGGTAACTCATTCAGTGATAATTTTTTAGTCTGTACTGTCTTATGCCCTTAGACACAACCACAAAAACAAAACACACACAAAAACAAACAAACAAATCCAAACAAACCACAAAAAACAAAACCACAAAAAAACCCCTCAGAAAAGCTGGCACACCAAATGAGAAGACCAATATCTCAAGGGGAATGCCAGAGACACTGGTGCATTGTTTACTGATACCCTGAGTGACACACACACTTCCAGCTACGATAACACTGTTCTTTCCAGGATTTATATGGCTAAAACTACAGAATCTACAGAAATATTATCAGACTGGAAGGCATTACTAACCCAATTCCTTTGACATCCATTCTCAATCTGAGAGTATTACAGTGAAAAACAAACAAACAAAAAACCTCATCATGAAATATTTCATTTATTGTATTCCCAAGTAGTAGTGTCAGTTTTGAAAGCAAGACCAGCTAATTAGGACAATTTTGCCAGAGACCTAAGGAAAGCAGAAATACTCAAAACAATCCCATTTATGATTTACATCTATGCAAGCACTGGATTCTTATGAAACTATTCCAAATTATCCAGCTTGTGCAGAATGGGAGATTCAGTCTTCTAGAAAAGCAATCAGCTACTTCCCAACTCTCTCACTTGACTCATCTTCTGAGGATGAGAAGACAATTGTCAGGTGTCATAGCATTCCTGCAGAGTTATAAGACAAAGGACACCTAAGAGCAAATATGTTTCTAATGAGATGCATGAGAAGATAGCTTCAACAAGTTCTTATACTAAAGAAGTTCTTAAACTGAAAGTTAAAATAAAAAAAATTGATAAGGCTTATTAAAAATAAGATATGTACATCTGCAGAGGGTCACACAAAGGATCTGCTGCAAATCTGCCATACTATCCTGCCACTGGTAGTGCCCAAAAGTGGATAGTAAAGGAAAAATGTAAGAACAGGTGAAACATACACTGGTTCTTCCCCCCCAGAAAACTCTCCCAACTTCCACAGCTTTGCATTTAAAACAGCCCAAGATTTTTTATCTATTGGTTTGTCACTTTTGGAACCTAGATACACTTCTAGCATTTGCAAGGAGTTTTTGAAGTTTAAATATGCTTGAGTCCTTTTGTTTGTTCTCAATTTGCTTCCTGCCAGTTTTAGTTGATGGACTGTAATTATTGACCAAAATATAAAAGTATTACTCCTTTTTCACCTTTTTCTTTCTGCTCATGATTTTTCAAATGTTTTTCACCTCACCTTTCCCATTTCCGCTTTGGGCTGACAGAAACAAAACTCAGACTAAAGTGGCTATAGATAAATAAAAAATGGAAATCAAATAATCTAGTTGAGAGAGCAAACAGAATTGTCATTTTGCCAAAAAGTCTTACAGGTTTTAATATGGAGTTTTCACTATTGATGAAAAAGACTGTGTGCTGTAATTCTCAAAAAACCAAAACCCAAACAAACAAGTGAGTGACTATATAATCCTGATTACTTTGGATCTATATTCCTATAAACACCCATGAATCTCACAATTATTTTGTTGCTTTTTGTATTTTCAAATGTGCAAAGGTGTCTTCAAGTTTACTTCAAGCATTGGCTACCTTGAACTGTTGTAGGGCAAATTAACAACAGAAAATAAAAAGAAAACCAGGACACAAGTTTCATCACATTTACTTTCACTGCTTGCTAAAACATTATTGTGAGCCTGAAAAACAAAGCCAGGTAAGACAGCGACAGCTAAGTTAACATTACCTTTCAAAAAAAACCCCACAATTATATTTACAGAAAGGGTGGAGATGCTTCTAAGTGGCCTTCTTGGTTAATTCTAGGGGTCATTGTGAAAGACAAAAAGTCTTAATTAACATGTTATTTTCAAAACATCATGCAGATCATTAAGGGTATTTCATTATCTGAAGAAGATTTAAGAAAAAGCAGCATTTCTAATTGTATCTTCCACTTCTTCTTCCTTCATAAATAGGCAAAGAGAAGGGAAGAAAACAGGTCTACATATGATTTGACAATCAAAATCAGCAGATTATTTTATATTTCTTAGTATAAAATGATACAATGGAGGAAAAAACCTCATCAAATCAATACAGAAGTCCTCCTTCCTGGAAAGGCCACAACTTTTGCAGAAGTGCTACACCAGATGTAGGGGGTTTTGACAACACTGGCACATGGAGAGAGTGTTAATGATATTAGCTGTAGTGGCTGCTGCAAGCCATTCAGTACTGAAGATACCACAAATCATTAAGGGAAAATAAAAATCAGTCATTTTCATTCATCCCAAAGTTGTGGCTGGATGCCACAGTTTGCTTCTGAAGAGCTGCTGTGTCCAAAAAAAGAGTTACCTGCTGGAAGTACTTGTCGCAGTTAATGTATTCCTTGTCGTGGGAGTCTTGCAGCTTGTTTGTTTTGATGTACTGCCAGAGAGCCTGGATGATGGCCGAGCGTGTCTGCGTGTGGATCCCCAGCAGACGGGCCAACCGCGGGTCCAGTTTAAACTGGGGAGGCTGGAACGGAAAGCCAAGGAGGTGGCAATACAGAGGAAAGCAGACAGATAACTATGAAGTTCCAGTTTTAATTCTCGGGGGACTCTGTTCCTCAGGAGAAGCATCCCATTCAGTGGCAGAGACTGCAAAAATGTAAGCTTGTATTTTTGTGTCCCACCGTTGGTGCTCTGGAAGAGGGACCTTGTACCTGTGCCGTGCACACAGACTACCTACAGCACAGGCTTCAAACAATAAAACTTGCACAAAGACTCAGGAAAAAATTTTCCCTTTCAACACTGATGCAAAATTTGACTTTTGGGAATGAGAGAAGAAAAAGAACAGCCCTTCTTCTGAACTACGGGAAGTTAACTATAGGGAGAGAGAAGGAAGGCAGGATGACACTTCCACAGTTGCTAATAACTGCTGTCTTACATCAACACACCATCTTGGAACTCTGTTCAGGCATGTTCTCACTGTTCTGGTGCACATCAAAACATTTACCCAACCACAACCAGTCAATGGATTTTATTTCTTTTCCTGATCTCAGTGATACAATTCAACTTTCTTGTTCTCCATTTCTTGTAACATAAATTCCTTGGATAATTTGGAATTTGATGCTTCTTCAGGTGTGTACTCATACTCACGTTTAGTATTCACCACATTATTAAGCAAGTATTACTCTGATGGGTAGCAGGTCACCCAAAGCTACCTCTGTAACAAATCAAGACCTAAGGATAACAGACCATCTATTTTAAAGCATAAATTCATAATAATGATGAGCATAACAAACATCATTATATTGTCCTAATAGTAAAAATTCTCACTGCGTATATCAGTATTTCAATTAGCCCATATGCTCCCTAAAATTAATAAAATTTTCTCTCTGTTAACATAAAAGGGAGTGTCTATATCCTGAATAGATTCTATTTGCCTGGAGGCAAAGAAAGGTGGTAGAGAACAAGTTCTTGAAGTTGTACCATCAAAATGCATCTGAGCCTGAACTACCACTGAAAAGGGGTATCCCATCTACTGGCAGCAGTGCACTCTTAACAGTTTCTTTAACATAGTAACATTTCTTCCAGGGATGGTTTCAGATTACTGATTTCCACAACTGCAGTATCTGTCGTTTGTGCCAAGGTAAGGCTGCCACAGCTACACAGCTAGTTCAGGTACCACTAGCAAAAGCTTCTCTGCTTTTTTTTTTTTTAAAGAACCACACGTGTAACTTGTGTGCAACTTATCTGACTATTCTCTAAGAAGTTAGAAGAGGAAATGCATATTTTTTCTGGGCAATAAAAATACTAATTATTATAATGCCAAGACCAATATTTTGCTAGACTATATTTGACAATCACTTGATTTGTCCCCTTTAAATTTTAAATAATCCGCCAGTTTGGTATCATTCTAACTTCAATGGACCATGTGACATTGCAAGTACAAGTATATTGGGTTTTGAGGCGTGTGACAAGATGGATTTGCTCTGTTGCACTAGGTCCCAGTGGCTGTATTGTTCCAGGCTAAAAGCAGTGACTGACCTGGTAGTCCAACATGAGGAGTAATGTGCATCGCACGCTGACATCCCCAGGTCTCTTTACCTGGAAGCCATCTGTTTCCTGGGTCGTGGGAGTTCTGTGCCACTAACAAAGGGAAAAGCAAAACTGTTAGTCTTTTTTTCCACTTATGTCTATGAAGGTGCATCTTGTGCAGTACACCATGCCAGAATCAGACAAGTACAAGCCTTCTAAAGATGCGGCAATCTAAAAAAGAAACCTGACAAATCCCCCCACCCTGCCCTGTAATTTCAATTCAGCTTTAGTGCAGAATCTGCTCTGCTGTTAACATACTTTATTTGTTAGGAGAAATGTGCACAATATTTTCATCTTTTCATACATTCTATTCTAAGATGTGCACTGCATCACTAAATCACCTACGTTTTTAGAGTAGATTCCTTTAGCAAACATTCTTAAGAAGAATGGAATTTTGAAAACCTTGAAAATACCTTAAATGCCTCCCTTAACCAAGGGAGGCAACAGGCACAAGGTGTTTATGTGTGCCAGTAACTTGTTTGTATGCAAAGGGTGCACAGCCTTCTCACCTCCACAAGATGATTGTCAGGTCCATAAAGATCTTTGTCCAGTTCAATAACCAAACTCTTAAAAAATGATGAAAACTTCCGTTTCTGTTTGCTGAGCTGTACAAGCAGAAGAACCAGACATGTATAAGGCTGCATTTATTAGCTTGTGTCCTAGACTTTCTTCTCAGTCTCTTGGTCTTGAACATTAAATCCCATGTAAACCACAAGCGTGATCATTCTAATTGACTCCTCTCTCTGACAGAGAGAACAATGCACACTTCAGGGAAGAGTTCCTTGACTCAATGTTATTAGAAAGGACTGACTTGTAAGGTGAACATGGCATCCATGAGAAAGGTCCAGAGAACAGCCATGAAAATTATCTCAGGACTGGAGCATCTCTCCTGTGAGGACAGGCTGAGAGAGCTGGGGCTGTTTAGCCCAGAGAAACACAGGTTCCAGGGAGTATTTAAAGGGGGCTTGTAAGAAAGATCAAGGGAGACTTTTTACCAAGATCTGTAGTGACAGGGTGAGGGGCAATGGTTTTAATGAAAGACTGTAGGTTTGGACTGGTCTTAAGAAGGACATTTTTTACTCAGAAGGTGGTGAGGCCCTGGCACAGGTTGCCCACAGAAGCTCTGGCTGCCCTAACCCTGAAAGTGTTCCAGGGCAAGTTGGATGAGGCTTTGAGCAACATGGGCTAGTGGAAGGTGTCCCTGTCCAGGGCAGGGGGATGGAATGAGATGGTCTTGAAGATCCCTTCCAACCCAAACCATTCTATGATCCTAAGTCCTCTGTATACCTTTCTTTTTAACAGCCTGGGTTTTTTTGATGAATGCTATTTTCTCGGTCTGATTTATCAGATTACAGTAAATTTTGCAGACTGGTCATACACTAAGCAAAACTATTTTTTAATTTTTTTTTTATTTTCACTTAATTATCAATATTTATTGCTTACTGCATATTATGATGTCTATATGAACAACTAGAAGGTTGTTAATGATTATGATTACTTAATCTGACTCTTCACAGAATACAGGCCAGAGGATTCCAATTTATTTCTTTGTATTTAATGCAGATAATATTTTATTTAAAAATGCTGGTAATTGAAAATCTATGTTGTTCCAATAAAGAATCTATTTTTTTATTGAAATATATGCTCTAATTTATAAACTGAGTTTTTCTAACTTCAATTCCCAGATGTTGCACTTTGTCACGACCTCCTCCTCCAGCAAGACTGATTCATGTACAGTTACCTCCAAACAGATTGAAAGCCTTGCCCTCTCCATGCATGCATGTTCTTCATCTGTTTAGCTTATAAATATTTACTTGTGAAGTTTATGACGCCTGTATTAAGAAAGTCCAGCCTTCCCCAAGGACAGCTAAATCCACCACTGAGGTTTCTGAGGACTTCATAATGGTAAATGTTTCCTCCCTCCTTGCTCTAACCATTCACACATTGTGTTGTACCCCCTAAGAATATGAAGTACTGCCTTCACCTCGTTATCCTGCTCTTCACAAGATGCAATGCCCACTGTAGGCCAGAATTATCGCACCTGTTGTAACCTGAACCCTGCCATCTCTGTAAAGGGATTAACCTCAGCCCTCTTCTCTCCACTTCCTCCCACCTGTCCTGTCCTTATGTCTGCCTCATTTTCTGCTCCACTCTCCAACATTCCCACTAGGGCCTTATCCCTCGCTTGGGTTTGGCACAGTGCCTTCCCAGCAGCAAGAAGCCAACACGGCCATTCAGACATGTCTCAGCTGATGTCCCCAGTAAAACCTACCCCCCCAAAGGAAATCTTTAGACTTCTGCCATCCCCAGTGAAGCAGAGATAACTCATACATCATCCAAGAGCTTCCCCTCCACGCGCAGCTCCCACGAAGCAATGCTGCCATCGGAGTCATCAGCGTCTGACTTTGCAGGATTAAATGTGTTGGAGATGTAAAGTCTCAGTTTCCGCTTTTGCTGTTATGCACATAGACAAGGGAAAAGTACATATCCAGTTTAAGTTCAGGATCTGAGGAACTGGCAGGAAAGGTGATAATTACATATTTAATAGGGAATCTCCATGTTCTGTACAGTTACACTGACTGTGTTAGAATTTAAGATTCTGTTACATGTACAAAAGTACATTGAAGAGCTGAATCTGAAAATTCCTTTCAAAAACTTCTGTCTGTACAAACATGCTGAAATTCACAGTAAATGGAGGAAGACAGGAGGCTGCCAAGCCTGAGAAGTGATACATCCTGTACTTCTGGATTAGGTATTTGAGAAATCATTGTGAGAAAAGCATGCTACGATGTCTTTTTTTGGCTTCAACCTAGCTAGATTGCTGAAATTCAGCTGCAACTCTATTGCAACACAAATGTTTTTCATAGTTGCATCAGTTCAGATTTGTAAATGGCAGTCACAAACACAGTTCATGTTGCAAACTACCTGCCAGGCACATCTCTGCCCATCTGCATTCTACCATCATGCAGTATCTGGTAACAAACCTCCTGCAGATACACCTGAACACACCGACACACTGCTCCTCACCCCACCTGCCTTCACCCTCAGCAAACATGCTGCAGCTCCAGCTTGCTGGGAGACCTGAGCGAAGGAAGGCACCCCCCTTCGTCCCTAAGCCAGGTGCTCAAGCCTGTCAGAGATACAGTCATGCCTAGACATTGGCATTTTTACAGACCACCTGAAGTTTCCCATCACTGTAGTGGCTTATGGCTGTGTAATTCCTCAATGCCCTTCTTTCCATGCACTATGTGGAAAACCCAGCTATTAAGTCTGATGCATGGATTCCAGAAAAGATTATTACCAAAAATTACTTTGGGACTCTAATCTCCAATACCTATGTATAACACAATGTCAAAAAGGCTACAGTTGTCAAGTTAATGCTGACAAAACAATGTAAGGAAGGAGCAATCTTCTAAACATTTCACACGTTCACAGGAGAGAAGGAAGTTACATACAGCAGATTATACAGCATCATCTGGCGTAGAGAAATGGGGAAGGCAGAGATGTATGGCTGAAGAGGAATAGAAAATGACTACGTTTTGCCAAATCTGGAGAAGATAGTGACAGAGAGTTTGATAGAAATGGAGTGTCAACAGTATGCTCTGACAGGGAACAGCATTTTACAATGTGCCATCAGTGCAGAAAATGACAGGTTTACACAGGTAAGAACAGGCAGATAGGCAAAAAAAATATTCTTGTGAATCCATGTTTTGTCCACTCTTTCCTACAAAACTTCTGTTGCCAAAGGGGTCTTTCATAATATAATTATTTTAATGACCCCAAATCTCTATTTGGTGTGGTGGACTTGCAAAGGACTTCACATTTCTAAACTCAAAAGCCTTCAAATTACCCTGCACATTTTATGCACCATTCCTGAATTTTATCCCCACCTGGATTACCTGCAGAACTGTACCTACACACACAAGCAGGCTTTTACTTAATAGACACCTAGTGTCGCCAGCACCACTGGCTCCTTGTAAGAGCTGCATGGGAACAGTTCTGCTCCCACACATTTTGGGAGGCTGTCTCCTCTTCCAGGAATTAGACAATGGCACTTGAACTTGCCCTACATACCCTTATCACCAACAGTGGCAATGCATATTTGATGCAGCAGAATTCAAAGAAAATAAATTTAGAAATCCCAACCAAAATTTCAGGACTGTGGCTCTACAGCCAGGAACAGTTACTTTGGACCCTCAAGCTCCTTCTCTCCTACCATGACTATGCTCCTGGCAGCTGACTCAATCTACCATCAAGCCTGTGAAGCAAGAGCCTTGGCAGAGACCCAACAGCAGAGTCTGAATCCTACCTGAAGGGATCTATCCAGTAACAACTCCAGTATGCACAGCTATACTGCTATCATAAGGATGCCCAGTCTTGGAAGACACCAGTTCAGAGATGAGATACAGTCAAAACTGAGCTCAAGAAAGAAAGACACCAACACGGTGCTGGGTGGGGTTTTAGAGTACAGGCCACAGAGTCTCTTCAGCTGCTGACACCCACCGAAAACCACTGCATTTGCTTAATTCTCAGTATCCCTGTGTTCCACAATAATGTCAAGTTCATATCCAGAAGGCTCTCAGAATGACATACTCGTCTGTCTCCAGTTGAGCAACTCCATCTCATCCAGGCAGGAAATGATAAAATTTATGAGCAACTTGATTGCTTTGCAGCTTAAATAAAGCAGTGGCAAGAAGCCACTGCCCTTCAATAAATTCTGCAAATTTCTTAGCCATGCACTTTATCACACAGACCTAAAATCTGTTCTCCTCTCTGTATGGTGGATTCTCAGAGAACAGAAGAGCAAGCAACCAAAGGATTCTCAGTTGCTGGGAGCAAAAACTAAAGAGAAGACTTACAGCTCTAGGGCAAAAAGAAAGCATCACACTTCATCTCTTCAGACACACCAGAAGTTTACCACCCAAAAAGGCAAAGCTAAGCAGGGGAAACTTCACGGAGACTTGATCAATGTTGTGAATCAAATCATCTCTTGTCCAAAAATCAGTAAATGCTTGATCTTCTTGCTCTCTAAGAGTAAGATACAGATCTTTGACTCAGTTTCAGCAAAAATAACTTTAAATAGCAGTCATATTAAAATGAAAAGTCTTCCCCTAAACCCATTGTGTTTCACTTACAAGTTCTCCTTGAGAAAACAAAAAGGAAAACAGTAATCATATGTAACGGATGAGTAGTCATTTTAGCAACGAACTCTGCAAAGGTCTCAGCACAACTGCTGGGAGAGCTCATGTGAAATCAAACAGATTTAAATGGGAGGCTGACAGGAATGGTGGAGCAGCACACCTCCAGCTTGCTCTCTCTCCAAGTTCTCTGATGTCATCTTCACACAAATCAATACAGCTTTAAGTTCAAGTAAATGGTGAAATCCTGGAAATCTGTCAAAACCTTCAGAAAACTTCCCCTGGTTTACAGTGTTACATTTTTCCCCCAGTTTCCATTAGTGTTGAAAACCACTAACAAGTTGAATCAGGAAGTAAGTATCTGATGATCTCATGACCTGTGTGCTACCCCCTAGACAAATCTCCAACAACTGCTGAAGTTTGTTTTCTTCAATGAACTCTCAGGCGGGACACAAAACCTCCAGGACACTTCCAGGGAAGTTGGGATTTCAAGCAAACAAACGCAGTTATTAGCAGATACTCTGTTGCTGACTGACTCAAAAAAATCTGACCATCAACTTCCTAAGAAGTATTAAGAGCTCTCTAAGTATATCTTAAGGGTGAATTTCTATGAATCTCAACATAGCATAAAAACCTCAAGCAGAAAGCACAGAAAAGATTAAAATCTGTGTTTCTCCCTTCGCATATAGAGTAACTGTTTCCTGGTCTCAAACAAAACAAAACAAAACAAAACAAAACAAAACAAAACAAAACAAAACAAAACAAAACAAAACAAAACTTTTTAGGAAGCAAAATTTGCAGTGGTAGCATGGAAACTAAAAATCAGGAGACAAAAAAAAAAACCAATAACCACTGTCTTTTCATTATAAAAGACCCAAATTAAACAAAGGGTGTCTATATCAGAGCTGGAATATAGAGGCACCTCACACAGAGCAGCAGCAAGAGATGTCAAAATTTGTAGAGGAAACAAAATTAGTTAGGTAGCTCCTTAAAAAATGGACAAGACCTTAAAAATGGCCAACACAAAACAGAAAAACCAGTGACTTGCTGGACTACACAAGTATCATGAATAATGAAAGGAATGAGAAAATATTTTCTGAGTTCAAAATTGCACTGACATGTAAAAACACTTGTAGACAGTTCTATAGAAGCTTAAATAACAACAATAAAACTCAAAAAAGGTGAAGTAAATGCTACAGAGGAATAAAGTGGAAATTAGTATGCACAATAGTCTACAAAATCAGCTGTAGCAGCTTATTTTGTAGTTGTATATTGTACTTTCTCAGGAGAGAATGAGGTGTTGTATAGCAACAGGTAATAAGAAACCAAGTACACTGAAAAATTATTTTTCTGCAGTGATTGGGAGAAATGATTTTTTTACCTGAGAAAATAGAATATTAACCTGAAAGACATATTTAAAACATTGACTGATTAAAGAAGGAGATTAGGTGTTCACATTTTCCTTATCTCATAATGCAAATAGCAGAACACATAAAATTATGCCACAAGACAAGTGTTTCAGAAAAAAACCCAAAAGCCCTTTCTGGCAACAATCAGATATCAATTCCTCAGTCATCTTAAAACCTGAAAGTGGGGAAAAAATCTCAACTCACAAAACTAGGGAGAGAGACACTATGATGGTATTCTGATGCTACTACTTGTTTTTCACCTAAAAATGGAGAACCTGGAAGCAGACAATTTAGTTTGGAAACTGCAACTATACACATATGTGGTAAACTGAATGTCTCACACCAGTTCACTGCAAAAGAGTGACAGTCTCTGGATGGCAGTCTCTGGTTTGGGTGAGATGAAAGTACTGTCTGTGGTGCCAGGACTTGGAGTAGGAGCCTTGCTTGTGACATGGGTCGCATCCTTCTTCCAGTCAGGAGACCCTGGTTCAAGCTTTGAGATGAAAATCATCTCAGTCTTAAAATTATGTTTATGGCCACAACTGTCTATCTCAGGCTTACACAATGGAGAGAAATAAGCATTTTAGGGCATTATCTATCTATATTCTTTTAAACATGCACTTCTGTATGAGGAGAATTGTGCCCTAAACACCATTGTCTACACCAGCTTAATCTCTCAACTATGAAGGGAGCCAAGAGTGACTAGCTCACATATCAATGAATAAAACGGCTATGTCTATATTTAGTGAAATAAATCCCACTCCCAAAGTCCACCATGGCCTTAGAGCTGCATAGATTTTCAGTAATTCATTCTTTAATGCCATCTACTGGTCTGTCGAGTGTACAGATTCTGTTCCCTTCAGGCCATGGAGCTTTCCACATCTGTCAAACAGCCCTGTCTGCCTCCTAAAAGTTCTTTCTGGAATACTGACCATGTGGGTCTTCTATGAAGTCAGAACAAGGACTCTTGCTAATGCTGCTCTGCAGACAAGGAATTCTAAGACTCTCATGACAGATGCAATCCAAGAATGCAGGACTGGCTGAGGAAGAGGACAGTACATAGCAATGCCCAATCAACAAAAAACAGCCAAGGCAGGATCTAAACTGGAAAAGCTGGCAGCTGAAGGGGGCTGCTGACAGTAGTCAGAAGAGCTCACAGGTGGGGAAAGCCATTTCCCCCTTCAACAGCCACACAAACCTCAGGTCTCCTCATTTCTTGAGCCATCCCACAGCTGTCAGCTGGTTCAAGAGTGCAACTGCTCTAAGGAGATCCTAGTAGGATCAACAAGCCAAACATATTTTATACACTGTCCTCAGGGAAAAAAAAAAGCCTAAACAACTTCTCCCTAATTTCCCCAGAATAGTTCATCTTCAGACAGAAAAAAAAAAAGCCAGTCTGAGCAACACTAGACCATAAATTTACTATTTACAACAGTAAATGCCTAGTTTACTAGTAAACAGTCTACGACTGTTTCTAGCTACAGCTCAATCACTGTGACAAACACTGTAACTGCAATTACAGCTGATAACTCTGAGAAATCCCTACATAATTTCACATAACTCAGACAAATTCATATTTCTCCCAGGATTACAATCCCAGTTTGAGAATCACTGTTTTAAGGCAAATATTTCAAAATTACAAGAGCTTTGATAAGAGATGGAAATTCAGAGGTAACTTCTATTGCTGTTACCAATTCTGCAACTGTAACAAAATGGAAATACTTAACATTAAGAAAAACCCAAGTGTATCTAGGTTTAGCCCTGTTCTGACAGGTCTGATACCTATATGCTAGGACTACCTATACAGGAATTTGAAAAACATCTGTTTGATCGTTCTCTAGATGTTAACTGAGTAACTGATATTTAAAATGTGTTTGCTGAGCCCTAGATGGAAACAGAATTTTCTGTATACAGTTTCTGTTGAGTCTTGTGCCTCCCACACTCTTCCCTATCCCAGACACTGAATATCTCCATTGCACAGCTTACAGCTAGGACCTTGTGGACCTGTTAATTCCCTCATTAAAGAGTTTGCCACAGAATAAATAACTTCCTGCTGATTTATGAATTCAAGTCAAAGTCTTCAATCACCTTTAAATATGGCCAGACTCCTAGCTAGTTTAAAAGAATGGTGTTCTACCTATATCAAGAAGGTAAGACAAATTATTTCTTCTGAGAGTACAATCTACTATGTACAACACTTTTAAAGAATGAACTCATGATTTAGACCATCCACAAATCAGTTTCCTATCTAGGTGTTAATGGAACTTGATTTTTTCTTTTTTGTTTGGTTTGGGTTTTTGTTTGTTTGTTTGTTTTCGTTTGTTTGTTGTTGTTTCACATATATCACCTGGAAAAACAGGAAAGAGGTAAAAACCTTCCACATTTTATCAGCCTATCACATTTTACCACCTGTACAGTCACAAAGACAACAGAATATTGATCTTTGTTGGGATGACCTTCCCATCACTGTGGTAGAGACAAGAACGATAGCTTTACGTCACAGCAGACACACAGCTACAAAACCCTTCATTCTATGGAAATTATTAGAGGAATAGAGTATGAGCTACCCAATACAGTCCCAAGAACTTAACTGAGACATGAAAAGAAATTCTTCACAATAAAAGTGGGCAAAAATTTTAACAGACTGCCTGACGAGGCTGTGAAACCTCCATCTTTACAGATTTTCAAAACTCAACAAGCTTGACAACCCTGTTTTTAGCAGAAGGTTGAACTAGATAACTTCCAGTTTCCTCCTATCTAAACTCTTGCATGATTCCAATGAATAGACTCAGAAAACTTAGAAAAAGACCATTTCAGTGGGAAATTAGGAAGAACAAAGTGCTGGTCTTGATCTAATCGAAAATGCAGAAAACGTCATCCATTCTTTTCTTACTTAAGTAATGATTTCTGTAAGTAAATCTTCCCATTGTATATTCTGTTATTCCACAAGTTCCACTTTTGACAAAATTTGAATTGGAAACGTAATACATACCTTGGGCACACCCCTCTAATCTCTTATTTTCTCATTTTTTATTGTTTTAATACTAAATTCCCAAACCAGTGTTTATCTATCCTTTATTTACCTCTAGGCTATTATTCCCCTTATTAAAGACTTTCAGAAGCTACAGCTGGTAATAGCCACAGAATTTTCTCTACCACTTTTCTGATCAATCATGCTGATTGATAGCAGTTTGCTCACTGACCCATTCCAAAGCATTCCTGCTAATGGGACTTTTACTGGAAAGGTATTTCCACCATTTACTACAAGAATTATTTTCCTCCCCTGACACAGTCTACAAATTTTTCACACCATACCTTCATTGGCCTCTTCAGTGCTTCCTGAATATCCACGCGCTTCCGCATAATGGTCTGGTCTAGTTTGCGCTCAAAGGCCAACAGATCCATGTAGGCCTGGGACTCAGGAACCAGCTCACGGATCTGAAAAGAAGCAAGGAATATCCAAGCACAGGAAGCACAAATCTGCCATGTTTCAGAACAGCAATATTGACACATCCCCAGCCCGTGGACAGATGTGCCAAGAGAAGTTCTCCCTCCGACAGCAGTTCCAGACAGTGGGGCAGGTCTCTGTGGCATGGACAACATGGCACAGACTGAAAAACAGGAGCACAGAAGTAAGGCTAATGCATTCTGGAAGACCCTGCCTGAATCCACAAGGCCTGAATCATGGCTGTTTTCTTCAAGTGAGGCTTAGCTACCAGCAGCCAGGGAGTCACTACTTTCAGCAATCCAAAGTAAAAACTGCCACGTAGGATGCCAGGCTTTGTCAGCACATCTTCCTGACCTTCACATCAAAGTTTCAACATGACCAGATACCAGGTGTCAACTTATGATCCTGCCAATGTTTATTGCCATTTTAATACATTAGTTAACTACATAAGTTCTATTGACAAATCACCTTTTTTATTTTCTCTTTTACAAGGAAGTTAGCAGAGGAGGGGATATGAAATAGGTTGGAATGAAGACCTAATGAACTGAGCTTACAAATGGGTAAGTATACCCTTAAATGAAAATGTTGGTTCTTAATTTGGAATAACTCATGCAGGAAAACCATAAAAAAAAGGTGCTGTAAGTACTTAAAATAGATCTACTAGACAACCTTTTCTATTTCTATGATATTCACTCTAGCTTTCACTTATTTAACTAAAATATTTAACTGTTATAATATTTCCATAGGAATTAAAAGTGAGTTGGTATTCCTGTTTTGCTTTAGAATCACAATTAGTTACAGTTACAATTACCGTTTATATCTGGTGTAAGGCAAAAACACCTATCTGAGAGACACTAGGCATGCATCTGTTCCTTGTGTTCTGCAAGGACATGAGAATTATTGCATGAGGTCACGCCAACTGCTGGCTCTCCTAGCATTGTGTCTCTGACAAGGTTTCAAAGTTGCTGCCTTTTAGCAGCAACTTTTAGCCCAAGGCAGAGCATTCCAGAACGTCACCAGGCAAAGTGGGAGGAAGAAGCTCCTTTTGCTCATTTGGAACCTGCCACAAGTGAGTTTCATTTGATGCCATTTCCCAGCACTGCTGGAGCAGCAGTGGGCAGGCATTCCCTAGGCACCTCTGCCATATGTTTTACAGGGTTTTGTCATCTCTTTCTTAATAATTTTCTTTTCCAGCCTGAAAATGAACAATTTCTCCCTGCTGTATTTAGACTGATAAGGATTATCAAAAAAATGTCTCTTTCAACCTACTCAGTTTGTTTTGAGATAGCAGAATACCTGCTTTACTTACAGCAAGACTGATATTTTGAAAAAGTGGACACTTTATCTTAAAATTCCATGGATAACTGGAAGAGATTAGTATTAACATTAGTAAGACAGTGTCTTGCTTGAAGCTGGACTTGTTTATCTTTCTATTATGAAAATTCAAAGGTTTCAAACTTTTAAAAATTAGTAAAAAGCAATTATTACTAAATTATGCATTTTTATCCTTGATTTCCAAAGATTTTTATAATGGTGACAAAAAAATGGCCAACTTGCAAGTGGAGGCAGTGAGGACAGTGTGGAAGGAATGGCATGACGGGAGAGTCTCTCAAAATTTTCTTGTAGAAACAGCACAATGTGGGGGGCCCACCACACTTGCCTGTAAAGAGATGTGCAAGGCTTGTGAGACAGAATCAGAAACCAAGGAAAAGCTGCAACACTACAAATTCTGGGACATGAACAACATCTTTGCATAGCTTCCATGGCTGTCACAGTACGACACCTTGGAAGGCAACAACAGCAGTCAGCAGGCTGGGGAAAACAATGAGGAAGCCTTCCATAAGAAGTTCAGCAGAAGGAAAGCTAAGGAAAAACCCAGGCCTGGGTCTGGTTCCACCGCTTGTGTCAAAAGCCACAGAGAAGGCTCCACGTTGTCTTTGGCTCCACTGCTCCTGGCTGAGTCCTGTCCACAGGCCTCCCAGGGCCCTGAGCCCAAGTCCGTCAGGGCAGCAGGGCTGTGCAGAGGGACCCTGACAGGCCACAGAAACAGGACGGCCCTTCAGCACAGTAAAGTTGAGCACAGGAAAAGCTCTGCTGCCGGGATAGAATGGCACCCTGCAGGGGCACAGGTGGGCATCGGCAGGGTAGAAAACAGGTTGGCAGGAGAGGACTTGGGCGTCCTGATGGAAGACAACAAGTGCAGAAGGAGTCTGTGGGGTAAGGCAGCCATAGCAAAGGTCTGCTGCAAAAGGGGCTGTTTTAGCACAGGTGCTGCCATCAAGCCCAGGAAAGAGGCTCTTCCTCGCTACGCCACACTGGTGAAACTGGATCTGGGCTGGTGGGCACAGGATCACAAGGATGTGACACTCTGGAGCGAGGCCCGCAGAGGTTCAGCAGGATATTGGGGGCTGGAGCCCAGACCTGCTGAGAGAAGCTGCGAGAGCTTCTCCAGCCTGGAGAAAAAAAGGGAGAAAGAGATCGCCTGGGAGAGTGTGACGGCCATATGGGACTGGTGAAGCACAGACAGGGCCAGCCTCCCCTTGGAGGTGTGTGAGATTAGGGTGAAAGGCAACGAAAACTCACTGCAGCATGGGTTAGGGTTATTCATGCCCTGTAAGGAATTGATTTGTAAAAAAAATCTCTGACAAAACAAACAAAACACATGATGGTATTAAAACCTTGGAACAGGCTGTCAAAAAATGCTCTGGAGTAACCATCCTTGGTTGGAGGTATGCAGCACCAGTCTGGTCAAGGTCCTGAGCAAGCTGACATAATTTGAACCTGTTTTGTCCAACAGCTGGCCTGCACAACTTTCACAGCTCCTGTTGTTGTGCACCTCCAAGTTCCCAGAAAAAGTCCAATAAATAAAATTGGATGTATTTCAGGCAGGAACAATTGGAGTTGCATTCTTCACTGCCTAAGCAGGACAAACAAAACAGTTTCAACAATCTTGATTTTAAAAAAAATCTCTAATAAACAGAGATTTGGCAGCTTCTTTAGAATTAGGCTATCCTGGAATTCCAGTCTGTGAGAAAGGTAACAAAATCCAAGACCTTTTTCTCCCCCAAGTCTGACAAGCTGAATTTGATCCTTAGCTGGATTTTTACTACCTATGGCAGATGGACATAACCCACACATTTCACAGGTATTGTTGAGAACCAGAATTTTTATATCTTAAGCGGCAGTGACTGAAGTCTGACTTGGCAGCCACTGGACAGTTTCCCTGCTAAGAAACTTTAGCCTACAGCTTATTGCCAAAAGTGTCTCTACCATTGAGGCTTCAATGGTGGTCAAAGAAAGAATAGCTAAGGGCTGACACTCCTTATAAATCATAACTGTACCACCCTGTGACCCCTAAGAGAGCATGGTTTGAGGAGGATTTCTGATTCACTACCACAGGGCCAGTAACACAGTCCAGTAAAATGGCAAAAGCAATTCATGTTCTCGGTCCTCCTCTCTTAGAAACTGACAAACCATTGCTGTTGCTAGGTCCCCTCAAGAGCCTTCCTTCAGGCTGAACAAGGCCAGTTGTCTCAGTCTTTCTTCATGTGCTGATCCAGTCATTCAATCAACCTAACAATCATCCACTGACCTCAGTCCAGTTTGCCAATGTTTTTCCCGAATTCAGGATCCCAAAACTGGACACAGTGCTCTAGCACTGAGCTAATGAGCACTGAGCAAAGAAGGGTCATCAAGCCCGCCAATCTCTCAGCCAGAGAGCTCTGGACACTGTTAGTCATCTTTGCTGACAAGGCACACCTCCTGCTCACACTCAGCTCACTGTCCACCAGTGCCTCCAGGGCCTTTCCAGCAGTGCTGCTTCCCAGCCAGGCAGCCCTCCTCTTCCCCAAGGAAGAACATTTGACTTAGTTGACTTTCACAAAGTTCTTGTTGGTTCATTCCTCCAGCATGTCCACAAGCAGATCAACTGGTTTCCCCACCCAGTGATTGGTGCCATCTGTAGATTTTATAAGCAAGTGCTGCACTGCCTCCTCCAGTGGCAGAGATGCTGGACTGAACAGCTGCTATGACACATCCCTGCAGTACTCTGATGTCAGTACCTTCATGGCTAATGGCAACCATTAGGCAACTTCTCAGCCTCATCATCCAACCAGATGGTTGTCAGCCCATTTAGACCAAAATGTCCCAACCTGAATACAAGACTATTATGTATGAGACAGCAGCCTTGAAAGGACATTAGCCAGTTCCCTCAGGTCCCTCAGATGCAGCCTGTTGGGTTATCATGGAGTTGTACGGGTCAAGTTTCCTCAACTAATCCCTGGCCCTATCCCCATCCACTGTCAGCTGTTCCTCTTGGATGTGTTCACTGATCACAGGGCATGGGGAGGCATCATTAGTGCAGACTGAACAAAGAAGGCTTTGAGTGCTTCAGACTTATTGTCTCTGTCATCACTGGATCACCCAGCCCACACAGCATGGGGCACACATTTTCCTTGGTCAGCCTTTATTACTAGTGCAATAGTAGAAGCTTTTCTTGTCCTTGATCTCCCTTGAAGATCTCAACTACAGCTGAGCTTTGACTTCGTTGATACCATTCCCTGCATGACCAGGCCATGTTTCTATACTCCTCCTTTGTAGCCTGTCCCTGCTTCACTTCTTGTACATCGCCTTTTGATGTTGGGACCACCACTGTTCTGGGCTCCCTCATAAATCTGCTCATTTTCCTGCATTTAAAACAGGCTGCTCTTAAAGATCCTTACAGACATCCCAGCTTCCCTGAGCCACTTTGCCCTTCAGAGCTGCTTCTCAAGGAACCACACCTACCAGTTCCCTGAATAAGCCAAACTCTGCTCATTTAAAGTCCAGAGTTTGTACTTGAGTATTCTCCTTCCTCATCCCCTGCAAGATTTTGAATTTATTTCCCAGTTGCTGTATCCAAGGCTACCACTGATTATCACACCCCTAACCTCTTCTTTCTTACAAGTGAATGGCAGATTCAGGTGTTCCTCACCTCTGGCTGGTTCAGATGGAGAAAGAGGTGGACAACAGCCATGCAGTGACCAAACCACAGCAGGACAGCTATTATGGCATGGGATCTGTGCAGAGAATTCCACATGGTGGTCAGTGAACAGCAGCAGCAAAACTGACTAAATATTTGTGTAAAGAAAATTGAAGTAGAGAAGATGAAAAGGAGAGGACAGGTGTAAAAAAACCTGTCAGCACAGCTAGACAAAAGGCCCCAGGAATTTGGGGCTGCATGAGAAGAGCAGCAGCTAATACTAAGAGACAAGCATGCCACTGAAGGAGGGGCAGTTTGCTGTTTCAAAGTTGCACCCCACTCAGCAAGTTAAACAAGAAAAAGCAGAGACAGGCACAGCTATGGCGCCAGAATGGTTTTCAGCAGAGATTCTTGCATCAGAATAGGTAGGCAAGGAAACCAAAGATACAGAATGGTGGATCACATTCACAGGTTCCCGGGAAAAAAAATGTAATGACTCCATACTAAGAGAAAATAAGACTGACCAGAAGTAATGCAGGGGCAAGGCCTGGAGAAAGAGGTACAATCTGTGGAGCAGTCATGTGTCCCTACATACAGTTTGTGGTCTGAGGTCAAAATTAAGGCATAACTGCTAAACTTGGGTCACAAGAGCAACGTCAGCTCCAAATATTTAGGTCCCCAGCTATGAATGAAGATGCCTGTGAATTTCTCCAAATTTGAATGAGTGTTTCGGTGACAGCCAAGTGTGAACAAGAGAAAGATCCAGAAATGAGGAAAATAGGGCAGGAAAGAGCCTGCTGGACAAAACTGGAGTTAATGTTAAATACACTATAAAAAAATACTATGCCTTGTAATGTTACAGTACATCAATGTAACCAAACACTGTAACCAAGTCCTTGTGTTCATTAAAATTGCATTTTAGACAAAAGATATACAGTCAATACAATCAGCTTGCATTTAAGTAAAGCATTTGACATACAGTCATAAAGGGAACCACTCCTTAAGACTGAAAAATGGGAGTTGGAAGAAGATCTGGCATAGGAAAAAACTGCTTTTGTACAAAAAGGAGAAGTATGTTAAGAAGACTTAGCAATGATAAATTTGGGTGTCCCTGTCATTGCAAGGCAGAGAATAGTAGAGAGAATGTAAGGAAGCTCAGAACTGTATAATGGAGATGGGATGAAATATAGCATTACATATAGTCCAGGATCATGCCTCAGAGGCTAAATCCTGCTCTAATATGGGAATTCATCAGTTGCATACGACAGAAAGCAGAAATACTTGTTTTAGCCAACCACAGAATGACCAGAGGCCTTATCAATGTGGAAAGGCCATTAAAAAAAAAATGCACAGCAATACCAATTTGCAGCACTATTTCCAATAAAGTTAAAAATGCAGGAGGGGCATTCAAGCACTGGTGATACTGGCAATCTGTAATACTATGTATAGTTCTGGTTTCTTGAGAGATAGATTTAGAAAGGTTTGAAAGACATTAATTCAACCTGGATCAGAAAAAACAAATGATTTCAAGAGGGGAGCCTCTTGAACTTGGCAAACTAAAAGCACTTCCCTTGCCAAGCCTAGCAAAATAAAAAGAAACCCCAAGCTGCCAGATCAAAAGTATGTCTCAAGTAAGGAATCTAACTAGTCTTGAAGTGGCAGTTGTGTTACGGCTTCCATGACAGAGGGAACCAGACTGGAAGTGCCAGGATGTCCCATGCAGTTCTCTAATCCAATCTTCCTATGTGCAATAGTTTGCTGGACTGAACTTTTCATATAATTATATTCCTGCAACATTAAATCCTTCTCAAATAGTTGACCTGGAGTGGCTCAGTGATCCTACCCAACCAGCACTATGCTCCAGGACTATGGCACAGGCTCGACCAGAGTGCCTGGAAATCCACCAAGAGGTTAACTGTGCCAACTGCCAGAGTCATTATTGTAGTGAGGAATACTGAAAATCCACCTCTTTTCCCACTACTACATAAGATCATTTTCAAGAGTCAAATGTATTTAATATCTTCCCCTTTCCCCTTCAAAGTTCCCAGAAACCATAAGCAAGGGTCTGCAAAAAGTCTGTGGGTAACAGATGCTGACTGGTTGAAAAACACTCCAGAGGTACTTCCAGAAAGCTGGAAGTTTTACCCCGTGTTTCATATGCATTCCACAGCCATCAGTGCAAATCCTCCACTTGACGGGACAACGATGTGCACAGCATTTCTTCATCCCACAGATGGTGTAAGGGATTTCTGACACACTAACTGCAGCCTAACAGAGCACCTTAACCCACAGAGAGGTCACATCATTGATACCAGCACTGCAGCTGCACTGATAAAAATCCCACTGCAAAAAGACCTCTAGCAAATGCTGTATTACTACATCAGCTAAAGCTATTGGCTGATAGCAACAAGAATACTGAAAAGCAAGAATATCTGGTGACAGTATGGTTCTGAAAGCACCTGTAAAGGTTTTTGACATACCTGTATAAGACTCTAAATATTAAAAATTATCATGAACTTGGTAAACAGTCAGTGGTCTTCTGCTGGCAAAAGAAGTTTGATTACCTCTTGTATCTTTTAATCTTATAAAGGCAACAGGCAAAATAAAAACCAAAAATACAAACACTCCCACAACCAACCCAAAACAAAAAAACAAAACTAAAAGCATGTTGAAACTGACTTATATTTCCAGCAACAGCCTCACTATACAGGATGTATCATTGTCTTAGTTTGTGTGGGACAGACAAAACTGACAGTACAAGAAACTTAGCTTTCATTATTAAAAAAAGTACAGACCACCGGCAGAGCAGGAATGAGGCTTCAACAGAATTGCCAGGGAGGCTGCAAGTAGTTCAAAGGTCTGGGTTTAATGGTAGCTTAGTCCTTTCAAGACAGCAATATGAGAGATCTAATGCCTTACATATGAGAGGCTCTGCTTTCAGCAAGTGGCAGGAATAACAAGAGAAGAAGTGATAGTATAACATCAAGAGTACAAAAGTGGGCTCACCTCCTTGGATGGCTGGTAGTAGGCACCTGTGAAATGTCACAGAAGTGACTTTGGAGCCTGACAGCAAGTTTAGGCTCACACTAGCAGTGGAGCTTGAAAACTTGAAAAGGATATGGAGGAAAAGGACACACCTGTCCAAGGGATTCTGAGCCCAGAAAAAGCACCAGCAGTCAAAGCAGCTGAGACTAGGTGTGTGTTTGGAAGCCTTCAGGGACCAAGCAGGTTCTTGGAACTGTACTGAAGAGGGTAAAGGAAAGGAAAAGTATGGGGATAATGAGAGAGGAGAGCAGAGAGAAATCCCAATGTTTAGAAAGGAAGCAGAAGATGTAAGCATTGAGAATCAAACATAGGCAGACACCAAAAGCTAGAAGTATCCCCAGGAATAAGAGAATTAGTAACTCTCCAGACAATACACACCCCTTGGACTCTGTTGCTTACACGGGTTCACTTCAACCCTATGGTGACACAACCACAAAAATCACAACCTGGCAGCTCTACTGGGCCAGAGACCTGAGTCTGAGCCCACCCCCTCAAGTACAACCACACTCTAGACCAGGTTTTGGCTAGCCTCAAAAGAAGATGAAAAGCATTCTGGAGACCCGAGGGCCCCAGTGCGGAGCTGTCGCCGGCAGCCCGGCACCACGGTCCCTCCAGCAAGCGGCAGTGCTGGCTCGGATAACCCAGGCACGAGGCCGCGCAGGCCGGGCTGCTCCACGCTCCCAGCCCCCAGCCCAGCCCCAGCCTGGCTCTCCAGACTTTCACCCACTGCCTACTTACTTTTTAATTAGATTTTTAAACAAAAAGTGAAAGAATTTTCTAAAATTCCACTAATTACACTAAGATGCTGAACTGATTGTGAAGGGAATAGGAAATGAAAGCGACTCACCCTCTGAGGGAGAATTTTGTCAGCCATCTTCCTCCTCTTGGCACTGTACATTTTTTAAAGAAAAAAACACGTTACCATGGTGACAGATCTAGGAGTAACGAGGCCACCTGCTAAATTATCCTGACATCTCCACATGCTGGTGCACAGCTGTGCATGCATCAGCAAAAGGGTCTCACCCATGCCCAGGACCTCGTACCCCTTCTCTCAGCAGCCTGGGGAGGCAGTTAGGTAAGAACAAATCAGGGCTGTCTGTTATGCATCCTGGAAAGAAGTCTGTAAGTTCTTTGATCACAGCATCTTCTGTGGTGCCGAGCAGCAATGTATGCAAGTGCAAGTGCAAACACTGCTCCTAGGTACAGGCGGCCGTGCAGAGGACAGTTTGTGGCGTGCACAGACACACCTATGTGTGTGCACATCTGAGTGGCTGAGTGCCTGCAAATGGCACCTCAACTCGTTCAAACAGACAACACGCATCTATTCAATCATGCCCAAAATTAAGTGCTGAAGAACACACATCCAGATGTGTGTATTTCATATGAGGTATGAGAACACACACATATGCACAACCTTCCTTCTTTATGTACATACACACTTGTTTTACTGTAACATATTTGCAAGAGTTATGGACAAAGGTAGAAGACCTTACATTTCCACATTTCTTCATCTTTATGAACACACATGTGGGAAGATGGATGTGTGCCTGCAGCGTGCACACATACTGTGTCCACACCCATAGATAGGCACATTTCTACAGCCATGCTTATAAAAACACATATGCACTCACGAACAAATGTGTATGTGCCTGAGAAACGGTACTGTCAAGAAGACTGTCTTCAGACTCTAGGAACTGCTCATGTGCACCAAACCAGCTTTCTCTAACAGGGCCAAGAGGGAATTCAGGTACTATTCTTCATCTCTTTAATTTGTGAGGCCTTTATCTTAAGCAGATGAATCACTCCATCTGTGACAGACAACTGGGAGAAATGCAAACCACCTGCTGCCATGTGACAAGGACACCCCTCCTTACTGTCTTCACACTGGAAGTCTGTCATCAGCCACGTCCACATAAAGGCTGTTTCCACACCATTGGTGTGGCATAATTCTCTTCCTATGTCTGTTAATAATAAGCCAGGGCTTAAATATCATATTCTTAAGACTCTTCCCCATCCCCACGTAAGCCAAGGCTGAGGAACTCTTTGTGCCCGGAGGTGCAGAGGGCAGAAAATTCAGTTACACCCAACTTAATAGGTGATTAAAAAGTGTAGGAATAATGGGAATGGAATGTTACATGGTGTGAAACTCCAACACCTTCCATAGCTCACAAAATCAAATCTGCACCGAAACACTTCACAGAATCTGGAAGTAAAGGCTGAGCAAGCCCCAGCCTCCCAAAGGGATTGGGATAAGCATGTACCTGCAACAACCCCACAGGCCTGCAAATAAAAAGCAAGAAAAAAACCAAAGCAACATCCCCAAACAATCTGGATCTCAACCAGTTCTTCAATAATCTGTCACAGAGATGAGATTTTTGTCTCAACCAAACCCACCAAGAAAGGACAAGAGCAACTTTCTTGGCCCGTGCTAGAAAACATGGAACTCATTTACCCCCAGAACTGGACCCAAGGCACCAGAAAAGTGTGTCTTAAAAAACAGAATGAGAAATGACAGGGAGGTGGAAACGAAAAAAAAGGGAAAACATTCATCACATTATCTGAAGGGAAGGCACAGCAGAAGAAACAGAGAAACTCTCTGAGTACCCAGGGACCACTGGTGTGAACTGGGCTCAAGGCAGTAGAGATCACTGCTGGGTCCCAAACTAAAAAAACTGAAGTTAAGAACAGGGGAGGGGAACTTTTTTCTGTGAGTCAGGCCACCAACTTTTAGCAAATACTGTCCTTTAATGCTCCCTGGAAACTAGTTAGTGACTAAAGCTTACCTTAATTATCCAGCAGTGGCAATTTTTTCAGGTTATATCTACCCTAGTGCCTGAAGGCTGGGCAGGCATTATTTTGTGCAGTTTCCTGGAGAATCTCCTGAGAAGTGCTGTAGAATGTGCACTTTCACTGGTGCTAGTCAAGGTGCACACACTGCTTATGCTCAGCTGCTGCACTCACACACATTCCTTCTGTGTTCAACCTTTTTCAATTGTAATGTATTAATACTCTCAAGATCAGTGTCCTTTCCAGATGCATACCAGACACAAGCACTCCCAAATCTGGCTTGCTGATCTAAGGTATATAACCTGGACAGAGCAGGGCTCCTGAAGAACTGAGGTTAGAGAGTCATGTTTTACCTACAGCTGGATTCCCTGACACTACCAGAACACTGCCTGAAGCTGTACATACATCTGCAATGATTTTGCAAAAGGTAACCCATACAGATAACTGCACCCCATGTGTGTGTGGTTCATACTCAACACCCAAGACTGATGAGGTCTAATATGCTGCAAAAGAAATTAGTTAACTTAAGAGAGAATGCATTCAGCAATGTACAAGGTGGGCATATTTCAAAACCAAAGCTCCTTACAGAAATCCCTCTAATTTCATGAAATTACTTCCGGTGCATATTTATTTACCTTACATGTAAAAACACTTGGGACAACTGCAAATTTTATGACCACTCTTCTGAGTGACCCTAGTACAAGTATTCATATGACAAACCAAAGTTTTTCCACTGGTGTCATTTACAAATTATTATGCTAGCCAGTCAGAAATCAGAGCAACTATACAGAACAGGCAACAAATAATACAATAATTGTACTATATTAGAAGAGAATTGTTCATTAATTCCAAACGCTAAACATACTCAACAGATTCATGGCCTGACAAACCTGCAAAGTAAAAGCAGAGTAACTTCAAAACCAGATATTATTAAAGGTTAGTTCGTTCAAGACCATTCACAAAAAAAAAAGTAAAATTTACCAATGTTTTTCCAGCTTAAAAATCTGACAATACATAGATCTTCTATTCTGTGCCATTTGGTCTTAAAGGTCTTACCTACTGCTAAACAGGTATCATCATTGCCTCCTCAAATTGTCCCCCTGTGCATTCTTTCCAGAACACTCACCTCCTAGCTCGGTTCTGAGTGGCTTGCTGCTGCTGTTGCACCTGCTGCTGCACCTGCTGCTGTTGGACCTGCTGTGGTGCAGTGCGTTTTCTTGTTGTTTCCATCACAGTCTGGGGCAGCCCAGGTCGCACAGAGGGGCTCCCGACGTACGGGGGGCCTGGAGGACCCATTGGAGCCCCCTGATGGGGCATTCGAGCTCCTGATGGCATCCCAGGGCGCTGGAGGAAAAGCAAAACAGAAAGAAAAGCTAGTTTGGTTCCTGTTTCTTTAGCTGCCAAGACATTTGTACATCATGCGACACTGGCCCCAGCAGATTCCCTGTTTCGACCATCCTGATAAGCACTAAGCAGCAACACAACGCACACAAGCTCTGTGACTGGTGTATCCTGGAGGTCATGAAGAGGCATTCAGGGATAAAGTAGACAGGAAACAGGGAGGTGAAATACTAGGCTTGGGAAAACACTCAGTGGTCAGTAGCATATCCAGACCAGGTTAGAGGTGGAAGCTCTACCTTCAGCCCAAGGAGAACACCGCATGGCAGCAACACGCAGCCCAAACTAGTGCAGCTGACGTGCTGCTCAGAGCCCGAGCAGCTCCCACTGCACGCGCTGCGCTGCCGAGCAGGCAGCTCCGAGCAGCTCCGAGACAGAAACAGACCAGCACAGGCAAAACACCAGGATAAACATTTTCCATTAAGAGCCTTCTACTTCGCCTGCACCAGAGAGCAGTGTAAGTTCATAACGCAACACAAATCTTTTAAGAAAAAGGTCATGTCTCTGATCAAGCCTTTAAAATAAAATTAAAAAAAAGAAACGGATGTCGTAGTTTGTCAGCAGCCCCTGTAGGCATTCTAAAGTCCTGACATTTATGTTGACTTCTGCATGCTCTTGAGAGACAGTGATTCAAATCACAAGCTTAATGCTGCACAAGACACACAGTAAACCCAATTCTGAATTCTAAAAGTTTATAGTCATCAAGGAAAACCACCAGTAAAATAATTACTGCCTGTAAAATGCAATTCAAAACAGAGATGAACCTAGTCTCATACTGAGAATTATCAATATTTGTATGTCCACATATATATACAGACACACACACCTTCTAGGTGTTTGAACCAGGATGAGAATAAGAATAACCATACAACAAAAGTCCTTTGAAAGCCGACTCCCTTTACAAAGTATTTTAAGGAAACCAAGAGGCAATGACATCCATTATGGATAAACAACTGGTTAAAGGATAGAAATGAGGCAAAAGTAATTGGTTCTGAAAATAAAAGAAAGGCTGTAAAATTATTCTCATTTTCAGCATATTTACAACAACCTGGGGAAAAAAAAGAACCAGAAAAGCCAGGAAAAATGCAAGGAAGTGAAAAAGTTTGTTGGCAATGCTAAGTTATTCATGCTGAAAGGATGAAGGCCAGCTTAAAGAACTTCAGAAGGACTTTATGAGACAGAATGAACACCTAAAAGGAAGATGCAAATGTAGTTCAATACATATTGAACTGAACTACAAAAGGAAAAAAACAACCCAAGAATCACAGACAAAGCGATGGGCCCTAAGCTGATTGCTGTCCAGCAGAACCAAGATCTCGTTTAAACAGACACTTGAGGAAAAATATCAGTTCACTGGTTACTAGAGGTCAAAGAAGTCATAAAGAAAAGAAGCAAGAGTGGAGGGAACAGAAGATATCCGTGTGCCATGGCCATGGTGTGTCCACAAGTGAAGGTCTGTATGCAGCTCTGACTCCTGCAGCTCAGTGATGGCAGAGCAGAGCTGAAACAAGGACAATGAATGGCACAGAAATCCTTAACATGTGGAACTCCATGCGTGGAAATAAAGGTAAATATATTGTGACTTTTCATCTGGAAAGAGGTGATCCAAGGTGATCTAAAGGGGCATTTGCCTGAGCTGTGCAGAATCACGAGTGGCCTAGGGAGGACAGTCAGGTATTGACTGTTCACTGCCCCTGCTAGAACAGTGAACCCTGGGCACCAGCAGAGGGGTCAGGCTCACAGCCCACTGGAGGGGTGAGTTTGTCACACCACGGGTACCAGCCTGTGGAACCCTCTTCCACAGTGTGTGCTAACATGGAAGACATACTTGGCTCAGTAATTGCAGACTGAGAAAGTACTTGGGAGAAATACACTACTGGACTCCAAAGCGAGATGCATGCACCCCGAGGGTATGCAAGCCAGTCCACTGAGGGTGGGGAGAAAATATTTAGTGCACAGTCAACACATATAATTATTTTTTAAAGTTCCCAAAGCCACAGCTCAGTGCCCTCCCTGATCATCACAAGTCTTAGATATTCCTCACACTTGCATCTATAAAGGAAACTGGAGAAAGTAGAGGAATGGATGAACAGCAAAGAACCAATATGGGCTGTAACTGGTACAGACAGAGGAGGAGGTAGGAATCACCAGTGCAGGAATCTAAGCAGGTGAATTCAGCAAGTGTCGATGTAAGAAAGCCATGGCAGGTATGGCCATGGAGGGAGCAGCAGGCAGCAGACAGACCAAACTGCAGTTTTGTGCAAAGCTCCAAATGTCTTCTGCCATGAGCCAGGAGCCCCAAGAACAGCTGGAAGGGAACAGTGCTCTCTGTTCCTGTGTATGCACCCCGACCCTCTGACCCAGGCAGAGTCAGCAGAAAGAAATCACCCAGAAAATGCTTCTCGCTTGAGCCTGCATTCAAGATCTGTCATCTGTCAAGCCAAACATTGTGGCCTCCTTCCAGCAATGGGCAGACCACTGGGCCAGCTGCTGCCTGTCAGTCAGCCGGGGACATCTGACAGTCATTCAGGAGAGCCCAGACCCTGAGCACAGCCATCTCATGGAGACTGACTGGCCCACTGGAAAAACTGAAGGCCCACTTTGATGCTGCTCTAAAGCACAACTTAGGGCTTGAAGAACAAGGTCGGCAAGCTAAATCTACTCTCAGTCTCGGTCTTATGTTTTTGAATTTCCTCCAGTTTTCTTTGTTAAGCACTAAAATAGAGAAACATAAAGAAAGGACAAACATGAGAAAAGAGAGGCAGCTCTAGCAAAAGCACATTTGATCTCATCCCTCTGACCATCTCATTCCTTTACCTCTGTTATCATGTTCCTACCTCCAATATCACTCATAGATAAAATATTACTCACTATGCAACTGTACAACTGTTTTCCTGCTGCAAGCCCACCAGACCCCCAAGATACAGAAATGCTTTATCTATTTAAACTTCTATAAAAGAAGAACATACAAGCAGTACCTCACCTTATCTAAGAGCTTATTTTGCTCTCGAATGCATGTGCGAGACAAGACAGTGATGGACAATACATCAAATTTTTCACAATAGTGACATTAGGAAAAAAAGTCTTCATAATAAAGAGTATTCCAATACCATTATGGCTTTTGAAAGAGATCTTAAAGGTGCATCTGTCTATGGGTTAGGATCTGTCCCCAGATGAAGGGACCACTCTCACAGCTCTGAGAAGGTGAAGCAGAGAGCACAGCAGAGGTGAGGCACAGCAGCAAGGCAAAGACAGCAGACTGCACAAAGGCACACGACCACTATTTAATGCACGTGTACTGAGTCCCCAAGAGTCCTGCCGATTGCCTGTGCACATGTGCACGGCCCATCACTGCTCTGGCTACAGCCATTCAAACCTGAGCACACTGTCTGTGCAGGAAACACCACCCCCCAACACCTGAAGGCCATAGCCCTTCAGTGCTCTCCACCGACCAGTTTCCAAAGCCACGTTCGGTTTGTCTGCTGTATTCCTTGCCTGAACTTCCCGTCACATCAGAGCTCTGCCTCTGTCCTCTTTGTCATCTTTAAATGAACTTCCGTCTGGCAGCAGTAACAAGCCAATATTAGAGCAGTGCTTTTCTACATTCCTCTACTGCAAAGTCTTTTCTCAAGGGTGACTGCGGCATCACAGCAGTCAAAACACAGAAGTAGAATAAAGGAGTCCTGTCTGGACATACCAGTAAGAGGTGAAGAACCTGGAGAACTGACAGGTGAAAGTAAAAGAAAGTGTCAAGAAAAGCAAAGCAAAAACACTCACATGAGGCCTCAGAAAGAGACTGAAAGGAGAGCCAGGAGTTGCTGCATTGCAGTTCAGTGCTGAGCTGCACTTACAGCAATCTCCTGTCCTGACAGACTCCATCCACACAAGAGGCTCTTACGGCTGGCTTGTGGGGAATAAGCCCCCAGCTGCTTGTTAACAGAGACACTGATAGATTCTAACCACCACCACTGAGTATACAAACAGCATATTTCTTAATTAAAAAGGAGTTTCCAAGAAGGATAGTGAGAGACTGGGCCTGGAGTGACAGAACAAGAGAAAAGGGCTTCACACTGACAAACAAGTAGGTTTAGATTAGAAAAAAATTCTTTACTTATTAGAGTCGTGAGGCCCAGGCTGTGGCTGCCTCATGCCTGGAAGTGTTCAAAGCCAGGCTGGATGGAACTTGGAGGAATCTGGTCTAGCAGAAGGTGTCCCTGTCCATGGCAGAGGGGTAGGATAAGATGATCTCTAAGGTCCCCTTCAATCCAAACCATTCTATGATTTCCATAGGGCATAAACCTAAGCAAGAGGAGATACCTGATGCTTTCTGGAAGTAAGAAGGAATAACTAGAAGTGCCTGAACTCATAAGAAATTTTTACTAGGTTGATACTCTATGATGACAACAAGTTTCTGACTGCACAAATGGTTTCCCAACTGGATGTGTTGTTTCAAAATGGACTCTTGGAAGTACAACAAATAAAACTGCTACAAGGCTTCTCTCCTCCTTACAATTATAGATGTTACTTCATAAGTTCCCTTTTTTAATGTCTATGAATGTTTTAGAGGCTTAGTAAGCTGAAACATCAGCACTGCAATTCTTGCTTCCTGCCATATTCACCTTCCTCAATTTCCCAAAAGCTCTCAGTCTGTAAGTCCAAGTATTCCAGGTACCACGTATTTTAATATAATGTTCACAACAATCCAGAAGTCTTTAACTTAGAAAACATCCCATTTACAGAACTGTGAATTGGAAAATGATATGAAGTTCAGTTCTATTTCAAGCATGCCTGTTCACAGCTCAGAATAATCTGCCACCAAGCTCAAGTGGAGCACTTGGATGCAGGGGAGGGAGGGGAAAAAAAAAAAAAAAGTCTTTGGAATTGAAACAAACCTTACAGACCAGCTTTGAGTTACACCAGCTTTAATAGATCTGATCATACCACTGCTGTGATCTAATGCATGGAAGGGATTTTGTACGAAGAACTACCAGAATGCATCTCTTGAAAAGGATGGCTTTGGGAGGGAGAGGAACAACAGAGCTCTGCAGCACAGTGACTAGCCTGGAGAGAGAAGCAGCTGGTCAAGAGCTTGTTGCCTCTTCCCTTACAATAATCAAACAACAGTTGTCAGGATCAGATAATTCCTTATGCAAGATAAGCTGAAAAAAAATCCTGACACAAAACACTGAGTGCTAAAAGTTTAGAAGGGTTCAGGAAGACATCATTAGACTAACCTCCATAAATAAAATCCACATAGAGGCACTACCCAGAGGGCAGCTTTGGGTCAGAAAGCTCCCAAGCTCCAAATCAAGAGTATTTGTATGAACAATCACTACAATTTTGCTCTGTTCCTGTACTTCCATACTGCCTTCCATTGCCCCCACTCTATGTGGGATACTGAACTAAACAATTCAGTCCAACTATTTTCATATTCCTACAGTATTTCTTTTTTTAAGAAAGAGAAGAGCAATTCAAACATCTCACAGATCCATTTTATCCATACACCTACATTCATCAGCAAATACAAGTTTTCTCAACCAGCACTCAAATTTGTTTAACAAGCCCATATTGCACAAAATCACATTGATCTCAATTAAAGCCTTGACTAGCATTAATACGATTCTATTTTCTTCATTATGTATGAACCTTTCTCTATTTGACAGCCTGAAATCAGTCCATGGCTAGAAAAGGACAAACCTCCAGTCTCTACCGACAGCTTGCTCACATAGTTGAACATTGTACAAGGTTTTCACTCTAGCTGTCCCCTGCAACTACCTTCCCAATCAAATTCCTTGCTGTAAGGTCCCTTGATTTCTCCAGGCTGCATGCACACAGCAAACCATGCCTCCATTTCCAGGCCCTGTTCCCTGAGGATGCCCTTGCAGAGAGAATCACGCAGGGAGCTCTGTGGAGCCGGGAGCTCTGCACTCTCTGTGGCAGAAAGTGGAACAAACAGTCTAAAACAAACAGTTCATGAGGCTCTTTTCTAGTCATTCCAGTGTTAGCTGGCTTGTGCTCTGACAAGACAGTATCTATATGCATGACAAAAGAAAAATTTGTAGGCTATTTTTCATTAGCAAAGCTCTACTTTTTTCAAACTTGGCCATACTCTCTTCACCTCACTCTTGCCAGCAGTGATCTCTACAACCCTGTGACTGGCTGGGAGAAACAGTCACTTTTATTCACTTACAACTAAAACAGGCCACCATTCAATTTTGAGAAAATATCTTTAGCTCCTTCCATTCTAATAAAACCTCCATAATTTTTGTGATATACTGAAATATGAGTCCTTGAGGTCATGCAGTTCTTCCTCATCTCAAGGAAGTATCACCAGTATCTCCATCATCTTTGACAGATGTTTACTTCTTTAACCAGTACCTCAGAGCCTCCTGTGACAGAGATTTTTACTATTTACATAATCAGTCTCTATTCTTCGATTTTATAAATAAAATCAAAAATACCCCTATTTCCCTACTGAGGAAGCCTTCAGAGGTCTCCCACTACTACTGCCCTCTGAGTTCCCAGTACTCTGGTTTGCTACTTATACAGATTACCAAAACCAGAAAAACATTCTTGTAAGTGTATGCCATGGATTTACAATTGCTTCTGCATTATTCCCTGCCCCAGTCCCCAGTCAGGCTAATAGTTTACGTGATTTCTTATCTTATTTCACTAGGCAGCTCACAGGACATCCAAGCCTTTCTCCTGAATGGTGACATTTCATTTACACCCACAATGTATCAGGAGATGCAAAACTCATTTATGAAATTCATGGCCTATCCCTTTTTCCAAATTACAAATCAGATTTTTGATAAATCTGTTATAGATCCTCCATACCCATCAGACTTGTTGTTTAGTCTGTTCTAACAATGGCAAGTTATTTATCATATATATTAAATATTTGTTTATATGCTGGTATGCTCTGACACTCTTCTTTCACTGTTGTAAATGTCATTTCATACAAGACAGTTTTTGTATTTACCATAAAATCCTATGACCAAATTTGAGAGGTAGATAGCCAAACAAAAAGAGGACCAAGGATAAGCAAAGAAGTCACATCAGCGATACACTGGTTTGTATGAATTAGCAGTCTTGGAGTGTAACTAATATTAAAGTGTAGAGATTAGCAGGAACTATGAAAAAACACCTATTAGCAGAAAATAAATATGGATAAGGACTTATATTGCCACAGAGAGCTTCCTAAGCATAGCAAAGAGGACAAAGACCAAGATCACTATGAGAAAAAGGTGATTTGAACTGACAGCAAGTACATTGTAAATACAGCTGTGACTCCAGAGTTAAGAAAGGCACATAGACCTTTATAGGGGTAACTGGTGGGTAAAAGGCAAGAAGATTGGCTTTGGAAGGAAGATAAAGTGGGAACAGGAAAAGGACACAGCAGCAGATTAAAAAGGTCAGAACAACGGGAGAAGAAAATGAACCTCTCAGCAGGTTCTTGTGTGCAGATGACACAGCCAAGGTCACCAGCACCAGGCACCAAGAGAAGGTTCCTGCAATCCAGTCACAAGAGGATGGATGTCTGGACAGGAGTTTTGACAAGACCAGCACCACGGACCTTCTCAAAACTAAACAGGCAGATACCTGCTTGAGTAAAAAAAAAAAAGAAAAAAGAGAAAGAAACAAACAAAGAAAAAAGCAGGGAGAGAGGCACAGGCAGGATCCATTTAAGGGATCTGGCCAGCAATGAGGTCTATGGTGGGGACCAGAGGATAAGAGGAAACTGAGGAAAGGAATGACCTGCAGCAAGACTAGTAACTAGTTCAATAAAATATCAGGCGACAGCTGGACACCTAGAGAAATGTCACAAAGACTGCCTGAAATGTACTACATGACATCAGAAAACGCATTGATAAAAAGATAATCAACATAAAATGTGGTGATTAAAGCCATATTTGTCCATACAAATGCTAGAAAAAGAGAGGAACAACAAAAACAAAAAAGGATGAAGTACAGGATGAAGCCTTTGGAAGGAAAAAAACTTCCCACAGAAATGATCTGCAAGATGCAAATGAAACAGAACAGGAGTAAAAGCATAGTAAAAATAAGTAACTGAAAGAAAATTAACCTTCCTAAAAGCCCAACTGCTAACCAGAGGAGTAACAAACGATCAAGGTCCCAAGTAGGAGACAATGAGGCATCCTACTTCAGAGTTTTAACCATTATGAGATTTCACCTTTCAGGGGGATCCTTTCTGCCTGGGACAAATGAGGAAGAAGACATCATCTAAGCTGGCAGTATGGAAAAGCACAAAAGCAGGATCAGGTGCACAAGAGCAAAGGACAAAGTGACCTTAGGAAAGGAACATATGTTTCAAGGAAGATCAAGTGAATCCAAGAGCTAACTGTCCTTAGGAAGTTCTGCAGAATTATCCTGTTCATGTAAGTGTCAACAAAGCAAAAAAGATTTCTCACAACATTCTACCTCTGTTTGTGTCTCCTCTTTTTTGTTTGTTTGTTTGTTTGTTTTGGGTTTTTTGTTTTGTTTTGGGTTTGGGTTTTTTTTGGGGGGGGAAGAAAATAATTTTCGATAACCAAATTAAATAATGTTATCCTAAATAGAATAAAAAAATTAATCATTTGAGGAAGAGACTGGTCTCTGAAATTAGAACAGCATCTGACTCTAAGAAATTCCACTGAAGTTTGCTATGCAACTGGACTTTTTCAAGGAATTAATTCAGGTGTTGACACACTTTGGGTAGTAATAAAACAGAGGAGCCAGCACTAGGTAAAGTCAAGATAATGGCTGGCATGGCACATTCTCTTATTTGACAGGATACAGGGCCTGGAGAGATAAAACAAAGTTATATTTTTTTCTTCTTTTTTAACTAATGGAGGAGTGACCACCCCAACCCATGTTTTGATCCAAATGAACCTGAGATGAGGAAAAAACAAAAGGAAAGAACAAACCAGGCACCAAAGAAGAACTAAAGGAGACAATCATGAAGGAAAGGAGGGGGTGATACAAGAGGTGTTGAGGCACCAGAACAACAGCCAAGAAGCCCCAGCCTCAGCAACAAGAAGCAGAAAGATATACACAGATATTCCAGGCTAATGCATATATTCAAATAAGATGCCATTAGTAACAAAACTTTCAGGGCAGAAAAGGCAGACTTTCCTGGCATCCAAATAAGTAATGGAAATGAGTTTTGCTTTTTTTCATTCCAGTATAAATTAAAAATTTCCCAGGCTTAAGAGCCCTGCATGCTGCTTTCACACAAAGGCCAGCTAGACGTGGAATATGCAAATTCACATAACTATTTTTGCCACTCCTCTTGATACTAAAGGAAGAGCACTGGTGTGCAAATGCCAAGGGAAACTTTAGAAAAGGCAAAATCATCCCATCTGCCACCCTCCCAACTTGCTTTTGGTTCTGCTCAGATACTGCCATCACAATCCAGACCACCTTGACAAACTCACGTGTCCACAACAAAACCACTGCTACCACCTGCACACCGCTCTCCATCACCCCTGAACAGCTGCCCATCTTGCACAGCCTGCTCCTGCACACCGGCACCATATCTTCACAGATTTCACCACCACAGAGTGCCACCTCAAAGTCCTTGGCCCTTCCAGTCCCACCATATCCGGGATCTAAGACACATGAAGACCCTACACATCTGGGGTAAGCCTGAATCATGGAGACAACTCAATAGTCTGCCATGAGCTTCAGGGATTTCTATGATCTCTGTACAAGAGCCCCCACTTGATGTCTTCAAAAAGGTGTCACAGGAGGTGCCAGGATGCTCAGGAAAGAAGCACTCAGGACTGTCAGTATCCAAACAATATCGCTTTCCTTGGGGCGCTTTAACAGTCTTATTTCTGTTCAGTATGTATCAATGATAAAAATCCAAATGTTATAGATGGTGACTGTCTCAGACATTAGAGTCATTTAAAGAACGTTTCCAATGGCAGCAAAACAGGGTGAGCATTTCCCCTTAAATGGAGATCGAAGACCTGATTCTTAAACAAAAGCTGGAACATTTTTAAAGACCTGAAGGATTGCCTTAATTAAGCATGGCACCCTGAAATTCTCTCCTGGGTGAGTTTCCATGTCACAGATCTGCAGAGCTAATCTCTTCAAGCCCCTGAAAGTCACCTGTTAAGTAGCCAGAGGATACATACAAGCCAAGACTGGAGACAAGAACCAGAGGCAGCACCCCAAGGCTTCATCAGACTCTCATCAGAATTGTTTTTCAAAACACAAGTTTGATTACAGAACAAAGTGTCCTACAAGCCCATTTGGGTTAGATCCAGTGCAGATTCTGCACCATGATCAGGCTGAAAAGCATGCTATTCACCATTAATGGAGAATCACAGCAAAAAGCAACAGCACACATCCCCCCAGACACAAGCCTGTATTATCAATGAATCACTGCATAGGCTGGGGGCTCCACAGACCCCCGTGTTCTCCCAGTGAGGCAGCTACCAGCGCCCCAGGAGCACACTGCAGGAGCCGATCCAGCCCAGCACAGAACCTCCAGTTTCCACTCATCCCTCTATTCAGAGCCAGCCAGCTCACTAACTTTCCCGACTCACCACCCCATGGACCAGAAACTCAAAAAGTTTGCTTTTCGTAGCTTTGCGAGCCCCTCCTGTAACTTCATCTGTAGCCATCAGGGTCTGCTCAGCCTCTCTCACTCTCTCTCTTCCTCTTTCTTTCCCTTTTCTGCCTTTTTCTCCAACTCTCCCCTCTGAGTCCTGCTGGGCTCTCACACTTCTAATAGCGCGGAGTGGGGAGGGGGCCCCTTCAGGGCCTTCCTGACGGCCCACTCGCGCTCAGCCTCAGCTGCTGCATTCCTCCACTGATAAGCCAGAAATAGTTTGTGCTGCCGGGCTCTGTCTGTTTACTCTGCAGGGACAGAAAATCCAGCTTTTTAAACCTCTCTGTCCAAACAGCAGAGATAAGCAGGAGGCAAATTGAAAAACACGTCTCCGTTTTCCGTGGTAGTGCTGCAGCCTCTCCTCCTCTGCATCAGGGATGGGAAATTCTGGGGCAAGGGGAAGGGGGAGGGGGCAACTTCAGCAGTGACACAGAGCTCAGCACCTCGCAGAGATGTTTTCCCATTAGAAAATGCAGCAGGCGAGCAGTGGTTTTCCCTTGCTCCCACTGCTCCTCCTGCACTGCATTTCCAGGCCCTTTCCCCAGGGACCTGGCAGGCAGCACACAGAAACATTCGCTGGCAGCATTTCCAGCATGAGAGAGGAGAGCTAACCCCTCTGGACAAGAGAGAAGCAGCGGGAGGCCGGAGCTGGGAACAGGGAGGGACAACATGTGGAAGCAAGGGGAAAGCAAGCGTGTGAGATCAGCGGAGGAAGGGGGTGGGGGGCAGCATGGCGGCACAGCTCCCACGGCTTGTTTCCAACCCTCCTCTCCCACTGCCTCTCCCCAGTGACTCCCCTCGGGATGCTCTGGTACCACTCTGATGGATCCTCTCGAGACCCCAGGTGACTGACAGATGGAGACAAATTATTTACACCTTATTACAGCTGCTGTAAGACATCAGCAGCTCACTGCTTGTCACACAAAACCCTGCGCCACAGTGAGATCCCGGGACACTGCTGGGAAGACGAAGGCCAAGGGGGAAGGGAGCAGGGAGCAGGGAGCAGGGAGCAGCAGCCCGGCGTGGCGCGGCGCTGGCAGCACGGCGGCCATTCCACGAGCGGAGCCTGGCTGCTCCGTGATGGCCGAGCCCGCAGCGAGGGCCCGCGGCCCTGAGCTGCTGCCCGGCAGCTCCACGCGCCCGCGGCTCACAAGGGCCGATGCTCCTGCTTTCCCTTAACACAGCAATAGGCGAGATGTTGCCAGGTTACAAGAGAGGTTTATTCTATTCCTCTGCTTGAAATTCTTGTCTAGGGGCTGTGAATTTTCTGGCAAGACTGCAAACAGAACAGAATGAGATCAGAAACAAATAAAAAATATTCTGCCCTCATCCAATAATAAAAACAAGCACAGAAAAGACACTGCACTGCCTAGCAGTGAAGGGCAAGCCATGAAGGTCACATGGCCTTCTGAACATGGGGATGAATACAGTGACCTCCACTGATTTTTAGGGCCACCCCAGTCTAAGTGCTGGTGTGTGGCAACAGCCCTAGGAATCATGAAAACTTAAGGAGGGTGAGCATGGTTATCAGTTCCCCCTCTCAGCTCCTCAGAAGGAATATGCCAAGCAAATCAACATAGCCTTGCCTTCTTTTGTTCTGGCGAAATTCCTCAAGCTGTAGCTGAACTAAAGGCACACATAATCTGGAACCAACTGCTCTGTGTCTCCTGGACGTGGTAATGTCAGGTTAACTTGATCTGGAGGAGTTTTTCCAACCTAAACGACTCTAATTTCTACATGCCATCCTGACTGGCAAGACAGCATCCAGCTGGTATCTGCCATGTTTTTTAGACCCCAGACTCACACAGAAATGCTGGCTCCCATCATGCGAGCCCTTTCCCTGCTCCCAGCAGACACCGTGCATTTTCCTCAGTCTGCACTAGCTGTTGGTGCCACACTGGCCGGCGGTCTCAGCAATCCCGGCCGTGGGGGTCACCGGCCCCGGCCCGTGCAGCTGTTCCCTCCCTCGCGGGGAACCGTGCGGCCCCCCGGGTGAAACGGCACCAAGGACGGGCCGTAGCGGCTCCTCCAGCAGCCGTCATGCCGGGCCCGGCGCGCCCCCCGGCCCTGCCCGCCCGGCGCGGGAAGGGGCGGCGGCGGCTCCGGGCTGCGGCGCGGCGCGCGGTCCCCCCTCGCGTCCCCCCGCGCTCCGTCGCCAGCACCATCGGCACCGAATGGCAACGGCGAGCCCGGCACGGGCAGGGCGTGCGCCCGCCACGGTCCCGACCCCGCCGCGGGCGGGCGGGGACTGGCCCGGGCTGATCCGCCTGCCCGGGGCCGGGCCGGGCCGGGCCGGGCCGGGCGAGCGGAACCGCGGCGGGCGCAGCGCGGCCCGGGGCGCGGCGCGCGCATGCTCGGCGCGCCCCCGTGAAGGTCAGCGCGGGCCGCGGGGACGCGCGGGCGGGGGCGCTTTAACCCCTCCCGCGCCGGGCCGGGGCCGGGGCCGGCACCGCCCGGGCCGGCGGAGGAGAGGGACGGAGCGGAGCGGGTGTGCTCGGGCCGGCGGGAGCTGTTCGCCCCGGCCCTTTGTCCCGCCGCCGGAGCATGCGCTCGGCTGCGCATTTCAGGGTTTTCTTATTTCCCCCCTTGGCTGCAGATAGCGCATGGAGCCGCAGTCGCCCCGATATCGATAGCCACTGATTACCTTCTGGAGCAGGAGGACATTTGCCATGAAGTGTTACTAATTTAAGCTGAAAACCATACAATATATATTGTAATCCACTTGGATGTTCTTAACAGACATCCAAAACTAGAACATCAAATTCTAAGGCCAGCTTTTTGAAAATTCAGGAATGGCAGTCTTGCTGCAGCCATCGACTGGGTAAATGTAAAAAAATGAAGTTTAAAAATCCTGTAATAATAAAAACTCAGCTCTTACTTAGCATGATGGTAGTTCTCCAAGCACTTTAGAAAATAAATCAGTACATGCAGCTCTTACGTTTCGCAAATGGAAAATACGGTATAAACGGATGGAAGTGACTTGCCCAACATCACCTAGCTGAGAATGAAACCCATTTCCTGTGATTCTTCAACCCTTCACAATAGTGTCCAGGAAAACTACTGTGCAAGGCATTGGCACAAAAGGGTGGGTGAAGGTTACCATGCAAGAATGTAATTTCCCACATTAAGAGAAACAGCATATACTTTTATTTTAAATTGTTTGGTTTTCTATTTTCCCAACTTCTTTTTTTTTTTTTTTTTCTTTTTTTTTATAAAAGCGTAGAAAATAGTTGTCAATGTTTTTTTAAAAGGTGACTGATGCAACCCAAGTCATTTCCAACTGCTGCAAGAATCCTGGCAGCTCCCAGCCATCTCTGGCCGGGAAGTTCTCTGTGCCATGGAGCTCTGCAAGGCTCGTGCTCCTCCGCTGGTTCTTGAAGGCTGAGCATGCACTGGGGCCTCATTCATACTCACTTTCAGCTCGCTTCATGCCACCTTCCCAGATGATTTCATTTCAGAGAAAGGCTGACCTCCTTTCTGGGTACTTTCTGGGGCGCTGGGAGCCCACCTGGTCTCTGTGTGTGTGGTTTGGTTTAACTTCTGTGCTGTTATTCAGGCTTTTCAGGCTGTTAAACTAAGATGGTCCGACTAGAAAAGAGATGAACCAAGTTGTTGTTTTAGGGAGACATGTTTGCTGCTACTTCTGATTTTTTAATCTGTAGGTAATTATATATAATCTGTAGATACATGAAGGTACTGATTGCCTTAAGCAGGCGTGGTTTCCCTCGTCCAAGTTTCACTAAAGCCAGCATCGCTCTTTTTACTGAAACTTAAACTATTCACAACAGTTTTGGAATTGATGCAATGTGGCATAGAAGACATGCTGGAACCAGAAAATATCCCAGGACTGAGGCTCTGCATAATCTAAATAAATGTCCACTTTTTCCTGATTTCAGAATTATTCAATAGTCTCATTAACAATATGGATAATGTATTTAGAGAACATGCTTATTCAATTTCCTAGCAACATATGGTTTGGAGAGGTTACAAGTTTGCTAAAAGAAATGATTAAAATTAAAATCCTGAGGACCTGGAGATATGTCCTGTTTTTTTCAAACCACAGTTCAATCAGAAACCGTGCAAGGTTCCACATGAGAATATAAATCCAACAACTATCTAAACAGAAGATGGGGAACAATTGGCTGAAGAAAGTTTTTTTCAGAAAAAAATATCTGGGGATATGATAGATCATAAGCTGAATGTGAGTTAACAGTACTACACTGTCACAAAATAAACAGATAAACCCGCAGAAGATAACGAACTGCAGGAATGCTGCCCCACTGCTCTCATCCCCTTGGTGGCAGCATAGGCACTGACAACAATACTCCAGATTCTTCTTTTCTCCTCATTTTGTCTCTCCTCCTTCTCCCCATCCCCTGAGCTCTCCAGGGCACAAGCTGTTCCAGCTCAACATTTCCTTAAGGTTGCAAAATTAAATATTGCCAGAATTGCTGAGGAAATCTTCCAAAGCAATTCTGTCGCGGTATGAATTGTCAGTGTCTCATCCAGAGCAACCTTTGCAGTCAGGGGCTCTGTGCATCAGAGGAAATGTGGCAGAAACCAGGATGGTTAAGGAAAGGACAGTAAGTGTGACAAGAACTGTAAGGCCCAAACAAGATAAAAAGAAAGCAACAGTCATCAGGTATTCAAATGGCTGCTGCAAATACAGGGAAGAGTGGCTCCCCATACAAGAGTACAGGAAATAATGGATTTAGTTTCTCCTGGGAAGATTTATATTAGATATTAAGGAGCAGCACAGCAGTGACAGTAGAGGTGCTCTGGGGCAGTTTGTCCAGCAAGGATGGGAATCCCAGTTGCCAAAGGTCTTTCAAGAACAGGTTAGACAAGCATCTATCCAGAGGGATGTAGCTGGTGTGGATTCTGACTTAGGGTAGGACAAAGGTCCAGATGATTTCCAGAGATTCCTTTTGCCTTATTTCCCAACAGAAACTGTACGAAATTTTGTAATATAAAGGTTCCTTTCTCTGTTAGGCCTTTCCAGTACTTGTTTCTAAAATCTATCAGGCAGGGAGGGAGGAAGGAAGGGAGGGAGGAAGGGAGGAAGGGAGGAAGGAAGGAAGGAAGGAAGGAAGGAAGGAAGGAAGGAAGGAAGGAAGGAAGGAAGGAAGGAAGGAAGGATTAAAGCAAAGAAAAGTGTTTGTCTCTAAAGGTTCCGAACATTATTGTGCAGAGGTAGAGAGAGAAACTTACTTCCTGATTATTTTAAAAGTAATCAAAAGCAACAGCACACATGCTAAAAGACAGATAAATATATAAAACATATGTGTAATATTATAGGATACAAAATAATGAGTCATCAGAATTATCACGCCACCAACCATACTAATATTTTAGCCAATTCTGCACAATTCTGTTTGACCTCATGGTAAGCTGTCCAGCTCTACCATGCCTTTATCTCCACTTTTCCATCGTCACCATCCTTCTTTACACTGAGTGTGCAGCAACAGCTGTGCACAGCTTCAAACACCTGAGCAAAGAACCAGAGCACTGCAAGCAGCAGCCACAATCCTCATCCTCTAGCCAAGGGCCAGAGCAGAGCTGCAAAGTGTGAGAGGTTAGTAGTAGGACTTTGGTCCTGGAAGGAGAACAGTTGGGAATACAGATTTGAATTTTTCAAAAGTGAAGGAAATAGAGGAATTCTTGGTGGGTAATCCTGAGGGAGCAGAGAAAAAGACCTATCAACAACTACCCTCAGACCAACTGCCCCCTAGTCCAAAAAGTGTATCTTCATGATATTTGGTGGTTAGAACAATGGCTTTGGGTAAGAGCATCTTAAAGGTTCGCCTGCTGTCACTCACTGACAGAACAGAGCTGGGGGAACCACAGGTCCAGCAACTAGGAACCACTGATTTTTCCCAAGGAGGGTGGTGAGGCCCTGGCATAGGTTGCCCAGAGAAGCTGTGGCTGCCCCATCCCTGAAAGTGTTCCAGGCCCAGTTGGACAGGACTTGAGCAACCAGTCTACTGGTTGGACTGGAAAGTCCTTTCCTACTCAAACCATTCTACAATTCTCTCATTCTGTGTATAATCAACAGCAACCATGTCACATATAAACCTTTCAGATTTAAGTTTATTGCACAACACTTTAAGTCTTGGTATTCCTACAGGACAGCTGCTAAAAATCTGAGTTCTGGGGTTTTGTGTATGTGGCTATTTTCATTTACTCTTATCATCATTCTCCTTAATGGCCCTTTGTGTCTAATGTTTATGCTTTGAAGCATTTCTACATACCTGTCACATCCACATTCAATCTTCCTTTTGTCAGACTAAACAAGTGGAACTGTTATTTGCATTCGTAAAACTCTGTGCCCATTTCTCATCATTCCATCTTTTCCTGCCAGTTGCAGTTAACCTGGCTAGAATAAGAGCAGACAGAACTGTACCTCCTGTGTCCAGGCCACATGCTCATGTGCCATTAAGACTTTTCTCACCAGCAGAAATCTATCAAACCTCGCTAGATCCACAGTTGCCTCCCACAACATCCTGACAGTGACAGCTCCGCATTCTCTTGAACGTGAACTGATGTACCGAGCTGTTTCTCCTTCTCCTTCTTAAGCACTGTCATTAGATTACTTCTGGCATGCAGTGCCTACTCCTGTGACAAGGCCCCAAGTGCATGGCTGTGCACTGTATTGTCACCAGACACCAGCTGGTTTCTGTTTGTGTAGTTCACTGTCAAGCAGTTCTTCCCATATATAATATGTTCTCTTCTGCTTCAACAACACCTGTTTTGCATCATCAGCAGATTTAATTACTACTTTGCTTATTTTTGTGCCATGGGCATTAGTGAAAATATTAAATGACACCAATCCCAAGACAAATTCTGAAGAAACTGCAATGTCTTTTGTGTCTTCTTTACTGAGTTCCTTACCTACTTTGCAGTTCTGCTATTACCTGTCTTCTGAGTCCCGGCCAGATTTTCAGATCACACTGTATCAAAGGCTTCACTCAAGTCTAGACAAGAAAGACACTGATTCCTTTGTGTAGAAATTATCTGAGAAAGAGTAGATTAGTAAACTTAGGCTGCTTTTTCATACCATGCATATCCTTCTCATGCTCAGTTATTTTCTCTTTAAAAATCATTCTTGAGCCTTGCATGGACTTAGGATGAATCTAGTGCATCTGCCAAGAGTACTCCTGCTCTTCTGTATTGTCAGAAAACCTACAGGATTTCCTGTCTGTCAGAAAAAGCAAATTTAAAGTCCATTTTGGTTAATACTAGCAATGCTAAGAATTATGTCCTATTCTCACTGAAAATCATTTGGAAAGTATCTATAGTTTAAGCAAATCAATAGTAAGTAAATATGGACTGAAGGATGTATTCATGCGCAAAGCTGCCTAAGAATTGAGCACTAGGAGGCTGGAGAAAGCACAGAACCAAAGAAGGAAAACAGAGCAGTCTTGGCATGGACTGTCTCATAAATCCAGCTCCCACTCCAGCTGAACCGGAAGGACAATTAACAGGGGAATACAATCACATCAGCCTTAGAACATGATGGAACTGAGAGCAAGTAAGAGTGGTGATCATAGAAAAAACTGCATTGCCAGACAAGGCCAAATGTCTTTTAAAATTATTTTATTTGGCAGAATACTTACAATTGCAGATTCTCCAAAAAGTCAAAGTTAATCTCAAACAGTACATCATTACAGCAAACAATGGCTTTGGAAAAAAAACAATGGCAGCCAGCAGGAAATGGCAAATGTGACTTAGAGGCAATGCAGTAAAACATTATCATATGCCTGCAATTCTTAATAGGAACATAATCTGTATGAAATTCGTATGTAACATTACTGAAAAGTTATAAACAAGTAATAAAAGCAAGTGGAAGGAAAGTGACTACTATGGACTCCAAGCTGTAACTCTGTTACATACAGACTTTTTTACCTCCTTCAAAGATCTAAAAGAGAGAGCAAAATATATATAGATTAAATCCTCACAAAAGAAGATTTTGGAAAAGTTTCACAGCCAATCAGGAGAGAGGATAAAAAACTCAACTCAGCCTAAAATGTTAAGACAGGAGATTTAAAAATCAAGCTGGAAGATAAATCCTGAGGTAGAAGAACTGTACTATGTCTGTGCAGCAGACAGGTAGGATGATTTCCCCAGTATTCACCAGTACATAAACACATGTATGAAATCACAGGACCATGAGCACAGCAGCTCGTGGCACAGGGACGTGATTACAGCACTTGGGCTCCAGCTGGACAATGGGCTTTTGACTAATGCTCATCTGAGCAATTGAGTATTGCAGAAGTGGAAACTGTCTGGCCACAGCACAACATAGTGGTTTGTCTCTCCCTCACCAGAGCACAGGCACAGCAGGCTAGCAGCTCCCAGCTAAGAGCCACAACTTGCCTTTGTCACTGGGGTCACCAGGCACAGCAGTGTGCACCGCAAGGCACCACGGTGACCCCAGGAAAAAGCGTGTCTGCACAACAAGGCACACGAGTGGTGGCACAAGTCACTTGTTCAATCATCTTCAAAACGAGCAGAAGAAACACAGGCAGAAGAAACATAAGTTGAATCATTATGGCATTCAGTGCTTTTCAAAACAGAGTTTACTTTGGAGAACTTCCAGGAGAGGGGCTTGTTTGTGCATGGCCATGAACTGTCAGAGAGAGAAGAGCTAAGTGTTGTACTTTGTGTCACATTCTCTGTCACACGCCACAATCCTTCCCCTTCTTGGGACTCAGTAGTTTCTGGTTCCTGAGAGCATGAGGAGGTAGAGCTAAGAACACTGTAGTGTCTGACCTTGACAGTTTACAGACGAAGTTAACAGATGGAAATAGAAGGAGCACAGTGGAACAGAGAACACCAGTCATCCTGACAGGCATGCCAGCTGCCTGGCTACACTTGTTTGGAATAGCCACCAGATTCCTACCCTGTGCACCCCATCCTTGGCACCTGTTTTCTGATCAATTTAGACACAGCCTGCAACTTGAAACCATAGAAATAACACACTTGTGGGGGATTTCAACTACCTTATTGTCTCTTGGGAAATAACTATGCTTCCTTCTTCAAAGAGATTCCCTAGTGTTCTGACATATATATCAGAATATACAGCTAAGCTGGTGGTATATATTTGTATGATACAGCAACACTGAATGCTAATTATAAATATTATGCCAAATAATAATACATACATTTCTGCTAAGGTTATAGAGAGAAAGGCTTTCTAAACTGTTATTTTAAGTCTGAGATACCATGAAAAATACAACAGTATTTCTTTAAATCCTTTTAGTTTGGATATTAATCTCCAGTATTTACCTAACCTAAACAAGCGTAAAACAAACTTAAAAAATTAGTCAAAAGTTTATGTAATGGAAAGTTAATCACTAATATTCCAACAATAAGAAATACAGGGAGCAAAGAAATATTCCAACACAAAAAAAGCTCGTCGTATTTCTGTTCTTCAGAAAAGGTTCTTTTGTCTATCACATAACTTACTCCTTTTCTGCTGCATTTGATCTTTAGCAACTCTCCCCCTCGGCTGATTTTGTTTTGACAGTTACTCTTTTTTTCTCCTGTTTCTCTACCTCCTTCTATTCAAGTCAATCCTTCCTCTCCCCAGTTCAAACTCCTTCTGTTGCACATCATGAAACCGCAATTCTGTCTCTTCTGAACTTGGCAAATACTTTTTTTTTTCCACTCGGATTAAATCCCCTTGGAATGCCACAGGCAGAAATTTGCAGCATAGATACTGCATATAGATATGGGCTCAATTCTGCATTCCTCTGCATCCCATCAGCCTTCTGCATTTGCTGATTTCACCCTGCCCTGCATGCACTTCGCCATGCAACCCCAGGATGCCTTGTCTCTTCCACAGTGTTGCAAGGAGTCAACAATCACAGTTCCTCGAAAGAAATTATTTAATCAAAAATCAGTTGCAGACCTACATCCCTCTCCTGTTATGGCCTTATTTTAAGGCTTGTGATCTTCCCTGGCACTTAAACTCCATTTGTCTATCAAAAGACCACTGTGAACCCTCTTGCCTGCCTGCAGAAACAATAGGTCTCTTTTATTTCAAACCAGACAAAGCCCTGAAGAACACCCTCAGAAAATTACTGTTCTGTCTGGCAGCTGGTGAAGAATGGACCACATATAACTCCAATAGTTACTATTTCCGTTCCTGATCTTGTTGCAGTCTCCCTGCAGCAAAGCATCTGAGAGAGCAGGAACGTGTGAAATGCTTTTTCTGCCATTTGCCTGTGGCTGGAGGACAGAAGGCCGCCCTCAGTCACTGTCTTCAGACTGATGAAGCTGTGACATATCCTCCTGATTCCTACAGCAACAGAGCTGTATCTGCTCCCAGACCGACAGCCCACCTCTCCCTCCTCCAGAAAGCTTCCTTACATGCACGCTGTTAGTGACACTCTCTGGGCCCTTTTCACCCTGAACATGCACTGAATTCCAACGTAATTGACAACTGACAGAGTGCTGTGATGGCTGGTGATGGACTCGTTAGGAAGGGCAGGCTGGGGGATGAGGAGCAGGAGCTGCCCTTCAGCCAAGCCTGTGGCTGGAGCACACCGAGCTCCATCTTGGGATGGACAGAGAATGAGCTGAGAGCTCACAGACCAGAGTTGGGATCAGAGCCATCAGGCAGACCAACATGTAGCACCGTGGTAGGTGTCTGCTGCAGACCACCTGCTGAGGAAAAAGTAGTGAGACCAAAGACAGCAGGAAAAATCCCCATGTCCACAGTCTCTGGTCTCCGTGGAAGACTTCAACCACCCCAGTATCTGCTGAGGGGATAACGGCAAGGCACAAGCAATCCACGAGGCTTCTGGGTCACACTGAAGATAAACTCCTAACTCCTAACTGAGGAGCAGACAAAGAGAGGTGCTCTGCTGGACATGGAAGAACTGGTCAGGAATGTGAAGGTCAGAGCAGCCTTTGCTAGACCATGAGATGGTATTTCAGGAGCATGAGAGGATGGACCAGGGTAGAAAACAGGACCACAGCTCTAGAGTTCAAAAGAGCAGTCTTTGGCCTCTTCAGGGATCTTCTAGGAAGAATTCAATGAGTTATGGCTTTGGAAAGAAGAGAGTTCCAGGAGATCTGGTTGATTTTCAAAGATCACCTACTCCAAGTTCAAGACTGGTTCATCCTCCAGGCAGGAAATAAATCAAAAGCAGCAGCAAGTCTGCATGCATGAATAATAAGGAGCTCCCGACTGACCTGAAACATTACAAGAGGCAGAAGCAGGGACAGAATATTCCTTCTGGTGTCCCAGAAGGAATACAGAGACAGTGTCCAAGCATGTGGGGATGCAATTAGGATAACAAAAGCCTAATTGGAGTTGAACCTAGTGAGGAACATGAAGGGCAGACAGAAAGGTTTTTACAAATATCTCAGCAGTAAAAGACAGACATGTGAGAATTATGTGGGCTTACTGGGAAGGGGATTTGCTGAGAATGAAAACAGAAAAGGTTGAAGTACTGAATGCCTTCTTTGCAACTTTATTGGCAAGACTGGCTGTCAGGAATTCCAGGCTCCTAAGACCAGTAAGGAAATCTGGAGCAAGGAAGACTTGCCATCAGTGAAGGAAGAAAATATTAGGAAGTGTTTAAACCAGATGGACATACATAACAGGTGAACAGGCTTTTACTTAGAAAAGATTGCCCAAAGAGTAAGTTCACTCCATCACTGCAGATATTCAGAATTCCCTGAACTTGGTACTTAGCAAACTGCTCAAGCTGACCCAGCTCTGAGATGGGAGGCTGGAACACACGATCTCAAAAGGTCCTTTTTAACTTCAACCATTCTGTGATTTTATGATTCTACTCAGAAGAGACTTAAGCATGACAAGTAACTCTATCAGCTTGCCCAATCAACATGCAGCGAATTCATGTGAGGAACCACAGCCTGGAAACTGGAGCAGAAATAAGGCAAGGACAAAACACCTGGAGTGCCTTTACCTGCAAGCATGTATGCCAGTCCAGCAGCAGCGATTGAAAGAGTTTTTTGCCTTAAAAGGGATGCATTAGGGGGCAAAACAGTATGATAATGAAGATAAGTAATGCATTTCTATTTTGCTATCCTTTAATGCAGGACTAGGAAGAAGCTACTGGAATGAAAAGCATTGATTAAAAAAATTAAAGCAAACGCTGCTTAGTAATACCTAAACACAGTACACAGAAATGCATTCAAAATGCTGCTTCTGAAATAATTTTCCCACTTGATCACTTTGAAATTATCACTGTTCCACTAGTGCTTCCGCATCCCATGCCTTGTATTAAAAAAAGATAAAAACATCAAACCATTCTTCAATCCTACTTCTGGTGCTAAATATGAGTTGGCTCCCTTAGAAGAGTATCACAGTGGGTTTAGAAGAGGTGGTGCCTATTATACATAATTTGCTTACTTTATTAGCAGTCCTTATGTGGTGGCTCTAGTGCAGATAGGCCTGTCAAGTGTCTCTGCACGATTCTTTTAGACACCAGAAAGGGCTGCTGAGATGCAGACTCCTTGCATGAATGTTGTTTCCTGTTCTTCAGATTTGCCTGTTCACACCATTCAAAGGATCAACACAAAACACTCTCTGATGCTTCTCTGGAGAGCAAAAATCCTGCTTTCCTTATGGGGAGCTGCAAAGAAGTCTTTAATGCTGGCAATTATGGACTGAGGAAGGAACTCCCCAGATGAAACAACACTGCATAATTAATCTGTTTTACACAGGCAGCAGGAACAGTACCAGACTATTCCGGTTCACTCCTCCTTGTCAGCTGCAGGAGCAGAGCACCTGAATGTGCCCACAGCCTCTGCTCCAGGGAGGAGCAACAAAGAGCTGGGAGCCTGCGCTGAGGCTGACAAGCTCTGCACAAGCCCTCCTGGAGCACTGCTCCACTCCATTGCCATGGGAACAGATGGATGCCTTCCTGTTGCCAAGGAGACAGCCACTGCTGTTGGAGACTGTGCCCAAAGCATTTCAACATCTTTAAGATCATAAGGAGTCTTACACAGTCATAATCACCTCCCCCAGTTAAGCACATCAATCCTTCTCCCATTCCTATTTTCAGAATATGTTTTAAGCATTTTGCTGTATGTCAGATTATCCCTAATACCTGGTTTTGATATCAACATTTAAAATGACATTGCCAACCTACACACCTCTGTATGCCTGTCTTTTCTCCTGTTGTCCTGTTGCTCTTTCAATTCACTCTCACTGATGTAATGTGCAATAAACACGATTCCTTCCTCTCCACAGCCTCCCTGCTGTCTAGAACTGCACTTCCAGAGAAGCTGGCTGGCAAGAGGCAGTGTCCATCTCTCCTCTGTCCTCGCCACTATTTTCAACCAGAACATGTCTGTGAAATCAGCAGGCTCTGTGCACTGGAGGCCCCGGGGCAGCAGCACATTCCTGCCGTGTTCCCAAGCAGCTCCACACAGACAGGGCCAGCACGGACACGGTCCTGGCAGGTCCGTACTGCCCCTCTGCGGCCGCCTTGGCCACTTCACCAGGGACAGGTCCTGCAGCACGGACCTCTGTGGAGCTGGGATCTGCACTGCAGCCATGCAGGAGGAGCAAGGCAGCTCCCTGGGCTGCAGGATGCAGTGCCCATTGCACTGCTGCTGCCACCTAATCCCGTTTCACATCCTCTCTCCTCCCTCACCCAAGCTTTTTCCTCATCCTTCTGAAAAGACTGCACTGATACCTTCAGATTTGCAATTTGGGGAGGAGTGTCAGCTGAAACAGGGGTCTGCTGCACCATATACCTGATGTGGGGAAGGAGACACAGATAGAGACTGGGCTCCAAGGATCAGTGGGTAGGATGCCTGATAATGGGGAAGCCTGGCAGCTTGGCAGGCTTGGTTTCTGGCAGCAAAGGGGCCCCTTCTCCACCCTTATACCTCAATTTACTGAGTGAATACAGTGCACTGCCCTAAGAGTGAAGGGGAACACGGTCCACTTACTAAGAGCACAGACTAGAATTACAGAACCATTTAGGTTGGAAAATGCCTTCAAGATCATCAAATCCAATGTAACTCAAGCAGTGCCAAATCCACCACTAAGCCATGTCCCCAAGTGTCATGTCTACATGTCTCTTCCCTCCAGGAATGGTGATTCTGATGCTTCTTTGAGAAGCCTGTGCTGGGGCTTCAGAACCCTTTCAATAAAGAAATATTTCCCAACAACCTAAGGCCGTTCCCTCTCCTCCTGTCCTTGTTCCCTGGGAGCAGAGCCCGACCCCCCTGACTGTCCCCTCCTGGCAGGAGCTGTGCAGAGCCACAAGGGCCCCCCTGAGCCTCCTTTGCTCCAGGCTCAGCCCCTTTCCCAGCTCCCTCAGCCAACCCTGGGCCTCTAGCCCCTTCCCCAGCTCTGATCTCTTCACTGGACACACTCCAGCCCCTCAATGTCCTTCTTGTCACGAGGGGCCCAGAACTACCCCCAGGACTGGAGGTGGCTCAGCAGTGCCAGCACAGGCACTGCCCTGGGGCTGTGCCCACACTGATGCTGGTACAAGTCAGGTGCCATTGGCCTCCTGCCCACCTGGGCACATCTGGGCTTATGTTCATCTGAAAAAATACCCCAACACCCCCAGTATTTTGTGCTCGTTTTAAGCATGGTGCCTCATAATTTCATCACATGCCTGTATCTTCTATAAATCCTAAGTCCATTTGTGCTTTCCTCAGTGGTGGCTGATGATCTCTAGCACTTTTACCTTCATATATCATTTCTTTAAAGAATTCTTACATGCCTCCTCTGATGGAAATCTCTCCACCTCTCACTATCCTAATTGCTTTTCCTAGAATTCTTCTAGTTCTACTAGTCACTGCATCTTAAGGGATACAGAACTCCATTCTCTCTTCAGAACATAAGAGAGCCATGGATTTATACAATATTACAACAGTAACTTCAGCTTTTGAAATTCATTTTCTGTAATATCTAACCCTAAAATTTTCCATTTTAATCACCACTGTTAAGTTCGTGTTTACAGAGAACTCTCTATAAAGATGCCAAAATTTCTTTCCTGAGCTGAAAGAGGTAATTTTAGCAACAATGTGTCTACATTGGTAGGTTTATTTTCTTTATGCACTTTACATATAGATTCATCAACCTGGAATTTATTCCATCATATTATCATCCAGTTTTTAAACACTCTTCCCCAATCCTAAGAGACAGATCGAGGTTCTACCGGGCCAAATAATGTCACATTATCATCTAATTTTGTTGCTTCATTACTTAGACCTTTGGAAATCATTCATCATACACTGAGCACCAATAGGGAACCAAAAAGGGACAGAAACTCAACATTTATTCATCCTTCTACAGCCACCACCTTCAGCAGCAACTCCTGGTGTCCCAGGGACTGCACTAATCTGACTTAGACCTCTTGAAAGCCATGCCTGTAGTTTCCTAAAGGCTCATCAGTCAATGGAACTCTGCTCTTGGACTTTGTCACCATTATCCCTTGACTAACAGCCTAACAGTGACTCTCTTTTTCTGTAGCACTTTCCCCACTTACCTATTATCCCACCTGCACGGAGAACCTCCTTGACTGCCTGACCTTCATGAGGAAGAGGTGTACTCTCGCCTTGCATGTACCCTCACATCTCCTGGCAAAACTCACCAGGAAGTGAAATTGCTGCCTCTGGGGAAGAACAACCCCAGGCATCAGGATGTGCTGAGTGCCACCCAGTCCAAGAGAAGTTTGTCAAAGACCCTGAGTGGAACACGAGGCAGCAGCGAGGGCAGGGCACCTGGGCTGCACTGGCCACAGTGACAGGAGGGATCCTTCCCCTCACTGCAGCATGACAGAGGCCACAGCTGGAGTGCTGTGCCCACTGCAAGGGACACATGGACATACTGGGGAGTGCAGAGAAGAGCAATGAAGATGACAAAGGGACTGGAGCATCCCTCCTGTGAGGAAGGGCCAGGAGTACTGGTACTGCTCAGTCTGGAGGAGACTCAGCGGGGAGCTCAGTAATGAATATAAATACCTGATGAGAGCATGCAAAGAGGATGGATCCAGGCTCTTTTCAGTGGTGCCCAGTGACACCACCTGATGCCACGGGCACAAACTGAAACACAAGAGGCACATCAACAAACAGTATTTTACAGTGAGGGTGACAGGTTGCCCAGACAGGTTGTGGAGTCTCCCAGCTTGGAGATACTGAAGGGCTGTCTGTACATGGTCCTGAGCAACCAGTTCTGCTTGATGACCTCCAGTGGGCCCTTCCAACATCAAGCATTGTACGACTCTCTGCTTTTTCTTACTGCTTATGAAGACTTTTCTTTATTGACTATCTGTTTCCCTTATTAGCTTTTATATTCTTTAGAAACCTGGCTGAGAGCCATTTTCAAAACACTGAAATGCAATATGCTGACAAGCCCACTTTTATTTACACGACCTATCAAAGAATTCTAATCCTAATAAAACAGGGACACAATGGATAACAGAATAAGAACAGACCCATGGGGCACAGATGTTTGTCTCTACAGAAGACACGCTCACTCCTTACACCCGCAGTAGCACACTTACACACTAAGTCTTCGAACAAAAACCAGGACTCTGCTAATTGCAACTTTGTGTGCAATTTACATTGTTAAAGATACTAACAGGCCAGGATGGCTGCAGCACCCGACAGACACATTCACTCGGAAAATAAAATTTGAAGGAGTTATGAAGAGCCTGATAGAAGACATTATGGAACATGGTATCAGTCAGTTCTGGCTTTTTATCACACTGCAGCCAGTGCTGGTCACATCTCTAAAAGCAGACAGCAGAATTATAACCATGCAGATGTAGAAAGACTAGGTACAAAATAATCCTCTTATGGAGAGGAACTGAAGCACAGTGCCTGTTTATATTGCAGAGGAGGGGAAATATACAGAATGGAAATTGTCACTGTGATGAAAGGAGCACATCATCTTGTAACAGAAGAACTTGATGATCACCAATAGAAATGGAGGACTAAGTTCAAAATGAATTAAATCTTTTTCATGCAAAATAGTCAGCCTGGGGCACTAACTGATGTAGGACTTGCCAAGAGACACTGAAGATGCAAAAAGCAGTAACTAGATAAGGAGGATCCAGTTTCCTCAAACTTGAAAACCACTTGGTAAAATCGGTATTTGTCGAACGTCCAAAAGACACACACCACCATTTACTTCAGAGGATGGTGGAGGCTTAAAGTAGCAGACAGTCCACACCAAAGTTATGACAGCAGATGTTTCTCAGGTGCCCTGTCTCAGGGCACACTGCCGTGGTCCCTAGGTCTGTGCTGGTCTGTGCATATCCCAGGGAGATCTAGGCATGCTGTTCTTAGCAGTCCACACTGGTTCACTTCCTTAATAAGATAGATCTGGACTATCAAGCAAAAAACTGGCACAAGAATTACTTATAAACCACATATAGATTGTTCATAGCTGTTGAACTAGATTTTCATTCATACAAGAATGCTAAGCATTAAGAGAACAAGCAGAGGGGCTGGCATGGCCTTTAGAGCTTCAAATCCTTCCTTACCCCAAGTCAGCCTTGATCTGCCAAAATCATCCTTAACAGATATTTCTCCAAGTTCTTAAACCCTCCAGTGATAGAAGGTCTACGTTGTAGCAGTATATCATATTTAAATTTCCAATGGTTACCCAGCTTGTCTTTGTGGAAAGTATAAGACTAACAGTAAGGACCAATGGAAATCAGTAAGTGCTCAGTAAAACATGGGTGTCACATGATCCAAAAGTTTATTTTAGCCATATGATCCATTAATATATAAACAACCATGATCAATGCAGATCAACACCTGGCTTCAAGGTCGGTGTTGATGCCAGGGCTTTGGCTTCTCCAGGCATGGGATGTTCTTTGATGAATACAGATTACTAAGGAGAGACAGGATTCACCATCAGCCAGTTCCCTGAGGACCCTGGCATGTTTCATCCCATGGACTCTTGTATGTACATGCTCCTCAGATGGTCTATGTCCTACTATGATCTACTCCTAGAGTGGGCAGGACTTCATTCCCTCTGCCCCTACCTTGAGATTCAGGGACTCCAGAGATTTGGGAAAAGCAATTACAAGTGAAAACTGAGCAGGAAAAAAAAGTTGTTGAGTACCTCAGCCTTCTCCATTTTGGTCATCACTAATTCTCCGTCTCATTTATTGGGGGAACAGATCCTGGCCACATGGGCTGCCATCCCGGAAACAACCTGTGTCCTAGGCTGATCCCACAGCATGGACAGCACATGGGGCAGGGGGGATTATTTTGTTTGCTCTTGTCAGTCCTCACCTGTAGTTCACAGTACAAGACAAACAAGGATCTGGTGGAGCAAGCCCAGAGAAGGCCACAGAGATGCTCCGAGGGCTGAAGCCCCTCCACTCTGGAAATGGGTTGAGAGAGAGACAAGGGTATTCAACCTAGAGAAGAGAATCTCCGGGGAGATCTCCTTGTAGCCTTTAGCCCCTTTCAAAGGGCACTTGTAAGAAAGACAGACAGAGACTTTTTACCAAGGACAAGGGACAACACTTTTAAACTGCTGTTTTAAAGAGGGCAGTTTTAAATTAGACCTAAGGAAGACATTTTTTTACAATGAGGAAGGTGAAACACTGGAACATGACTCGGTGATCTGTGAAGGTCCCTTCCAGCCCACACCACTCTCTCCCTCTGTGACCCACAGTGAATGAGCTTTGTACTTTCTCCTGCAACCACTCAGATTGCCCCCTGTCCACACAGGGTGATCAGCCTGCCAGCCCTTTCAGTTACTATGTGGTTATCCGTATGATCTCAAAGAACAAACAAGAATAAAACCCCATGAGTAACCTTCCACTATGACCTCTCTACCGTGAAAATGGAAAGCTTAACAATCTGCAAGTAACATTTTAAAATCATTCCTCACTGATCTCAACAGCTGCAAGCACAGCTCTTCTGCTCCATGCAGACATCACCTTCTAACTGTAAATTCTGCCATTGCCATGAATCATAGTATTTTGCCAGGGGAAAATGATGAGTTTAAATCTTTAAAATTAATAGATTTATAAATTTTCCATACCACACTTTGTTGGGCCTTGCAATTTCACCAAGTGAAGTCAAATTTCTTTCACATGATAGGCTCATAAAATCTCAAGGAGGTTGGAATGGACTTAAAGATCATCTAGTCCCAAGCCCCTCTGCCCTGGGCAGGGACATCTCCCACTAGACCAGATCACTTGAGGCCTTATCCAACCCGTCTCTGAGCACTGCCAGGGACAAGGCATCCACAGCCTTCCTGGGCAACCTGTTCCAGTGCCTAACCACCTTCATAGTAAAAAATGTCTTCCTAATAGCTAACCTAAATCTCCCCTCTTTCAATTTGTACCTGTTACTCCTTTTCCTATTACTGCAGTTACTGAAAAAGAATCCCTCTCCAACTCCCCTGCAGCCGCTTCAGACACTTCCACACAACCTTCTCTTCTCCAGACTGAACAGTCCCAACTTTCTCAGCCTGTCTCCATAGGGGAGGTGCTCATCAAAAGCAGATTTGCAGATCAAAGGCCATGTGCTGAAAAGTTAAGTTTATAGTGATTTCCCACCTCCATGCAATAGCTGTGGTTGTAAATATAAAAATGTGTAACTGGTAATTGTGGTTTTTTCTCTGCAGTTTAGGATCTCGAAAGGATCTCAACTACCTTTAAACAAGTAAATTTTAAAAATGTATTCACAGGCAAAGAGTAAGTGTGCCAAATTTGGGGGTAAAAAAGGTAAAGGATACAATGTTGAATAGAGTCTGACATTCTTGCAGCAGGCAAATTCTTCAGTCTAGCTAAGGCCTTCAAGCTAGCTAAGGCTAGTTCCATTCAGAGAGAAATGCTTCTATCCCTTGCTTTGGGCACTGACACAGACACCACCTCTGTGCCAGCAGAAAAAACAGAGAAGGCTAATGTCCTGGGGTGACTTTGTGATGCTTGTATCCCCAGTTTTCTGTTCTGTAAGAGACCAGAAAGGAAAGGATAGGAATTTTGTCTATCAAACTCTGAAACCTATGAATGCAAATTTTTTTTTTTAAAAAATGGAAGGAAGACTAAAACAGCTTTCCATAAAATTCATGAAGCTCTTGTCCAGCACAGAGCTGCCAGTGCTCTCAAATACATCCAGGTACAGAAACAACACTATCATTGGCACTTCCACATTTACTCAGTGAATATTTGAAACAACTGACAAGGGCCTCTCAGGCTGTCAATTCACACCTCACTTGATGACCTCTGAGGAACATTCCCTGAACAAGACCTATTAGCCAGTGTCTGCATTATGAAAGCACTGTGAAGAACACAGTGCAACCTTGTGAGCTAGATGAAAAGGCATAAGTCGTAGATACCTGCTTGGTTCCATGTACCCAGGCCATTTCTATAAAAATGGAAAACCTGGATAACTCCCCTGGTACAACACCCGAACTCTTAATCCTTTACAGTTTAAATTAAGAACAATTCAATTCCTCCAGCTGCATCTTTCCAGAAAATGTAAACTCCTGGAATGCTGTTCAAGTCAAGGAGAGACCACCAACACTTCCAGGTGTCAGCCCAAGCACTCTGCTTGGAAAGCACTGTGGTGACACCGTGCTGGACAAGGAGATAGCACCAAGTGATAAAGAGAATGGAATGTTAACATTAACGTCTTATCTTCATCAAAAAAATGAGAGTTTTCATACGTAAGCCCTTCTGATTCCAGTGATAATTATTATAACCTGGGCTGTTTATTTCCAAAGCAAAATACCACGCATTTCTTCTACCACCAATTTACACTACCAGTGAGGTGACCTGTGTGGGCTGTGAAAGGTGAGAAGTTCACCAATCCAGGTGTGGCAAAACCAGAAGTCCCCTACAGGCATGCTGTGTACTGGCTGGGAAAACAGAAAGGTAGCTACAGGTGGATATTCACAGGGGAAGCAACAAGAAGAATTTAACTAATGGTAGAAAATGAAGATGTGAGTGGCAGATCTGAGTACCTTATCCTGGAGATGACCAGTGCCCATCCAGCAGGTACTGAAGAAGACTTCCTAGCTGGGAAGAGCTAATTTAAACCTGCACTGAGAAGCATGGGAACCCCACAGATCGATAAGCACCCAACAAGAACTAATCATGTTTACTTGTGGCAAGTGGTGTAATGAATTACCACAAAGAATACCAAAGAATATTACTACTACTATAACTAATACTCCTCTTATCAACTGCATCCTCCAATGTCACTTACTCTGAGCCAGTCCACTCTGCCAGATCAGCATCTTCCTGCCAGCACTAGCACAAACTATCACGGAAGTAACTGGCTATTCAAATTACCAGTTTATGTCAGCAGCAGCAAGCTGGCATCTTAGGATTTCTTTCTCAACATAGCATTTCCCATATGCCCAAAGGCAAACATTTTCCATCCCCAGTACAAAGCACAGACACATTCTTCCTGACTCAAACAGGTCACTTTTCAAAGAGCTTAAACCTACCTGTACCAGACAAGGCAGCTGAACACCTGGAGTCACATCTGTGTAGCCCAAGAGGAAGCAAGAAACTTATCTTGTGGATGGAGCAGGAGACCAGATATTATGTCATGATGAATTAGCAGGAGATGTTCTCATTGACCTTAAGCAGGAACAGCTCTAAGACAGCAGGCTGAGGATGCATTTGGATCCAGCTCTGAAACGAGAAAGTACATACTGGGTGAGAGGGAAGTAACATACAATAAAAATAGCATTTCCTAGAACAGCATAAACCCATGTGACACTTCATAAGCAGCACAACTTGGGGAAAAAAAAGAGGGGGGAGAAGAGCAAGAAAGGGAAGAGGAGACTGCCATAGCAGTTTGGGACTATGCACATAGGTGCATATCCAGGCTGCCAGGACAGCAGTTTTGCCCAGGCACTGGCCCATCCATGTGGGCTCTTCGATTTCTCCACAGGACCCAGCTTGTATTTGTGGTGTCTGGAGAGAATACGTGAACCTTAGACTGTAGGCTGCTTGCCTATAACCTGTCAACCTATTGAGCAGGCTCTGATAAGAACCACAGGGTGGGTAGGATTGGAGTGGATCCCTGGAATTTGCCTGTCCCAAGAAGCAAGGGTATCTCCTCAACCGTGCGAAGGCAGGCCAGATTAGGAACACTTAGCAAGTCAGCTTGCTTTCATCCTTAAAAAAATCAACTCCTTAACTCAAAATCAACTCCTACCAGAACACTTCAGCATTTTATCAGGCACCATTAGCTGCCCCAGTAGGATAGGGAGAGTGTGGCAGACTGGATAATTAATGATCGTACAGATTTAGGGCACAGTCACTCAGCTTTGGTGCCTGCATGCTATGACAGGTCCCAAAGAAGACGAACCAGGTTAAGAAGGAAAAGGGACCTGTTCCATGAAGAGCTGAGCCAGCTGCACCTGCACATACAAAGCCCTGCTGCTCCTGACAGTTCTGCTCTGTAGCTGATGAAGAAAAGCAGCGTTACAGCAGAACAGGTGTGAGCACCAGCACATAGAGCATTCTCAAGCATAAGCTCACACCTCGACATGCAGATAGAAACAACTGTTCAAAGAATGGAGAGGCAAGAAAGGGAAGTATGAGCATTGCACTGCCAGCCTGGGCAGTGCCAGGCAGCATGAGTAGAGCAGGTAACTCCACCAGGGACAGGACCAAGGCTCTGGATCTAGTTGGGTCAGGAAAAGGGAAGAACAAAGGGCAAAAAGAAGATAACGGTGAATTCTACCAAAACAGAGCTGTAGTCAAGGAAGGACAGAGCCCAGACACGCAGGGGCTGAGGAAAACACCACAGTGAAGGCAGAGCAAGTGAGAAGGGAGAGTGCATGAGATACAGAAAGGAACGTTACTGCAGCGCTGAGGAAAAGGAGGAGAGCAAAGGCTGTGTCCTCACCCTGCCTTAGAGGCAAGGCCAAGCTGCAAGTTCCTCCTCACAGAGAGGTCAGGGGATTCAGCGAGGGAAGACGGGCTTGTTCTGCTGGTGGTGTCCCCATGGAAAACAGCAGATCCTTGATTGCTCCTGAGACAACACCAAGGAACTGGTTATTTTCAGAAGCTGCAGGCCTTCCTGGAATGGGTGGTAGAATGAAGTCAGTCTCTCCAAGAAGGGCAGTGCTGACAGAACCAGGCAAGGATAATGCACACTCTCCCAGATCATGCTAACTGGTGAATGACGTTGCTTGCTCCTCAGTCCCCCATTTTCAATTCTCCCTCAGTTTCTCCAAGCAGCAACTTGCACTCAGGGATCCTCCACAGGCCACGGTCATGGAGGAAATGAAGAGTTCAGGCTTCAGGGAACAGGAGGGAGGGAAGGAGCAGCAATCTCCAGCAGCAAATGCCTGGTGCCAAATTGAGATGGTTTGCATGTGTGGGAAGTCAGATATTCCAGAAGGCCACACAGAGCATCAGTCTCCCACAGACACGGATCTGTTAGTCCTGGGGCAGTATCTTGGACCACGTATCTCCCTCTGAAGACAGAACTGAGGGTGTCTTAGAGGCAGCAAGTCAAATATTCTCTCTCAAAAGCTGCCATCTCCTGTGTGAAGGCTGGTTGTTCCTGGAGCAGCAGAGACAGCAGTCAGTTAGATTCAGGGCAGCGCTGGGGTGTCTTCCAGGGACAGGGTCTTAAGGAGAGGACCCTCCTCTCCAGAGGATGCATGGGCCATGTCAGGGCGGGATGGGGAAATCCAGAAGAGTGACAGCGTCTCTCCCTCGGTAAAGTCAGTCCCTGCTAAAGGAGACCCTCCCGAGGGGGCCTGCAGCCCACATTCGGGAGAGGTAAATGACCACTGGGATACCCCTTTCTGCCGACCGAGCCGAGTTCTTGCAAGGCAGCAAAGCCGCCGGGGCTCGGCGGAGGACGCGGGGCCGGCGCTGGGACACCCGGCGGGGGCCAGGCGGGCGCTGCACCGCCTGAAGCCGAGTCCGCGGGGAAGAGGAGGGGGCGCGGCGCGACAGCCGCCAGGGTGTTCCAGCCGCGGCTCCACGAGGGAGCGGCGGCGGAGGAAAGAGGCACCGCCGGGCGGTACCGGCGACGCGCGGGTCCGCCCGGACTCCACCAAGCTCACGGCCGGGCGAGCCCTGCGGGCAGCGCCCGGGCGGGAGAGGCAGCGGCGCTGCCCGGGCTCCGTGCCCGGCCCAGGGGTACCGCCGGCGCGGGCGGCTCGCAGATGCCCGGGGCCGGGCCGGGGGCCGCGCGGCGCTCACCGTCCCGTCCATGCTCCGCTCCCGCCGCGGCCGTCCGTGCGCGGGGCGCCTGCGCGGCGCTGCGGACAGCGGCCAGGGACCGTCTGGAAAGTGCGCCTCGCCCGCCGCGCCGGGGAGAGGGTCCCGCGCCGGGAGAGCCCGGCCCCGGGAGAGCCCGGCCCCGGGAGAGCCCGGCCCCGGCCGCGCTGCTGCGGAGGGAAGGCGGTGCAGCCGCGGCCCCTTACCCCGCTCCCAGCTCCGCGGGGGCGGTGCGGCGCGGAGCTCCTCCCGGGGACAGGTGGTTGCGGCGCCCACACCCTCCCAGCCCCAGGGGCCGCTCTGGCTCTGCCGCCTCGACGGCGTTCGAGAAAGGGACGGACTAGCTTCAGGTGCGCCGCCGCCACGGTCCCCAGCCCCGCCGCCCCTGCTTCTGCCGCCACGGCCACCCCTTTCTCTCCCCACCGGCGCCCGGCACCACCGCCGGAGCACCCTTACTACCGCAGCCCCGCGGCGCCGCACTCACCGCCCCGCACTCACCGCCGCCCCCTGCCGCCCCCGCCGCCGCAGCCCCGGCGCTCTCGCAGCGCTCCCGGGCCGCCGCCGCAGCCTCCGCGCGCTCCGCAGCGCCGCCTGCCGCCCGCGCTCCGCATCACCCCCGGCCGCGGGGCCCGACGCAGAGCCCCGGCCCCGCCCGGCCCGGCCCGGCCCGGCCCGCGCTGCCCGCACCCGCCGGAGCCAGCGGGGCTCGCACCGACAGCCAGTGGACCGGGGCTCACCGGGAGGCAATGAGAATTCCTGTGGCGATGGGGACGGTAGTAGCAGGATGGGAGAGCAAACAGGCCAGGGGAGCTCTGACGCACGTCCAATCCTCCCAATTCAGAACCGGCCCAGAGCTGTGACCCACTATCCGCACGCTTTTCCTTGTGTTTAGGAGCTGGTGACTCCCGGAGGGTGAAGATGGGGGTAGTGGGCCTGGCGGGCTAGGGGTCTCTGGTGCAGTGTCAATTTTAACAGCTTAAACACCGGGGGGAGATCTCTGTGACCTGCACTTTGTCAGAGCAATTCGAAGGAATCCTCATCGTGACTTGCCAAAGCCTTGCAGTCCCTGAGGAGGAAGTTTGGGCAGTATGAGCACTGACCGTGAATCCTTTGGGGTGATGCTTCAAGGAGTTATGAGGGAGCAGTGGAAGGACTGAGCTCTACCGGCAAGGAGCTCAGCAAACCTGACAGCTTCACATGCTCAAAAACAGGGGATGCCTAAAAGATGAAGTAAAATATTGTAAAGATCACAAGGTGCATTTAAGTCTCAGTGGGTGTTTTTAAGGAGGGACTGTACACATGCTTTTGGCTTTTCCACTGTATTTTCTGTATCACATTTTCAAGCTTTTTCCTACAGTTATTTGTACCAGCAAAACACTGTTGCAAATGGAAAATGAGTTTCTGTGGTGCCTGTCACCAGAAAATTGCCCCTTTGAGAATCCATGCTGAGCAACGCTTCAGTATGCATGCCAAGAAGATAAGGTAAGTGCCTAGTACATCCAGGGAAGTTCAGAATGGGAGAGGGTGACTGCCTTGGCTGAAGTACAGGTCTAGGGAATGGTGAACCCTGGGGCAGTGGGGCATGAAAGCATCTGGTATAGTGGGGTTCAGGCCACAACTCCTGGCTCGAGACCAAGCTGGCAGCCAGCACCTGCACATGCTCTGTAGTGCTGTACAGAATATTTCACAATGGATGTGTGACAAAGCAGTGCTCAAAGCCAAACAGAAGACAGCAAACTCCTATTAAAAGAACTCTTCGTGCTGGAGTTGAGAACAGAGGAGTATGCTGAGCAAGAATATCTTGCTGTAGCTGGGGAAATGTGCACCTGCTAATGAGAACAACCTGTCCTCTATGTGCTCATCTCATCTGACCAACAGCAACTCCAGAACTTCTGTGAAACAGCTTAGACCATCTGCAAGACCTGGGCTGCACTCTCCAGTGTGCTGGGAATTGGCTCTGCAGCATTTTGGGGTGAAGCAGCTTGTGAGCTGTGACTGAGTGGAGGACCTGCCCAGACAGACCTGAACTGCTGGTCAGGTGTGCCCCAGGGAGCAGAGAGGAGGCCACCCTGGGCAGATCCCCCAAGGGAGGTGGGCTATTCCCAGGCTGCATGGCAGAGGCACATCATTTATATTGCAGTCTTGGAGAAGACTGATGGCCACCATGATCAGATACAGTATTTGAATTCACAGCATCTGGGTTTGGTTTTTTTTTTTAAGTGTACTTGTTAATTTGGAATAGAAGGTCTGACACACATGAAAAGGTGGAGAGTTTAGGAGTTAAAATGCAGCTGGGACAGAAGCTTCTTGTGTTTGTAACATATACTATACATCCTTCTCTAGGATCAACAGATTTATTCCAACAGGATATGTCAGTCAGTCTAAAACAAGCAATGGATGAAATCACCTTCACAACTGAAGACAAGGAAGGAAAATATCCATTGCTGTAGACCCCAAAGAAAGAGAAATATACAGAAAAGTAAACACACCCAGTGCATGTTGGGGAAAGCAGAGATACCGCATGAGGGTGTGCATTTCTTCAGGGCTACAAGATCAAACATGACAATCATGGTGATTTGTCTTCATTGGCCAGTATATGACCCCACTGCAGTACGTAAAGTCAGTACCATGATCCTCACGTAGTTCATCATTTTTGGCTGAACTAAAGTGCATCCTTGAAAAATATCTAGTCTTTTTTAGCCGAAGAGACAAAATGGTGGCACAGAGTCAAATCATTAGCACACATAACTCATTCACCCTCTCCCTGACAGTGGCAAACACCGTCTGCCTAGAAAAAATTCACAAAAATAAAGTAGACAGAGTGCTCCCTCCTTGGCAGCTCTCCTAGCTTTTACAGATTTGTAATTCAGAGACCTGCTGTGCCAGAGATGTTTGGTTTGTGTTTAACAGCCTTTGATAGATTTTTCTTTTGCAAATTTCATCCACTGTATGGTGACAATCATGAAATTTAAGGCCACGAAGGACTTACTCTACCCACTTACATTTGACAAGTACTTTCACATTTGCCTCCAACGATCTCTGTTACACAAACCAAGTAAATTGTAGCACACTGGAAAAGTTCCACTGTAATTCCACTAGCTACCCACTTTCAGCACTGAAAGCATGTACCTGTTTTCCTTTGGAATGAATCTGTTGCAGTCATGCCTTACCCCTGGACAACTAAAGACTGCTTTAATATCCAGTGTTTTCATTTAGTACATGTACTCACTCGTAATCAGATCACTCACAACGTGCTTAGAGTTCACAGAATCATAGGAAGGTTTGGGTTGGGAGAGACTTTTAAAGGCCAACTCGCCCCACCCTGCCATGGACAGGGACATCTCCAACCCATAATAAGGTCAATAAGGTCACTCCAAGTCCCGTTCAACCTGGCCTTGGAGACTTTCATGGATGAGGTTCTTTGGGCAACCTGTGCCAGTGCTTTTCCAGCCTGATTTTAAAAATGTCTTGCATCTAGTCTGTATTTACCCTCTTTTAGTTTAAATCCAGTTTAAAGGCATTACCTCTTGTCTTACAACTACAAGAATTCTGCATCTCAAATTGTGAAATACTTCCTACAATTTTCAGTTAAGTTTTATGAACCTCAAATGTGCCTCTTCTTTTCTCTGTTCCCTAGAAGCCTTAAAAGTAGGCTGTGTGCTATGCCACCAGGGCCCTTCCTGTTGTCTCACACCAACAGCATCTTTTTCCCTCAGATTGTCTACCTGTAAAGATTTGTTATAACGTCTTAAATCCATACAGGGCTGGAACAGAGCCTGGATTTTAGTGTCTAAAACAGTGGGTCCAAGAAAAATGAAGCTGCTTGCACTTTAATACACTCAATTTCTTTACAAACTTACCTTTTTTTAACATGCAGTCCTCTCTGGAGGAGTGATACACCATCTTCCCCAAGCATGTAAGTTTGCATTTGACTGTTCTAAGACAAAAGTCTATGTGAAGAACCTCACTCTGCTACACATTCTTCACTATTATCTTCTCTTCATGACTTTTTTGCATATTTTTACATAATCTGCCAATTTTATTTATAGAGATCTGATATTTCCTTCCAAATAATCAATTAAGTGTCAAACAACACTGGCTGAAGAACTGTCCCTCAGGTAAAAACCAGAATCCCCAGCTTAGGGATTGGGCAGTTTGCTGGCAGTATTTCCTGCCTCTCCTCTCCCACAGAGCTGGACTGTAAAAAATAGAAGAATCAGCTTCCAGCTTCCCTCAGCTTTCTCCCAAGATACAAGATGCTCTTAAGAATTTTCAGTTCTGTGTAGTGTTGTATCATCACCTGATGTGCCCTGACACAGGCAGGACTTGCCAACAAGTTGGCAACAACATTCTTGGCTTTTGGGTTACATCCATCAAATCTCATCCTTTTTCCCATTATTCTCTTTCTTCTCTAATGAAGACTCACTAGTGATTCTTGCTTGGCCTGTCATTTCAAACCCTTTCCTTTAGCAGCCTGTTTTACATCCCAGACATCCCCACCTGTCACATCCCCTACAGCTCTCAGTCAGCAATTCCTGACAGCCAATTCCTGCATCTCTCAAATAATGCTCAGCTTGGTGGCATGACACCCACTGTGTCCCTGTGCAGAAGATCTGCTCCTTACTTAGTTTCTTGCAGCACCCAGTGTCCACTTCCAGTGCTTCCAGATGTGTTATGTAGAACAATGACCCAAGGAATTCTCCTTGGATACTACACTGTACTGAAACCTGCAATTACAAGCTCTGCATCCTTGCTGACACCAGGATGTTACTTTTCAGGCACCAGAATCCATTTTGCGTTCAAGATGAGCACACCATCCCCAGGGTGAGCGGCACTGGAGCTCTCACTCTGTCCATCTCTGCCGTAGCCCATGATCCTACCTGGCCCTCGCTGCATCCCAAGGAGAATTTAACCTGAGCACACACAGGGCTATGCTGCTCACAGGGCAACAGTCAGACCTGGCTTTGCTGCACAAACCCCTTGCCCACCAGACAGTCTCAGCCAGCTCATCATACAGAACTGCCTGTGGGTAGCTCTTGGTCATGCCCTGTCATTCTGCCACTCATAAGGCCTGGGTTTTGTCTAATAGTGAGGCAAGAAATTCTCATGCAAACATCCTTTCTGTCTGACAGCAGGAATGACGAACAGGGTTGTTTTCCTGGACTCTTATCATGGCTCTAATGGCAAAAAAGGGAAAACCAGCACTGCAGGGCATGCTGGTTGTGGATCAGAGGCCCACTTGGGGTTCCCCACATCTAAAGGATAAGAAATGATGTACACTATTCTATCGTGTTAACTCTAACACATTATGTTTTAAATAGCAACCTACACAGCCCGAGTCTCTTTCCTCCTTGGATCATAATGGATCAGGATCTCCTCGTGCAGAAAAACCCACATAATAATAAACGGTTTCCCAGGTAATTTCCCTTGTCCTCACTCTGTGAACGTGTGCTTAGATGTTGCATATAGGTAAATCTTTATAAAACAAGGGCTTTGTTAACCTTGTAAAATCATGGCTCAGGCCTGCTACTTTGGCTAAGTAGAAAAGGACTACAGGAAAATGACTCATCTGAATTGGAGGTAGAAAAACAAGTTATGTAACTATTACACGTTCACATCATAGTGTATGGTGGTTAGTTGAATTACATTTGGTATGCTAAAATGGAATGTAACTGATAACAGCCTAACTGCTTTAAAAGGCCTGGTTTTTGCAATAAAGGGCTCTCCTTTACAGCCTGGGGACTCTGCGTTGCTCTGCTTCATACACTTAGCAATAAACACACGTCCCCCCACAAGGCATAAGAGATCTGTGCTCTTCCCATGTAAATGTAACTGAGATGCCTTACTTGTTAAATAACCAAAACTGAGATTTCTATCCAAGCTGAGCAAATTTTCCTGACATTGAATACTTCTTTTATGCTTTTCTAATTTTTCAGCATCTCTTTTGATGCCAACACCAGACCTGCAGCTCGCTCTCCTCATGAGATGAGTGTAGCACATAAAACTTCTCTCCTTCAGCAGTGACGAACAGGGTCAGTCACTTGCCAGCTTACCAAATAAATTCACAAGTTCATATCAGGATTTTGGGCTTTGATTTCTGGGATGTTGGCTGGAGAGATGATGCTGGAAAGCTGGAAAAGTAAAAGGATTAGTAGGGTCCTGGTGGATACCAAGCTAAACATAAGCCAACAGCATCCTGGGCTGCAGCAGAAAGACTGTGACCAGCAGGTCAAGGACAACGACCTGTCCCCTCAGCACAAGTGAGACGTGCCAGGAGTGCTGTGTCCAGTCTCGGCTTCCCAAAACAAAACAGACATGGACATACTGGAGTTAGTCCAGTAAAGGGACGTGGAAATGTTAAGTAATGAAAGTGTTTGTTCTAACAGTGAGACTGCAAGAGCTGGGACTGCTTCGCCTGGAGAACAGGCTCAGGGCAGTCTCATCCGTGTGTGTGTCAGTAATGGGAAAGTGTAAGGAAGACACAAACAGCTGCTGCTCAGTGGCCTCCAGTGATGCTGAGACAAGCAATGAGCACAAGCTGAAAGGCAAGGAATTTCATTTAAACAGGAGAAAAAAGTTTTGAACTGTAAAAGTTACCATCCACCGCAACATACTGCCAGGAGGGACTACAGAGTCTCCATCCCCAAGATATTTAAACTGGAACCACTCTGGAGCTCTAGAAGAGCCAAAACCAACAAAGTGAAAGTGGCTGAACAGCTTTGTCCAGCTAAACCAGACAAGCTGTGCTTAAGCTTCTTGAAAAAGTGAAACACAAACACACAGGAGGGTGCAGCAACAGCCCTGAGAGTAGCACAGTCAAGGCAACTTTGTCCAAGCACACAGCACATACTCACTCTCTCCCTGCACTGCTCAGCAGAGTTACACAGCTTTAAGTAAGGTCCACTCTACAGCTTGTTTAGCTCCCTCATCCCAGAGGCTGCAAAGTTTACAAGTGACGACATTACTCTGCCTGGAAAGAAAATTAAATTTATTAAAAACAAAACAAACCAAACCCCCTCTACTGAAACAGCCTCATTCCACAGCCCATGTGCTCAGAGCGGGTCTGGGAAAGTCTTCCTCCTCCCTTGACCTTACATACCCTTCACCCACGGCAAGGCTGGGAAGGGGATGGAAAGTGCCAAGTGTTAAGGTGCTGAGAAGCTCTTGATGTTTCTCGTCTCTCAAGTGCTGTTGGCCTGCTCCTGCTCAAAGAGGGCCATGGCTAAATGTGAGCGGGATGCAAGTCCTTCCAAGTTACTGAGCACACAGCGGTGGTACAGCTCCTCACTGAGCCGGGGATTGCAGCTTCTCAGTGTGTATTTCTGCACTAACCCCGGCTCCACAGCCCTGAACAGGTGCAGGCCAGAATAGTGGAGGAAGACATCAAATACCTCCATGCTCTCCAGCACCTCATCTCGGTCCAGGATATCGGCTGCGAGCTTGGTACGTGCTGTCATATAGTCTGAATTATAAAAGCAGGCCTCAGCAAAGGAATGTCTGTCAAAATGCCCATCTCTCAGGAAGTCAGTGTTGGAGGATGCTGTCTGCTCACCACGGTACACCAGTGCGGGGTTGAACTCCTGGAAGTGCACAGGGAAGAAGACCTGCCAATTGCTGATGGTATTCATGCGGCAGCGGTTCAGAAACTCCATGTTGATTTCTGTCCAGACGCTGGCCAAGAAAAACAGTGTGTCCACAGGGTGCTTCTTTGAGACTATATCCATGAGCTTCACTTGCGATGGCACCTCTGTTTTAACACTAATCCATGGGATTTTAACTTCTGCATAGCGTTTCTCTAGCTCTCCTACCATAGCTTTGACTCCAGCAAAAACATCCACCTGACCAACTCTCTGGGCATCATAGGGATGGTAGATAAAAAGCAAAGTCAGCAAGGCATTATCATGCGTGTCCAGCGTGTTCATAGCAAACATATCCAGGAAGTTTGCTACAAAATCCAGGTCCTGCACTGTCAAGGGAAGCACCAATTGCACCCGTGTGGCCTCTGTCACATACGGCATGGGAATAATTTCCACCTTACTTAAGGGTCGTACCAAGCTCACTCGCTTGGCCAGGACACGACTGTGACCCTTCTGGGTGGCAGCCTCCAGGAGCAGGTCCAGGGTGTATTCCATGCCCCGCGTGGGGTCAAAGCGCCGGTAGCCGTTCAGCAGCTGCCGCTTGCTGAAGCGGAGCAGGGGCTGATAGAGACGGTTCAGCTGCTCCACCGCAGACTCGATGATTTCACTGACATCTGCCTTACTGGCTCCAGACAGCTCACACTTTGGGGAGCCATCAGGACAGGAGAAGAGGTGCTGTTCTGTGAAGTAGTCCCAGCTGATTACCTCAAAACGGGACTTTGGAAGGAATGGGGCATTAATGCCCACAGGCCAGGTCACACCTGCCTCACCTGCAGGGGTCAGTGCTGTCAGGTTCCTGATCTGCATCTGTGCAAAGAGAGAGAACAAGCTGATCGTTATTACGTTCTCAAAGAGGTCTAGGCCAGCTCCTCCCCAGGCCCACACTGCCACCTACAACTGTACATGGGTAGTGTCACACCACGAGTTTTGGGTGGTGTGGTATCAGAAGTGCTATTTCTGAGACAAGGGACTATAGCCTGTGTCTGACTGACAGTTGCCCACAAACAGAAGCAATGATCTTCCTCCAATGTGCTGAAAATAAAGGAAATCCCTTTGGTCGAGGAGTTTTTGCAGGTAACCCTCCCCACACACCTGAAGGTCCTGGATCTCCTGGTAAGCTCTGTCCAGCTGGATCCTGCTGAATTGCTTGTGCAGCCGGTACATCAGGGTCATGTCAGAAACAGGGTGCACCGCAAGAGCTGCTTGGAACTCCTCTTCTTCCTCCTTCTCCGGTTCAGTATTCTTGGCCAGTTCGTAAGTGTGATAATGCTGGCCCTGAAGCAGACAAAAGCCAGAAAGACTGGCATGGAACTTGAGTTCACAGAGCAGCTTTTCCTCACTCCAGACACACATCTGCCCCTCTTTCCATACTGACTGTAGTACCCAGAAAAAAAAAAAAAAAGGAGGTAAGTTGTCCCTCCCACCCTGCACTGCCTTCCCACTTGCTTCTCAGTACCAATATCCCTTTATCCGGCCTTCAAAAACCTGTGAATCAGCCCTGCTAGTAAGGCTGAAAATTAAATCCAGTGCGTGCTCTCTCCCTCAACATCCCAGCTGTGATTCCGGCCCCACCACCCCCGCCCAATGCTGCCATAGGACAGAGCCCTTCCTTCCCCTGCAACTCACAGCAGTAGCTCAGAAAAAAGCCACTTGGCTATGCAGTTGAGAAAGAGTAAGACTCTGGGCTTTGTCTGGCTCAGCTAACACAAAACCCGAGCAGGGAGGTAGTACCTGGAGCTGGGAAACACAGGTGATGCCAAGGAAATCAATGATGCAACGACCCAGCCACTCATCTGGGCGCACACTGAGGATCTCATTGCGACAGCTGTCCAGGTGTGGGTGGAGCTTGAGCAAGAGGCTACGGGACAGCAGGTAGCCAAAGCCCCCGTGACAGTAACGGGCTTGCTCATCTCCCCCGATGAACTCCTCCGCTCGCCCCAGGTACACATCTTGGTTAATGCTCAGGTGTGTCACCAGAGCCTTCACCTGTTCAGCTTGGGCATAGGTGTCATCCTGCATGATGTAGAACCAGTCATAGTCAGAACCAAAATGTTGATGGATATAGTTCATGGTCTCATACATGAGCCAAATGGGCCTCTCATCGCCGTGGGCCACCAGCACCATGCCATGGGGCACCTTGGCACTGCGCAGCCCCGTGAAGTACAGCAGGCGTGGGAAGTGGTGGGCCACTGTCTTGTTCACTGCCACTGCCAATGTGTTCAGTGTGGCCTTGGAGGTCAGCACAGCCACAAACAGTCTCTCATGGAATCCCAATTCTGTCTGGATGTAGCGAGTTCTGTAAAGGAAGTACATACCTACATGACAAACAGCTGGAGGAGAAAAAAAATCAAAGAATTATGGTAACTTGGGATTAACTTTAACAGCTGGAATCTACCCAGGGCAAAAAAAGTCAAGCCTAGTCATAGAACTTTAAGAGAAGACTCACTAGTGAAAATCCCATTTTGTAAAAACACTTGTTTCCTTGAAGGCAGCTACAATCTCACACCTACCTGAGCTAGAAAACTGTGCCAGTGCAATTAAAATTAAAATACCACAGAGCTAACTACTCCGAGCTCAGCACACAGTGCAGCTTAGCAGGTACACTCAACAAAACCACAGAAAAGATTGCTGAGGAGTCTCTAGTGCTGGTGGCTGAGGTGTGCTAGGGTTCACCAGCTGCACATAGGGCACTGGGGCTGGGAGATCACTGAAGCCCCAGGCCAGGAGCCAGCAATGGGTGGTGGTCTTTGGCCTCACAAATGGCACAGAGCCCTGCAGGACCCAATGGACAATGAGAAGACTCCAGACCAAAAACCACCACTGCATCAAGAGGTACATAAGGAAACATATGCCAAGAATACACAGAGACTGTGAGGGTACAAAAGTCCAGGGGCCCCTCTGTTCAAGGTTCCTCTGCAGAGGCACCACCCTGAGCTGTTATGATGTTGCTGCACCACAAGTGGGATACTTAGAAAAATACTTAGAAAAACCAAAGGGACTGCAACAGGAAACCTGGGGCCAAGGAAACTTGTCTGGCAGTACGAGCACAGTCTGTGGAAGGAGCTGAGCAAGGCACCTGTTGGGTCAGCAGAGCTGTAGCTGCAAGGGAGTGTGTGTGTCAGTAATGGGAAAGTGTAAGGAAGACACAAACAGCTGCTGCTCAGTGGCCTCCAGTGATGCTGAGACAAGCAATGAGCACAAGCTGAAAGGCAAGGAATTTCATTTAAACAGGAGAAAAAAGTTTTGAACTGTAAAAGTTACCATCCACCGCAACATACTGCCAGGAGGGACTACAGAGTCTCCATCCCCAAGATATTTAAACTGGAACCACTCTGGAGCTCTAGAAGAGCCAAAACCAACAAAGTGAAAGTGGCTGAACAGCTTTGTCCAGCTAAACCAGACAAGCTGTGCTTAAGCTTCTTGAAAAAGTGAAACACAAACACACAGGAGGGTGCAGCAACAGCCCTGAGAGTAGCACAGTCAAGGCAACTTTGTCCAAGCACACAGCACATACTCACTCTCTCCCTGCACTGCTCAGCAGAGTTACACAGCTTTAAGTAAGGTCCACTCTGCAGCTTGTTTAGCTCCCTCATCCCAGAGGCTGCAAAGTTTACAAGTGACAACATTACTCTGCCTGGAAAGAAAATTAAATTTGGTCCCAACAATGACAGACTAGGGTAGTGCCAGCCTGATACCCAGAGGGGCTCCTGAATGGTCAGGCAGGAGAATTTCCTTAACACATATGCTACAATTAATTGATCAAAATTTTCCACCAGTTAAAACAAGTCTTAAAGAATAACTTAACATCTTCTATTAGTATATGTTACTATAGACATGAGCAACAAAACAACCACAGAATCCCAGAACGGTCTGGGGCAAAAGAGACCATTAACACTATCTAGTTCCAACATTCTGCCACAGGTAGAGACATCTTCTACTAGACCAGGTTGCTCTGAGCCCTGACAAGCCCAGCCTTTGACACTTCCACGGATGGGGCAGCCACAACTTCTCTGGGTATCCTGTGCCAGTGTTTTGCCATGCTCACAGGAAAGACCTTCTTCCTAATATCTAATCTAAATCTATTCCTCTTCAGTTTGAAGTCACTCCCCTCTGTCCCATCACTCCATGTCCTTGTTAAACAGTCTCTCTCCATCTTTTTTGGCTGCTCCCTTTCTGGTACTGTAAGGCTGCAGCTAGATCACCATGAAGCTTCTTTTCTCCAGACTGAACAATTCATATTCTCTCTGCCTTTCCTCCACTCCTCTGATAATCTTGGTGGCTTCCTCTGGATTCACTCCAACAAGCTGATGTCCTTTTTGTGTTGGGTACCTCAGGGCTGGATGCAGCACTGCAGGTGGGGTCTCACATGAGTGGGGCAGAGTCACCCTCCCTTTACTGACAAGAAATATTCTCATTCTTCTTAGGCAATTTTGCTGCCTTCTTCCCCCTGAGGTTAATTTCTTGAACACATCTCCTGCACCCCTTAAGGTAACAATCTTGGCCATTGCCTTGGTGCACTATGCTCTTGCTACACAAGTTATTTGAAATAGCAAATATCACCTTGAACCTGTTCACACACACGAAGATTTAGAACTTCCCACAAGAATATTTTGCTTGAAGGAGATCCAGACCAGAAGAAACATAACTTACCTGAGCACTTTTTTGTAAGGCTTGTTGGGGTCTCTGTAATACGGCACAATCCGGGGCCTGAAGTCCTCGTGGCCCGGGACCGGCCTCCCCTCCGCTGCGTCGGGCGGAGCCCCACGGGCGGGCAGCGCGGGCGGGCCCGGTGCCAGACAGCGTTCCTCAGCCGCGCCGTGGCTCCAGGAGGCGCGCAGGAGGCTCAGGCTGCAGCCAAGGGACAGCCCGAGCAGGAGAGGCAGCGCGGGCCGCAGCGCGCCGAGCACCGCGCCCAGGCGCATCGCGGCGGCTACGGCCAGGCCGAACTCACGGGGCGGCCGCAGGACATGGCGGGCGCGGGGCGCTCGGGCTGCAGCCGTCCCGCGGGACGGCGGCCCCGGGACTCTGTTACCCGCAGGCCGGTGACGGGACGGAGGGAGGGCCGGAGTTCCGGGACGGGGGCGCGGGGAGGGACAGCAGATTTAGTCCAGCCGCGCTCCGCCGCTGCCACCTCACCTGCCACATCTCCCCGCGCGCTTCCGCTTCCGCTCCACTATCGATGATGCCTGGCGGCTGCTCTGGCACACACCGCCGGCGCCTCTATGGTAGCTGCGGGGGCGGGGCCGGACCGGCGCGCGGCATGCCGGGAGGTGCGGCGGCCTTGCGGACTGCGCTCCCCAGGGCCGCGCACCGCCCGGCGCCGGTGACGCTCCGCGCTGCGATTGGCCGGTGCGCCGAGGAGGCGGGGCGCGCGCACGCGGTCGCGGCGGGGCTGTTGCGACAGAAGGAAAGCGCGAGCGGCCGGTGCGGGCGGGCCCGGGGAGCCAAGAGCGGGGAGCAGCGGGGCAGGGCCGGGGTGGGCGGTGCGTGCGGGCAGCACAGCAGGCGGGCGGGAACCCTCGGCAGGAGCCGGCGGCACCGTGTGCTCGGGGCCGAGGCGGCCGGCCCGCGGGGCCGCCGGGGCGGGGAACAGAGGCGGGGCGACCCGGGCCGGGCCGGGCCGGATCGGCGCGGCCTAACGGCGCCTGTCGCCCCCTCTGGCGTAGCTCCCACCCGCGCCATGCCCTCCGACCTGGCCAAGAAGAAGGCGGCCAAGAAGAAGGAGGCGGCTAAAGCCCGGCAGCGGCCGCGCCGGGTCCCGGACGAGAACGGTGATGCCGGGCCGGAGCCGCAGGAAGTCCGGCCCCCGGAGGCCAACGGGACAGTGCTGCCAGGTGAGAGGGTGCCGGTCCTGTGTCTGCCCCGCGTGTCCCAGGGCAGGGGGCCTGGCCGGCGCCCTTCCCGGCCGGACCGTGTGCGCTGGGCTGTGTGCTGGGTGGGCGAACCGCGCTGTTGATGATCTGATGAAACACCCCGGGCATGGGCTGCGCGGAACCGGGCGGCTGCAGCAGCTGCCCTCGGGACCGCTCTGCCCTGAGGCAGCAGGACACCCCGCATGGGCCGTGTGTATGAAGGATGCCCGTGGCCCTCGCTTGAGGCATGGCAGTATGATGATGGAGGCTGCTGATGGTGCGCTCAGACAGACACTTTCTCTATCTGCTACTTGATGCCTAGATCTGGGGTTTTTTTGATTTTCATTTCGTTTGGAGTTTTCTTGCTGCAGAAACCATTGTAGCGTCTGAATTAATTCTCCTCTTACTGCTATTTGCTCTGACTCTCTGCTCACCTGTTTCTCTGAGATGTACCTGGTTTGCAGAACCTAGGAACCTGCCTCTAAAAGAGGTTTTCTGCCTCTTGAAGAGAGAGGCTTTGCCACAGGGAGCTGTTGGTCTTAAAGGAAATAGGGCAGGTAATGCTTACACAGGAGGAGTTTTTTTGGGGGCCTTCCTTTAGCTCACCTGGAAGCCCGCAAGGTTCTTCCAGGCTCAATCGCGGTGTGCTGTGCCGAGAGGCGCTCTGTGTGTGGCACGGAGCCCCGGAGGGCGGCAGGGCCGCTCCTGGCCGTGGCTCCCCGGCGCGGTTCCGAGCGCTGCGGCGGGCGGGGTCCCCGGGAGGCCCCGGTGCGCTCCGAGCCGCCGGCGCGCGCGGGGGCCGCCGCGGCGGGGGCAGCCCGCCCCGAGCCGGCCAATCGCCGGCTTCCGCCGCGGGTCATTTGCATACCGCCGCCCTATTGGTGCAGCCCGGGGCGGCGGGCGGGGCGGCGCCGGGCCGGGGTCCCGGTGGGTCTCGGGAAAAGGCTCCGCTGCCCCGGGGAGCGGCCCCGGCGCTGCCGGAGCTCGGGGCTCTCTGGGGAGCGCTCTCGGGCACACCGTGGGATGGTTGGGATGTCTGTGCAGTGCCAGGGGAGGGTCAGGCTGGGTCTCGGGAAAAGGCTCTGCTTCCCCCAGGGGGCGGGGGGTCACCGAGCGGGCTCCCCAGGGAACGGCCCCGGCGCTGCCGGAGCTCGGGGCTCTCTGGGGAGCGCTCTCGGGCACCGCGTGGGATGGTTGCGGTGTCAGTGCACCGCTGGGACTTGGACTCGATGATCCTTGGGAGATCATCTGACTCTATTTCTTATTGAGCTATTTATGCATCGGGGTAACACTCCCTTCCCCATGTTTGCTCACCTGCTTCATTCTTTGTTGTCACTGCTCTATGGCATTGCCCAAGCGGGTCCTGTATCAGTGCCAGTGACGTTTTTTGCTCCTCAGCTAAGGCACATTTGCCGTGGTGTTAACAGTGATTTTGCTGAGTGAGTGATTTTTGCCAAAAGTGCTGGATGCTGACAACCATCATTCCGTTCTGGCACAGTCTGAAATCAGGTCTGCCTGCCAAGATCCCCAGTGCCATTGGCTACTTCAAAGGGCAGCATCTCTCACTGAGGAGTGAAGCTGGCCTGTGACAGAAGGTCAGCATGACAGGAAGGATGGTGGTGAGGCTCTGGCACAGGTGACCCAGAGAAGCTGCGGCTGCTCCGTTCCTAGAAGTGTCCAAGGCCAGGTTGGATGGGGCTTGGAGCAACCTGCTGTAGTGGAAGGTGTCCCTGCCCGTGGCAGCAGGTTTGGAATTAAATGCTCTAGAAGATGTAATCCAAACCATTCTAGGATTCTGTGATTCTATGGTTTGCTTGTACTGTAGGAGGAACATGCAGGGGGACATCATAGCTTCTCAGAAAATTAGTAGGGACTGTTTCAATGCTGCTGCTGCTTCTCTATTCTCAGCTTTCCCTGCATTTATTTTCTAGTCGTTTTCTTTTCCATCCTGCCGGGGAGGGTTAGTCCCATCACATTCAGAAAACAGCTTGCTGTTCTGGCTGTTCAGTTAGTTCTGATGGTCCTGTTTTATTTAGATGACACTTAGGTATTTAACTGGTGAAAATTCCGTATGTGGTCTTGATATTTCTGCATCTGAGAGATTTTAGCCTGCTAGCAGCTGCTAACTTTTCCCAAGGAAAAACTTCTCAAGAAAGCTTCTCCTCAAAACAATCTTGGTAAACAACTATCCTTTCTCAAAACAATCTTTCTCCAGGTAGTGTTTTGCTGTTTCTCTAGTTTAACCCATGGGATTAGAGAGGTGTCATTCCCATTCACCAATCTTATTAAGTCTGTATTGGAACACCTTCTAAAAGGTAGTAAGAATTAGACAATAAAGCCTTTTTTTTATGCTCTTTGCCGTCTGAAATATTTGGAATTTCTCATCTTTCTTTTGTGTCCTACAGCGGCACATATACATCCTCCCGCTAAGCTGAAAAGCTGAGTCTCTTTGCATCTGAGTCTCCTCAACTCTTCTTGGAAGTGGGAATTGTTTTCGTGGTCCTGGGCCTTTTGGTACAGGGGCTTATGGCTTCCCTTGTTTGTAAATCAGTAACTCTTCTGATCTTCTCTACATATAGAGGTGGATGCTCTTACAAAGGAGCTGGAGGACTTTGAGTTAAAGAAAGCTGCTGCCCGAGCCGTGACAGGAGTGCTGGCCTCCCACCCCAACAGCACTGACGTGCATATCATCAACCTGTCACTGACCTTTCATGGCCAGGAGCTGCTGAGTGACACCAAACTGGAGCTGAACTCCGGGAGACGCTATGGCCTGATTGGACTCAATGGGATTGGTGAGCTGAGGGGAAGCAGCACGGCTCCTTGGAGCTTGGTAGTGGTGTCATGCTGCTGAGAAACTGGGCAGTGCAGGTGGGAAGTGCTGGAAACCAGAAGAGGGGCTGTTAGACAGTCATGGCTGTTTCTGTTCTCCCATATCTCCACCCAGGAAGGGGCATTACTAGGATTGTTGATAGAAGTCTGAGATTGCATTCTAGATCTGGACTGTGCTTTTGATCTTGTTTCTGTGGAGAGTTGGGTGAGATATCTGGGATCTGTTAATCTACCTGATTCCTGTTTGCCTGATTAGCTTACTAGAGCCAGTAAACCCAATGCTGATGGTGTTGGTCAAAGAACATGTATGGAGTAGTAGAGGATGTGTGGTGTGGCCTGACTAGGAAAACAACTGTACAGTCCCTGGAGAAAGTGATGCTACATTTAGAGATGCAGAATATGGGTGTGATGGGAGAGGTGCTAGTAATAGTGACCATCAGGTTTAAGTTTCAGGAAAACCCAGGCTGTGTACAGAATAGTGCATTACTTTCCTCTATGTTAGAAGTCCTCAGAATCTGGGATCCTGATACCCACTGTCAGACCTGGTTAGACAGCAGAAAGTACGACAGAGATAAAGTTCCCCAAATCTGGGCAAGGGCTGAAGTGCAGTGGTTTCCAAAAAAAGCTTCTTGTCTCAGTCCTGTCCTTGGGCTGGTGAGCCTTGGCTAGGAGGGTGGCCTGTCCTAGTGAGGCAGTGGGCTCTGCTGTGCCTCCAGTTCTTCTGGCCTCTTGGGAAAAAATTCCCCAGGATTTTCTGAGGTTGGAAAAGGAAGGAATCACAGTGGGGTCTGAGTGTGTCTCATCTGTTTCACTGTAACATTGTATCTCACTGAATCCAACAATTAATCGTGATTGTCTGCACACAGGGAAATCCATGCTTTTGTCAGCTATTGGGAAGCGAGAAGTGCCCATCCCAGAGCACATTGACATCTATCACCTCACCCGAGAGATGCCTCCCAGTGACAAGACCCCTCTGCAGTGTGTGATGGAGGTGGATACAGAGAGGGCCATGCTGGAGCGAGAAGCGGAACGTTTAGCTCATGAAGATGGTAAAGCTGCTCGGAGTGCCGAGGGACATTTCCTCCATTTTGTTCCCTGTCAAAGAAAATTCAGGGTCCTTGGGGAAGTTTTCACATGTTGTGGTACTTGTTTGGCCCAGCTGCCCCGTACTAATGGGTACGGGTGACACTTCTTTGGAGGAGTCGTTCCATGCGGCATCTTAAGAAGTGTCTCAGGCTTGGATATGGAGGGGGCTAAACAGGGGCAAAGCAGAGGGACTGTGAGGTTTCCCAGCTGTGCAGCAGTGCAGCTGAGAGCCCTTTGTAGGTAAAGGTGCTGACTGGCAGGCTCTCTTTTAGCGGAATGTGAGAAACTCTTGGAGTTATACGAGCGCCTGGAGGAGCTGGATGCTGATAAGGCAGAAGCACGGGCCTCACGTATCCTTCACGGTTTGGGGTTCACACCAGCCATGCAGAGGAAGAAGCTGAAGGACTTTAGTGGTGGCTGGCGAATGAGGGTGGCTCTTGCCAGGTGAGTGGAATAGTGCCGGCTGCCTGCCATGAGAGCGTGTGCCTGCTCGTGACTGCAGAGCCACAGACAGTTCTGAGAGCTCAGAACAGAGTTGGGAAGCGTTGGGTTACCTGCACTTACCCTGTGCTGTCATCTCCCCTGCCCTTGCAGAGCGCTCTTCATTCGGCCTTTCATGTTGCTGCTCGATGAGCCCACAAACCACCTTGACCTGGATGCCTGTGTGTGGTTGGAGGAAGAGCTGAAAACGTAAGCATGGAGGAGTTTGCTGCTTCTGTGGGTTGTGCTTTTCTGCTTGTGAGCATGTGAGCATGAACATCTTGTCAGCATGTAAGCAAGTTCTGCAGGAGTAACTGTATAGTTCTTGTCTGTGCATAGCTGTATAGTTCTTGAAGTACCAGTGACACCTTCTGCTTGCTGTTATGTGAGATTCTTTCATGCAAGGGTAAAGAATTCAATTCAATTCCCTGTCTCCCTGGCACTGAAGAAATGAGAAATGCTGTTTTCTACTCCCAGGTTAAAGGTGCTTCCTTGAAAACCAGGAGCAGGCCTTGGCAGCCTGTGTACCAGCATTGTGTATTGTACCAGTAGAGTGAGCTTTCCAGACCTGGCTCCCAGCTCATCTTCCTGCCCACCATTTTCCTGTTTTCACAGAACTGTAGCATCTGAGTGTGTTGGTTTCATCTTTTGCTAGTGTGTGAGGTGACTGGTTTTCGTAACAGAGGTAAAATGTTAAGGTGTAAGGCAAAAAGCTTAGGAACAGCTAGGAAGCTCAGGTTATGGGGTGTGCATTAAAAGAGCTGTATTGTGAGAAGGGCTTTGCCTTTGCAGAGGTTTTTCCATCAGCTCTGTTAGTTGAACCTTTTGCATCCTTGCTTTAGAAGTGAGGTGCTTCAGAAAAGAACTTTGAACCTCTTCTGGGCAGGCTTTAACCCCTTATTGTCTGGATTTGGAGCAGAGCCAGATGCAGTGTGCATAATGGATGGGAGTCGATACTGAGGGGAAAGTAAACAGCAAAGGTTGAAACTTCTTAGAAATGTGATGCCAGTGGAGTCAGCTGCATCAGTGACACAAGTCACCTGCCACAGAGGCAGATAGCTCTGGGCTTTTTGTGATAACAGGCAAAGATGTTATCCCATTTATGACCATTATGTAATGGTGCAGGGTGTTTTACTACAGTGAAAATTGTTGGCAGGATTTACTTACCGCAGTTGGTTGTAGCTGCTTTACTGCCAATTTTCCAGAGCAGGCATATAAAGCCTTTGCCACCATCAGGGCCAACAAATAGGATTTCTTTTCCTAGTTTAGTTTCTAATAACTTCTGTGGTGCCACAGGTTCAAGCGGATCCTTGTGCTGATATCCCACTCCCAGGACTTCCTGAACGGCGTCTGCACCAACATCATCCACATGCACAACCGCAAACTGAAGTACTACACGGTGTGTAACAGAGCCCCGTGTGACTAGCAGAAACAGGGGCTGTTCTCTGGGCACAGCTGATGTTCCATGCTCTCTTTCCAGGGAAATTATGATCAGTATGTAAAGACTCGCTTAGAGCTAGAAGAAAATCAAATGAAGCGATTCCACTGGGAGCAAGATCAGATCGCTCACATGAAGGTACCTGCCTAGCAGCATGAGCACCCTCCTACCCTTTCAGTGGGCATCCCTTCCCCTGGTCAACCCTACCACTGTGGCTTTTGGTAACTCTTTTTCTGCAGAATTACATTGCACGATTTGGTCATGGTAGTGCGAAGCTGGCCAGGCAAGCTCAGAGCAAGGAGAAGACCCTTCAAAAAATGATGGCGTCTGGCTTGACAGAGAGAGTTGTGAATGATAAGGTAGGATCAGACACGGGATTGCTTTGAGAGATCTGTATTTGGAACATGGACTACAGGAGTAGAAGGGTCTTCAGCAGACAGTAGGAATGGCTGACAGAGCTGGTGGCAAGAACAAGATACCCTTCCTGATGCCAAAGATCCCCGTACTCAGCATGGAGTAATGCTGAATGATGAGAAAAGGAGGAGAAATTTTCTAGGGGAGGGAAGTGGAGTTGTCATATCAATAAGGCTATTTTGCAGATACAGAAATCAGAAAGGAATGCCTAGGGCTCGTAGGGGATGGGAGAGGATACTGAGTACAGCTTTTACTTGTGTAAAGAGTACAAACCCACATTTGTTTCAAGGGGAAAGAAATAGGGCTTCGTTAGCCAGCCCATGAGCTTGCGAGCAGTTCATCAGAGTAAATCTGAGCAAGTTGCAAGAAGGGCTTATAAAAAGTCACAATCTGGTGCCTTGGTCTACAGCTGATGTTGGTAGTGAGGCATGGTTATACTGGAATGAGGGTGCTGTCCCGTGGTGTCTCACAGGTGGATATTCTGTGTTGACAGACTTTATCGTTCTACTTTCCGCCCTGTGGGAAAATTCCCCCTCCTGTCATCATGGTGCAGAATGTCAGCTTCAGATACACCAAGGATGGGGTGAGTATGGGAGTATGCATATAGAGACCACTTGTATTCCTTCCTTGTTTGGGAGTGGGAGACTTTTGGCTGAGCTTCCTGAGGTGGCTGCAGTGTATGACTAAAGGAGCAAAGTTCTTGGCAGTGCTAATGCCAGGCCTGCTGGGGACAGAGCATTAGAGGTGCAGCAGGGGGCTTCTGGAGAGTACTGAAAAGGCATAATGTTTCATGGTTTTTGTGGTTTGCAGCCATGGATCTATAATAACCTGGAGTTTGGGATTGACCTGGATACTCGTGTAGCTCTTGTTGGACCCAATGGAGCTGGAAAGTCAACACTGCTGAAACTGCTCACAGGAGAGGTTTGCTCTGTACATTGTCTACCCTGATCTGGACCTTTACTTTTGGGATAGTCTTCAACAAAGTGCACTTGTTTGCCAAAACACCCTGGTCAAGCCTTAGAAGTTCTATGGCTTTATTGAAACATAGGGCTTTTTCTCTCCTATTACCTGTTCAGACTGCCTCCCCTGTGCCAGACTGGAGATGGCTGGATTCTGTATTTCTGGCATACTGCAAGAGGAGATATTTCCTGGTGAATTGATTTTATCTTCCCCTTATAGCTGCTGCCCACGGATGGGATGATTCGCAAGCACTCGCATGTGAAGATTGGCAGATACCACCAGGTACTCCCTACAGCAGCCCCCAGAAAAAGGGAATGCTTAGGAAAAAGCTGTCAGGAATGAGGAACCTTGCCGCTCTAGTTCTGCTTCTAAGGCCTCTCCCACTGCTGCCTTTCTGTGTCTAGAGATGGGGGAAGGAACTCTTCCATGGAATGGTCTCCAGCTCATGTTCTTATCCTGCAAAGAGGCTGGCTGTGGTCCTTCCTGTTCAGTCTCCCACCTGATATGGCAGAGCTGGTTGCCTTGTGTTTGGTGGTGAACAAGCCTCCTATTCTGAAGCAGCATTGCTGTTCCTGAAATGGGAATTATTCCCTAATGGTTCGGCACAGAGGCTGTCCTGTGGGTGGGATTATTGGCTCATGTGTTCTGCTGCTCACCTGGTACCAGAGGGGTGCAAGGGGGGTAGGGCGTAGGGCCATGAAGTAGTTGGCATGCACAGCCTGAAGCTGACTTTTCTTCTCTGTCAGCACTTGCAAGAGCAGTTGGATTTAGATCTCTCACCCCTGGAGTACATGCTGAAATGCTACCCAGAGATCAAGGAGAAGGAGGAGATGAGGAAAATCATTGGCAGATATGGTCTTACAGGGAAGCAGCAGGTGAGTATGAGCTGTTGAAGTTTGCCTTTTGTTCTTTAGGGGAGTAGAGGTTCTGTGTTTCCTGTTACTCTGCTGCTACCTGACAGTGTGGTACAGTATGCAGCGTGGCACACCACCGCATCAAAATGCTTTTTCCATCTCTGCCTTTGAAACTGGAGAAAAAAATAACTCACAGCTCATGGGAACTTTCTTTGGATCACAGCAATGTGGGGGTTGGAAGGAGTGACTCCCTCAGTCTCTGGGTGAAAAGAAAGCAAGTTCTGGTATAGTGCTAGACCTGAGCATGTTTTAATTATAATTTGAACTATTTTGCTTCTTTTATTTCCGAGATGAATACCAGGCAGAAGTGCTAGAAGATTCTCGGCTGTTTCAGATTTGGTTCAGACAAGAGAGTGGGCTCACCTATGGTGCTCTTAAGTCCAAGCATGACATGCTCCTGTACATGACATATCCTGTGTGTGGCAGTTTTCCACACTGCTGCCATTCAGCATTGATTTTTACATTGGTTTTGCACATTTGTCACTGCAGAAGTTGACAGAAGTTTGATTGTTGTGTCAGTGAATACCAGGCAGACCTATTAACTGTCCTTACACACCTTTGGCACAAGCTGGAATTCCCTTCTTCCCTGGGTGGGAGAAGGTTAGTGTAGGTGTAAGGCTGTGTGAACACTTGTCTTGTGTCAGGGAGCTGCTGGGAGCCCAAGGTGAGACCCAAGTGGTTTGGGTCAGGGTGGCAGGCTGTCAGGTCACTGCAGAGCTGCAAGCCTTGTGTGTGTTGGGCAGGTGAGCCCCATCAGGAACCTCTCTGATGGGCAGAAGTGCCGTGTGTGCTTTGCTTGGCTGGCCTGGCAGAACCCTCACATGCTCTTCCTGGACGAGCCCACCAACCACCTGGACATAGAAACCATAGATGCACTGGCAGATGCTATCAATGAGTTTGAAGGAGGAATGATGCTTGTCAGCCATGACTTCAGGCTCATCCAACAGGTAAGGACAGTTGTGAGTTTTGTCAGATCACCTTTCTAAATTTTAGCAACTAAAACGAGGTGTTTTCAACTGACTGGCTCTTACTCATCCCAAAAAGATGGGTGAGTGAAAAAAAAAAAACAAGTGATTCCCTTACTGTGTTCATGTTAAACAATTATTGAGCTAGTCCAGGAAAACATTAGGTGCTTAAATAAAAACCACCACAAATGTCAAGTGCTGATCTATCAGCTACAGCTTTGGCTGCAAGTTCAGGTATGATTTTATTTTTCACTGTGATAGATCCAAATAGTTCAGGTCAAGAACTACTTTTGTTTCAATTACCAATTTAGCAAGAAAGGCTCTTCATCTTAGTCCACAAACAAAATCAGAAATACAGAGGGGCCTAGGATTTTCAGTTCTAAAATCATGTCTAAATTATGCAGAAAACACCAGGGAAGATGTTTCTCTGTAGATACTTTTCTTTGGTAGTCTAAATATGATAGTTACCAAACTTTTCTTGCCAGACTTCAGAGAGTAGTTTTTAGTTAACTTTATAATTCTGGTAAGATGATAAAATTTTTTACTGCAAACCTCTCTCCTCCTCCCCCTCCTTCTCTTTCTCCTCATGTGTTTGTTCTCAGGTGGCGCAGGAGATCTGGGTCTGTGAGAAGCAGACAATCACCAAGTGGCAAGGGGACATCCTTGCCTACAAGGAGCATCTCAAGTCGAAGCTGGTGGATGAGGACCCGCAGCTCACCAAACGGACCCACAACGTGTGAGCTGAGGAGCCTCCAGCCCATGGTGCCCGTGGGGCTGCGGTGGCCACGCCGCTCGTCCTGCCTGCAGGAGCAGAACTGCTGCTCCCTCTGGCTGTGTTCTAGGATTGCTGCAATACTGCTTCCCCTCGACTTGCCTTGCACCTCTATGTCTGGACAGAGCTGCTCTCTCCTGATCTGGCTGCGTTTGGGCAACTGTTTCCTTATTTAGACAATGTCCCATCTGAGCCAGGCCTTGGAATCTGTTGGCTTGGGGTCACAACAGTGGCCATCAGGGCATCCAAGCTGCAGTGATACACAAGTGGAGACCCCAGCCCAGCTTCTTCTGCCTTTTCCTTCCCAGTTTCTGCTTCAGTTTAGATACTTCACTTCAAACTCCTCTGGCCTTGGTTTGTTTTTAACTATTATTTAACAGTGTAATTAACAGATCTGCCCGAGAATCCATCAGTCAATAAAGAGAGAAAAACAATCTTGTCTTGTTTTGTGAGCCATGGTAGTTGGGGTGTGCTGGGGTGAGTGAGCAAGTGCTGAGCTTTGAGTGAGATCAGCCTTTCCTACTAAATGTTCAGTTCTTCAGTACAACCAAAGCTGTGGCCAGAACTTGAGAGATGTGGTGAGTACTGAGCTGTGGAGGCACTGAGCAGTGAGCAGGCTCCTCACCTGGGGCACCTCTGCTCAGCCAGACTGAGCACTGCATCCCCAGTGAGTCACAGAACAAGCCACAGTGACAGACACAACTTGAAAGTGTTCTGAAGATCAGTGTTAGGACATGGATCTATGGAGCACCAGCATGTGTTCTCACCAACACAGTGGCTCAGGTGTGATGTTTTGCTTCACCTTGAATTGTCCGATGACTCAATAATGTAGGAACTTTGGACTATGAATTAGTTCCTTGTTCCTTGCAGGTTTAACTAAAGACTAGTTAACTGCAGTTTAGCTTCTGGTTTTGTTCTCAGTAACAGATTTTTGGAAAAGTTGTTGAAACCTCACCCTCAGCCACAGAAGCTTGAATAAAATACGTGTTTATTATTAAAACAAAGGGTACTGAAGAGAAAGGCAGGTAGCAAATCGAATCTAACAGTTGGGTTTTTTTATCACAAGTCATCTTAATTCTGACACAGGAGAGTGGCAGCACTGGTCGCAGGAAAGGTTCATGTAGCCCAGCAACCCATCCAGCAGCACAGGTTGCTGGGTGAATGGAGGGACAGGACAAGCAAAGGAGTTGTGCTCCCATGCAGTGCATTCTTTGGTGTCAGCTGACTGGCTTTGACTTTTAGAGTAGAGTATTTCCTTATTTTTCTTTCCCAAAGGGCCCAGCCAAGTGTGTGGCTGCTGCTGTGCAAACACGGAGTGTCTTCCATAGGAAAAATGTCACAACGTGAGCTGCTTCCAGTAGATCAAATAGGACCTTCAGGTTTTTCACTGGTTCTAGCAATGATCTGAGAGGAGAAAAATAATAAGTTTTCTGGGAAAATAATGCTAATTAGTATAAGTGCTTCCAAGTTAGTTCTGCAGAAAAGTCTAGATGGCAGTAAATGTCATTTGGATGAGTATCTCACAGTGGAGGACTTGGAAGTTAGCAGGTAGAGTGAAGGAGTGAAAACTGACAGGGAAGTGATTACTCAAAAGACTGATGGGTTGTAAGTTAAACAAGAATGGATTAATGCATGTCTGTTAGCTCTGCTCTCTGGGTTGCAGGAGGTGGTGGTGAGTTGGAAAAGGTTGTGAAGTAGCACTGAGAATGGTGAGGTCTAGGAGTCCTGGCTGAAGCTAGAGCGGTTTTTCCTGGGCTTCTTTTCCTTACCCAAGATTTAGTAACAATTTGTTTCACTACATTTCAGATCTGGGGGTAATAAATGCAGGATACAATCTTACACTGAGTTCCTGGAGAATGGTAAGTCCTGAGAATGGCCTGGGGACGCAGGGAGGACGGGCAGCACGCTGGGCAGGAGTTGGAGCGTTGTTGTAGCTCATGGAGCCAGCACGAGCACTGTTACCTGTCTGATGCTGCAAAGAGGGAGGAACTTCTCAGATGCAGACACGTCCCTGGTGTATGAACAAGGAGCACAGATACACGTTTAAAGCAAAAGCAGCTGTAGCTGCCCCAGGTGTCACAGTAGGCCAAGACTTGTAGAATGGAATCTACAAACGTGCTTTATCAGCCTTGATTTAACCTCAGTTTGTTCTGGGGTGAAATTTTGTTGGCTCTGCTGAAGCAGCTGTGGCAGATAGATGTCCTGAGGCACTGATCTCAGAGACAGCCACAAGCTGGGGCAGTGTCACTTCACGCTGTTTTAGCTGAGGATTTTCTGGTTTTACAGAAAAGCCAAACTATCAATAAATTATGAGAATTGTTCCTTAGTTGCTAGGATGATAATTTCTGTAAAAGAAGTGATCTAGCACCTGCACAGTCACACTTGCCTGTTATTCAAAAGAAAGGTTGGCTCTTACACAGCCACAGCCAGGAGTGGCAGGCTAGTGGGATTCCCCTGTGTGTGCTGCAGGTAGATCCATACACCACAAAACCAGCAGCAGGATGAGTTGGGCCCAGCACACATCAGCATGTACAGCCTCTAGCATGTCCAAGGAAGCAGATGGTAACTCTCCAAACCTGAGAGTTCAAAGCTGACTGTACTGCTCAGTGGACGAGCCTCCATCCTTGGTGCGTAAAGGCTCCCTCTCCCTAATGCTGATTGACCAGTTGCTGCTCTTCCACCATCGGGCTCCCTTCCAACTAAATGGTTTGTTTGTTTGTTTGTTTGTTTGTTGTTTTCCTTGGAGGGTTTTTGTTTTTTGCTTTGTTTTGGGGGTTTATGTTGTTTTGGTTTTGGTTTTTTGGGTTTTTGTTTTGTTTTGTTTTGTTGTTGTTGTTTTTGTTTTTTTTTAAGAAAAGACAGCTGTGTATTTGTTACTGTGTAACATGGTGTATCACAAACAGGGTGGCAGCTGGGGAGGGATACAATAGCCCCCAGCTCCTTCAGCACAGAAATCCCCCCTCCCTGTGTGCTGTGACCCCGGAGCAAGGTAACACAGCTCCCATCACAGGGAGGGTGGTGGGATGTCCCTCAGAGGGGGGAGCCCTGAGCTGTTCCCTGACAATGCACGGCCCCTTAGGAAGCACAAGTGGTGATGTCTCCTGTCCTCACTCCCAGTATTAGTCACTCCTATTTCCAGAGGATCCCACTACCACGTATCTTCACAGGGCCATTCTCCTTCACAAATGCACTGACATGGCTGTTCCAGCCTGTACTGCCTGATCACTGATGTTTCCCTTCCTGGGAGCAAGAACCTTGCTGTGGCACTGATGCCCCTTGGCACTGTCACAGTTATTTGCACTAGGGGAGGGTGATCAGGTGCCTCCCCAGAGGACAGGCTGAGAATAAAACAATTCAGTGAAACACTGTGGGCTGCCTAAGCAGTAGCAGAATCACTGACTGATGAGTGGGTCTCCCAAGCTCACTCTTTGGAGGATGTGATTTGCTCAGGATGTGCCAGTACAATGTGTGTACCTAAGCAGGAGACTCCACATGGCAGCACAGAGACCCCGGTGTGTTCCTCCACCAAAGAAGCATACTGGCATCACCCTTTCATGAAATGACTGCAGTGGTGTCCACTGAAAGGCTTCCTTTTCTCTCCCAAGCACAGAAAAGTCTGTTTTGTTCACGTCTCTACTGTATTGCTGCACCTTTTTCCTGGCTAAGCCTAAATCCCATGTCACATTTACCCTCATTAGTGTCATCATGGGTTTCCAAGGCAGATCAAATCCACACTTGGGGTGTCAGCCCTCCACTGCCCCCTTCAAGACATTCCAGGCCCTGTTGTGTGCAGCAGGTGGGATCCCAAGAGCTGGCTGGGTAGCAGGGGAAATTTGGCTGGTAGGGTGTTTATGGTGCCGTTGTTTCATCTCTGGACCAGTGCTTCCTGCAGTTACTGGGTTTCCCCTGATGTTCCAGCCTGGCATTACCTGTTCCAGAGCACAGATGTGATTCCATTTGATTCTGGAGTACCCTGAGTGCTCCAATCCACAGCCTTGCACCAAAGCAAGATCCCTCCTTTCACCAAACCCCTTTTGGACCTGGGAATGACTCTTCTCTGGTAATTCTGTCCCCTATAAATCAGATGCTTCTGCTCTTGGCCCTCTTTGCTCAGGTTGCATTCAAACTTCTCAGGTCTCAAAGTTTAGCTGAACCTGTCACCTCCGAGCTCCTCTCCAGCCATGCTTTTCAGTTGGTGCAGAGTAGAATCATCAGCTACAGGTGTGTCCTTGTCCTGCTCCTTGGGGGCTGCAGCTGAGGCAGGTTAGGTACTGCTGCCTATATAACCAGTGCTGGGCATAGTAACAACTGCTGGTGCTCTATAACCAGTCTCACAGTGCTTGTTGGTTGCTCTCTTGTAGGTTAAGATGAGCTCAGAACCTCTGAAGAAACACGATCATACTGCTGGTTCTGGGGAAAAGAGATCTAAGAGGAAGCCTAAAAGAAAGGAACTGTTTTCAGTCTACATTTATAAAGTGCTGAAGCAGGTGAGTAAATGTTTCTTTTTTGATAGAAACTGCTTTGTACATAAAGTAACTTGTGCCTGTTGTATGTTAACACCATAAAGAGTAAGGAAGAAAAATCTGGGTTTCTAGAGAGATGGGGAAAGAAAAAGAAAGTGTAAGTGCAGGTACAGGAGAGCCCCAGCTGAAGCTTAGAAGTTGAGGGGATGGATTCTAGGGGTAGTAGATCTATAGCTGAAAGGGTTTCCTGGGGGGAATGAGCTCTGGTGCTTACCTCTGCCTGAAGAAGTAATCTCATGGAAGTCAGTACAGTAGAAACAGCTGATTCTGGCCCTGTGAATAGGTGTCTGGCAATTTTTAATGGGGAGAGGAGAGTATTTTTGGAAGTGGCCATGAGTTTTCTAGGCCACAGTTGTCAGTATGAACCTGTAGATAGGACTTGGAGACTGGAGTATTTCCACCCCTCACAGCCGTGTTTTTCATGGGGATTGTGAGGAGGCTTCTGCCAGTGCAATCCCAAAGTTCCTGTAGCGTTTTGGGAGCCTCTCCTGAGTTTAAAGTGGCCCATGATTTGGAACCCTTAGGGTGGCAACTAGAGGTGCTTTTGGAGTTAGAGTGCCCTGTCTGGGATGGGGAATGGGGCTCCCTCTCCTTCCAGGGTGCTGGGTGTTTGAGATTGAGGTGGTGTTTGGTTACCACCTGGCAGGTGCACCCCGACCTGGCCATCTCCTCCAAGGCCATGAGCATCATGAACTCCTTTGTCAATGACATGTTTGAGCGGCTGGCCGCGGAGGCGTCCCGCCTGGCGCAGTACAGCGGCCGTGCCACCATCACCAGCCGCGAGGTGCAGACGGCCGCGCGGCTGCTGCTGCCCGGGGAGCTGGCCAAGCACGCCGTCTCCGAGGGCACCAAGGCTGTCACCAAGTACACCACCAGCAAGTGACCGACTGGGCCCCAGGGAAACCAGCCCGGACCCGGCTTCTTCTCCTCTAGGACTTGGTGTTAGGTCTTCCTCAGCTGAAAAAGCAAAACCTCCTGTTGCGTGCCTGCAAATAAAAAAATGCACAGAAACGCAGATTGTGTCTTTAGTCTTTGCAGCACAAGTTGTGAGGCAGTTTAAACTGTGGCCGTGGGGATTGTTTGGTAGGGCTGGAAGCATAGCTGCTGTTTGGAAAAAACCACGTGCAAGTAGGAGCAGGGACCACAGGACATGCCTGGGGAAAGCTGGGGTCATTATGGGAAGCACAGTGGGCTCTCTGCAGTTCTCCAAACCCCTTACTATAGCTTTCAGATTCCTGCCTTTGACTTTCCTGCTCTTCTTTAACTGCTTCCTAACTGTGGTGGGTCTTTCTGCCCAAGTTATTAGTTTAACCAGTAGATGCTAAGTCTCCCTGGGTCAATAGGATGAAGTTAGCACTGGGTAAAGGGCATTTATAATGTTTATAAACTATTTTCAAAGCTGTTCTTTGTTTGGTTGGGTGGGGGTTTTTTTCTGGTGGGCTGTGGGAATGAGAGTTTTTCCTTGTTAGCTGTTTTTGTGCTTTGCTTTTGTCATTGCTGTTGTCTGGGTTTTGTTGTTTCTGGCTTTATTTCTTCTGGTGACAACTTAGTCCTTTGTCACAAAACTGAAGCAAAATGAGCTTCACTGACAGAAAAAACAAACTCTTCTTTCTAGACATGCAGCCATCCTCTCTACTTGCTTCCAGTGTCTTTAGAGAGACCTTTATCTTGCAGGGCTCTAAACTGGGCTAGGACTGGGTGTCCTGAGTTCTGCCTTGGACCATCATATTAATGACTGGCCCTCACTGCCTTTCCTTGTTATCCCCAGGTGCTTCTTACAGGAGGGATCCAGGGCCCTGAGGGGGAGCCTGAGCATGTTCTGTCTGTCCATGTGGAGCCTGGGCAACCCACAGGGTTGAGTGTTGTGTCCAGAGCCACGGCCCTGTGCTGGATGGCTTGGCTGCCCTGTAAGCACACCACCTTCTTGGGATGTGTGGGACTGTCCTGGATTCCTGCACAGAGGTGCTGCCTCAGGGTCTGTGGTGGAGTGAAGAAAAAATGTGGTCCATGTTCTGGGTGGAGATCATAGAAGAGTTTCAGTTGAAAGGGTCTCTAAAGTCCAGCCAGGTCCATCTCCCTGTCACAGGCAGGAACACCTTCCACTAGACCAGGTTGCTCCAAGCCCTGTCCAACCTGGCCTTGAATGCTTGGGCATCCACAGCCTCTCTGGACAACCTGTCCCAGTGCCTTTGGCCAGCTTTGCACTGGGACAGCATGCCTGGTTCTAACCTCTTATCTTCACAGCCAGGATCAGGGTAGGAGTGCCAGGAGCACCAGAGCTGTGTTAGGTTCCAAGGTGACAGTAAATGGGACAACCCTGGATTTCACCAGCTTGTGGGGTGCTGCTGAGTGTCATGAGCTGTGGAGCTGTGACAGATGCTGGTCTGATGGGGTCAGCCCTGCTCACTGGTGTGGGCCAGACAAGATGTATGGGATGCTTCTAGGGAGGGTACAGGAGGCAGCAGCACTGAGCATCTTGCCTTCAGCTCCATCCCTGCTGCCACAGAGTGGGGCTGGCTGGGGGAGGGAGCAAAGGGGCTGGACTGCTCTGTTTCCTTTTCACTGTAGGACAGCACTGAAGAGTGATCTCTTCATTGTGTCTGACCTGCAAGCCAGAACTGCACTTGAGCAGAGGTGTGGGCTGCAGTTCTCCTCCTCCCTCTAACCCTTGTGGTGGCTGGCACCAGAGGCAGAGCAGCTGGGGGAATGTTCAGCTGTGTGCATGGATTGCAGGCAGGCCTGGGAGAGTCCAGCAAAAGAGGGGGAGGCTGAGCAGGCTTGATTTGCATTGAGCAGGTGAGCAGCTCCTCTCCTTGCTGAATCTGTTCTATTGCTCCCCCAGCCATGTGTCTGTGCTTGTGTTCTGATCTGCCAAAGCTGAGGAGAGGGGAGTTTTGCCTTAAGCCATAATTGTGGAAAAGAAGCTAGGTTCTAAACATACCTGAAAGTGAGATTAAAGCATAAATGAGGTTAGATGTTGGAATTCAAAGTGATAATTGAACTTTTCTCCTTTATGAAGAAGAAAAAAAAAAAGCAAAGGAAATAGAAAAGATGGAAAATGCCAAGAATAATTACAAAAAGTACGGGAAAGGAGTGAGCACCACCGTGGGTCTAGAGCTGGATTATCGAGTGTAATGGGGGAGATCTGTGCTGGCTGTGACAGGTCTTTCCCTGGGGAAGTCCCTCTCAGAGCCGGCAAGCCAGAGAGGGAGCAGAGCTCTGGCAACCAGGTCAGCAGGGTGGGGCATGAAAAGCCTGGGAGGAGCAGCCAGGGCAGCTAAGGACAGCAAAGACTTGGACGTTTTGTAGATTTTGCAGCCCCTGTGGCAGGTTGGGTACTTGCTTGCAGAGGGTGTTGAAAGTGCCAATGTCACAGCCACCACAGCAACAGCAGGTGTGTGGAGATCTTCATCTTTGCTTGCTTAAACTTCATTGGCTCCTCGTTGGTATCTGAAGAATGTTGCCTGATGTATCAAAAGTTTATTGCTTGTTTGCCTGATGTGTCGCTTACAAGCTCTTTTAATGACCTTCAAAGGGGGTGCCTCATTTTCTAAAATAAAGCAGTGTCTGTTTTTGGAGGCAGTTCAGAACTTTAATTTACAAACCTTTATCACCGAGGAGGCAATAGAGAAGCATTCCTTACTTTTTGCTTGTTCACTACAGCTTCCTGCCCTTTGCAGTAGCTCTCCCGGCTGCGGGGTGTGCAGCCACGCTCCCTGAGGGATGGGGAATGCCGAGGAGCAGCCTGGAGCTGCAGTTCTCCTCCTGCCCTGGAGATGGGTCTCTCTGACTACCCGATCTCAGATCCACTGCTGCTGCACGAGCAGCAGCCCCGCCACCAGCTCGGAGCAGGCTGCTGGGGACCCTGAGCTTCCCCCTGCGGTCCCCCAGCCCTCTGGGCAGGCACCTGGCTGGCTGTGTGCACAAGGGGCTGATTTAGGGTGAAGTGAGTGGTTGTCTCCTGCAGATATCTGATAGAGCATCGAGCACCCTGGGTGTGCTTATTCTGCTCTGGGTGAGCCCCAGAGGAGTAAGGATTTAAAGCTGTAGGTGCTTGATCCTTCACTTTTGCATCCTGATTCGTGTCACACCCCCCTTTGCCCCCTCCATCCCAACAAAGGCTTGAAGACTGGCGTTGGAGACTGGCCTCACATCCTTGTTCCTGGATGCCTGCATTTCCTCAGAGCTGTGTCAGGAGTGCAGATTCACTAAGGCTGGGGGGCAGAGGGAGGAGATTGCTTTTGGAATGAGGGAGTTCTGCACTGAACCTGCTCCCGCTGTCCCTTTCACATTTCCCTTATGGAGGGTGGGTGCATCTCCTGCTGTGCAGGGATCCTGTTGCTTGTTTCCCCGAAGTCAGTTCCTCTGGAGCTTCCCCAGGATGCCTGCAGAGGATGTCATCCAGGGCTGTCTTTTCCCGAGGGTTCACCCTGTATTTATCTGATGAGCTTTGGTGAGGATCATGCCTCAGCTCAGCTACTTTCAGACTGGGCTTGTGGCTCCAGTGAGATCTGCGTGAAGTTGCTTTTAGGCTCTGCCACCCACTGGGGACTCACAGGGCACTGGTCGCTGTGAGAACATCTCAGAAGTATTCAGGTTACACTAAAAGCAAAACTTGGAGCCTGTGCAAGCTCTTCCAAAGCATCTTGGGGCTGCCTTGCTCCATGTGTGTCTGTCTTTGTCCAGGTCTGCCTGTGTCTTCGCAAGTGTCACAAGTTTTTAGTGCTGCACACTGCAGCACTGTCATGTTGCATGTCCCTGGCCCCATATCTATGTTCTGACTAAGCTATGCATTTCTGTGGACTAGAAACAATTTTTTTTTTCTTTGTCCCTTCTTCAACCTCTCAAAAAGAGCACTATAGTGTTGAATGAGCATTTGTGAGAATATCACCAATGCCTGTGTTCTGTTTTCCTTTCTGTAGGAGAGCAATGGCTTAAGAGCATGTGCTCTTTCTTTCACATGGAGGAGAACCAGGAGGCAGAGCATCCCTGAGGTCTGTTATGAGGGGAGGGAGCTTTTTGGGCAGAGGAGGCTGGCAGCAGTGTGCAGACCTGTGTGTACTCTTCCCCTTCCCATGCAGTGTCCCTTGGCAGCCGTGTTGCCAGGTGGCTGCTCCGGTGCCTCATTAGACACTGTTCCAAACAGCAGAGGCAGGAGCAGCTTAGCACACGGAGGAAAATGAGCTGGTGATGGATAGCCCTGGTGATGCCAAAGCTGTTAAAATATGAACCTCTGATGTACAGCTGGGGTTCCAGCAATGGACTCTCATCTTCTCTGTGCTCAGCGGCTACGGTGCTGGTCTGTCACTTCCCTTCTCTGTTTAGTGTGAGGTTGGCTGTTGTCTCTGAGTGCTGGAAGCTTGTGGTGGCCCTGGAATCCCTGCATGGAGGAAAGGAGAAGGGAGATGATCAAAGGTCAGGCAGGCACTTCCCCACCAGCAGATGCACTGTTGTCTGAAGCTCTGTCATCCCTGATCCTGCCAGTGCTGTAGTGGGAGCGAGTGTCCGTGGCACCCTTGGAGCTGTCCCTATCTCTCTATGCTGTCCCTATGCTCTCCCCAGTAAGGGTTGCTACAAATAGTTGTTTCCTTGGGTTTTTTCTCTCTTTTCATGCTCTGTGTGCTCTGGGTTCTTGGATGTTACCAACAATAATGCTCATTTTTTCACCTCCTCTGCTCAGAATTGTGCTTGGGGGTGTGGGAGGTGTTCAGCCTAAGTAAAAAAGTAAATCTTATGTTGTAACCATAACTTCCAGGGCCGTATAAAGGGGGTCAGGAGACATCCTTGTTCTCATTCTTGCCGTCTCCCTGTGTAGCCTTCATTACCTGATGCCAAACTGGGGAGAGACAGAAAGAGCTGCTGCCTGGTGAGGTGCTGGAGCCCTGGAGGCTGACTAGCAGTGCCCCTCGTGCCTGGAAGCTGCTCTGGGGCTGGAGGTCACTGGGATGGGGACAAAAGGTGTGTCCTCAGATGGGCAATGTTCATCGACCTAGGATCAAGACAGCTGCCAGTGGTGCCCTGTTTGGCCACCGAGGAAGAGGAGGAGGAGGATGCTTCCGTGTGGCCCCATGCAGGGTGTGGGGCTGGAGAAGAGAATGACATGGGCAGAGTGGCCCCATGAGGAATGGCTGCTGCAGGCCACACGCCGCTTTCCCATTAGTGAGTGTTTAGTTCAGCGTTTTAAATAATTGTGTCCTCGGAATGATATTTAAAATCCATTTGGGAGGCAATGAGGCGGGAAAGTGCCTGTGCCATTGTGATGACGCTGCGCGGGCCGTGCCACACATGCATATTACAAACTCGTTACAGGCTCCTTTCCACGCACACTGCTCCCTCCCCACAGCCTCCTTCTGAGGCTCTGAGTGCATCTCCCCCACCATGGCTGCAGTGCTTGGCCCTATGGAGACATTGTTTGACAAGATTGGCATGGTGTCCTCTGGGGTGAGAGATGAGGCACAGCCAGGTCATGGCAGCTGGGTGGTGTCCATGGGAACAGAGGTGTGTGGGGCATGCCTGGTGATGGAACTCTTGTTCAGGCGTCCTGGCCTTCGCCTGTGGTCACTTTCTGACCAGCCCTTGGACTTGTTCCTGACCCTGACGCTCCAGGGCTTTCAGCTGCTGTGCTGTGGGCACTGTTGGAGGAGTTGTGTCAGCTGTCCTAGGCTGGCTCTGAAGCTGAGGACAAGCCTGTGCTCCTGAGTGTCCATGGGAGATGCACGAGCTGGAGTGACTGGGTGTGAGGGAGCTGATGGAGCAGCAGCATGTCAGCAGAAGTTCTGTGGATGCTGGTTAGTGGCTGGTTAGGAGAGTGGCCTTGCTGCTCTCTCTTTCTGTTCCTCTCTTACAGCTGTGTGGGCATCCTCTGCTGTCCCCTCAAGCCATGCTAGGTAGAAATCCTGTGTGGGAGGACAAGGATCCTGGTACCACTTTATCCTTGTCCTGCTGGCATTGGTGGCTCGAGCAGTGTTCAGTCCTTATCCTCTTCTTCCTGATCATGTTCAGACCCTCCTAGCCAGGGCCCCAGCTGTGGTTTTTCTCAGTGCTACCTTGTGAGCAAACATTAGTGGGGTGAGCATGAAAGCCCCAGGTGTACTTAAGGGCGTGTTGGATTCTGACATTGCTGTCTCTTGCTCACTGACCCAGCTGGCTGCTCCTCTGGATAGGAAGTGGATGGCTCTGTCACCCTTTTCTCTGCCTGCAGCTGAGGCAGGGAATGTGCCTCAATGTCCCTATGGGCTTTCCTACTTGGGTGGTGGCTGCCGAGTAGGTTCCCACTTGAAGGTGGCTGCTTGTGTTTTGTTTGTAGTTTTGGGTCGGTTGGTGTCCTTGAAGTGGTTTGAGGTATTTTTTTGTTGTTGTTGTTACCTGTTAGAATGGGAGAAAATGTCCAGGGTAGCTGGTACAGTCAGGAACATGCAGACCCAGGCTTGTGAAATGCTGAGTGTGAAGACTCTGCCTGCCCCCAGCCAGTGTGCAGGGGGTAATGGGATGGGGGACACCTGCAGTCAGGGAGTTCCTCCCAGGGGCCTTTCCTGGATGGCCTTGGGTGCATGGGTAGCGCTGAGTGTGAGGGGTTAGTTTGGGATTCTGCTCCCAAGCCCATAGCTGGGGGAGAGTGATGGCATTGATTCCAGTGTGAGGAACAGTGTGAGCTGTAAAGACAGGTTAGAGAGGACTAGGAGTTCTTGGTTTCTCCTTTTCCTCATCTCTTAGGGAATCCAGACTTCCTGTACTCTAAGTTCCCCAAGTCAGGGCTGCTGCTCTGAGCCCCTCACCTGGCTGGAGGAGACTCTCTGAAGCTTGGATGTGGATTCCACAGTGGATCTGGAGATACATCCACTGCATCCTTCAGGAGAACAATGTGCTCCCAGTCCAGCACCAGTGGGATGCTGCAGGTGCTCATTGGCACAGAGCATCTGTGCTGTGGCAGTGGGAATGTTTAGCATGATCCCAGTCCTGGGACTGATTCTTGGACCTTCTTCAGCTTCAAGGTTCCCACAACTATTTTCTCTTTGGAAACAGCTGCCAAAAGGAACACAAGCAAAGTCTGGCTCCCTGTTTGATCAGCGCCTCCAGCCACACCGAAAAGACCTTGACCACAATTTGGGACCAATGTGACAGGATAACCTGTGCTGTACAAGCTTCTTTTCTTGGGGCTCACCTCTCTGCCCTTCTGTATCCTGCCCAGCCCTGTGGGCAGCTGGCCTTGCTGCCCAGGGAAGGGGCTGATTCCCTGAGCAGTGTGTGGTACTTGTGAGAGTCTTCTGGTCCCCGTGGAGTTGCCCTGTCCTTAGTCCTTTATGACTTCTGGCACAGAGTTTGATCCAGGCCTTTCCTAAGCTCCCCCACACCCACCTACCTCCCTGCTATGGTTGCCCTCACCTTACTCTGCCTGTCTCTCAGTGGGAGTGTCATATGGAACAAGGCTCTTTGCAGAGCAAACAAGCACAAAGAGAGTGTTCCCAGGCTGCCTGCCACCCCTGTCCTGTGCCTAGTCTGTGCTGGTGATTGCACCTGGCAGCTGAAAGGGAGCTCTTGGAAGAAGGGGAGGTGGTGATGAGAGCTGCCAAGCCAGGCTATTTATACTGGGTGATTCAGGCCTGTGCCTGACTCCAGCCAGATGCAGAGGAGCTTGAACCCAGGAGCAACCTGCAAAGGAGAAACCCTTAAACAAGAGGCCCTTTGCTGCAATATCTCACTTACTGTGTGGCTCAGACTTCTCAGGTTAGTTACCTGTGATGGACGGCACCTTCCCTCTCGGCTCTGCCAAGCAACGTTTGCTGCAGCCGGCTCAGTGGAAGGATTCTCGCAGTGTGAGGTCCCATCCCAGTGAGCACAGCCTGAGCCCAGATGGCTGGGGAGACCAGCACAGCCGCCTGGAGCCACTGGAGTGCCGGGATCTGCTGATCCAGAATGCACTCTTCACTGGAGACCTGGACATGGTGCAGAAGTACTTCACCAGGAGCGCAGCCATCAATCTTGTCATTGAGACCAGGGGCGATGTGCTGCGCTGGACTAGCAGCAAACGTGGTGGGTATTGAGGGACTGCGACACGGGGGGTAGGAAATGCCCAGGATGGTATCCAAAGATAGGGATCAGGAACCTGAGAAAAATGGTGAAAGGAATCCCCAGTGGTGGAAAAAGGGTTGAGGGAAGAAGAACTTGGGAAGAACAGCTTTAGTGTGAGGAAGGAAGCTTCCAAGGCTGTACAAAAAATAGTAGCAGGTTTGTTGAAGGTGGCATGAGGCAAATCTACTGGGAAATAATGAGAATAGGGCCCCTGGAAGAGCTGCTGGAGAAGCACATTCTCAGTACTGTCGTGTTAAAGATTGCTGTATGGATGTGAAATACCTGTGAGGTGGGGAGCGTGCATGGGTGAAAAGGCATCAGAATGCTGTTCTGTTCCATGAGATAGATCTGACAAGGGGAGCAGAAACCCAGTCTACAAGAAAGATGCTGGAAGCAGACTTTCCTCAGTGACAGGAGGTAGGACCTGATCGTTCTTGGTGTTTCTCTCCATCTGCACATCTCATTATACCTTGTCCAGGCACATCTTGGGGCTACCACACATGCTTCCACACTCTCTGGTCCCTTTTACTTAACTTCTCATCAACATCACCTATGAGCTTCTCAGTAAGCAATGCAGCTGGTGTGTTGGAGGGAGAGGTGTGCTGGGCAGCCTGGGCAGCTCTTGTTCTTGCTGCTGTCAGTTAGTGATGTGGTGCAGGCAGACTCCCAGAATTTAAGAGTGTCAAGTGGGGAAGGCCCTAAAGTGTATCACCCTCCTCTACAGAAGGCTGGTGGCAAAAGCCACCCGTACCAGAATGGGAGAGCTGTTGATGAAGCTGCTTTCCCAGAGGAGCAGTTTTCCTAGTGCTTAGTCAGACAACAGCGTTCTGTGGGGATCCACTCCAGCAAGAGAAAAATGGGGTGCGTGGGCTTGCAGATGCATGTGAGTGGTGAAGATTACTTACTGGTTTGAAGATTTGTACAACCCAGGTTTTGAATTGTTACAGTCTACTTAGGAATGAAATCACTAAAGGTATTACCCTTTGTGTAGCTGAGACCATTGATCAGTAAAATACGAATTGGGTGTTGTAACTCCTGTCTCATGCTAAGCTGGCAGACACTGGAACCAGTCTCTCCTCTTGTAAATGTTTGTGCCCCAGAGAAAATGGAACAGACAATGTAAAACAACCTCATGCAGAAATTTCTCCAATCAACAAAGTTTCAAAACGTGAAAAACCCAACCAAACAAGATCATTCATCAAGCATGGAGCAAAAATGTGCTGCCAAATTTATCAGACGAGAACACAGATTAAAAACCAAAACAAACCTTCATGCTACCCGAGGCTTGTTTCTGTATCTCACTGACCACATAGGGATAGGTTCTTAGAACTGACTCAGTGACCTTAACAGTAGGTTCTAGCGACCTTGTCTTTTCCAGATCACCTCGTTGATATTTTAAGGTGCCCAGAGAAAGTGTAAACTGTCTTGTGTCAGGGATACTTACACAGTTTTCTGCTCCCTCGTGTGTGACTGGGAACCTCAAGCTCTCACAGGATACCTGTTTATATCCTTGGGCAAACAGAGGGTCCCAGCGGGTGGGAACGTCTGCCAGGGCTTCCCTTTCTTTACACTTTTGCAGGCTACATTTTAGTTAGACAAGGTGAAGTCTGCACAGACAGAGCAAACTGGATACTGTCAGCATAGAACTTGCTCATTTATTTTCATTACTGAGAAGGGTAAAGTTCCCTGATTCCACTCTGCTCTGGTCCCCTGGTAATTGTTGCTTGGTGGTCTATTGGGGTCACTTAACTGGTGTTTAGATGCATGATCTGAGTAGTTCAGTGACACAAAATTAAACTGAACTCTACTAGCTTTCCATGCAGTCTGACACGTTCTCTGGATCACATGGTGTGAACAATATGTGCACAGTGCCAATGCCACGTGAGCAAGGCATGCTCCTCTCTGAGCGAGGTGGGCAGGCTGGCTGCATGCAGCCAAGTGGGCTCAGAGGAAATCACGTCTCAGGTGACAGGACTGCAGTGAGCAGCTGAGTCAGGGGAGTGGATTAGGACTGAAAGGGAGCACCAAAGCCATGCAGGGGCTCTGTGCAAGACTGCATATCAAGAAAAAAGGAGGAAGTGAGGAGGGTCTAAAGGATAATTCCTTCTGATTTTTCCTATCCTTGTACCTATTTCTACCACTTCTTTGATTGAAAAGATGTGTCCTGTAGCTTGTTTAAAAACCTTCCTAGTGCCAATGGCTCAGGTGCAACTGGTAAATGGGTGTGCAGTGCTGGAGACATGTGTGGAGCCAAGGAGAGAACAAAGGCATGGAAATGTGCATGGAGCTGCTGGAGTCATGCTGTTTTGGTCTGGGCAGCACTGGGCAACATGCTGAGTAGGCATGAAACTCTTTCCCTCCCTATTGTCTTAGGGATGTCCCATCCCCATTTCTACCCTTCAAGCTCCCCTGCCCTTCCTGAGGATTTTCCCTTCACAGCAGGGCAGTGCTGAGGTACTGCTGCCTGAGTGGAGAGCCTTTATCAGCCTCTTGGCCCCAGTGTTTGGTCACAAGGTTTCCCAGAATAGAACAGCTGAGACTTGAGCTGTGCCCAGCCTGAGCCAAAGAGAGGAGTGTGATGTGTTTCCTCTCCCTGTGGAATACCCTAGGCCGGCAGGCAGACTCAGGCTGCTGCTGGGGCTGTGCCTAAGAGCCTGGCTGGGGAGCAGCAGCAGCTCCTGTCCTGGTCCCTGAGGCGGGTCTGGGTGGTTGGTATGGGCAGCGTCACAGGCAGAAGAGATGGGAGCCAGGAGCCCATCCGCACGCAGCAGGTGGATGGCCCTGCCCAGGTGTTCTGGCAGGCTCTGCTGGCTGGGGATCACGGGACTGTAGCCGAGATCCTGAGAGATCCTCAGAACAACCTGAGCCCCAATGCTGTGTTTGACACCAGTGACCTGGAGGAGTGGAAGAACTACCGCTTCAACCCCCGCGGGCTGAGTATGGGGAGCAGTGGGGCTCAGCCTGTGTGCTCTGGGGCATGCCTGCTGCTGGGGCTGTGTGTTATGAGTGCTACTTGAGTTGCAGAGGAGTGGGAATGGGGATGTGGTCAGGTTCTCCTGTGTTCCTTGTGGAAGGGGGTCCCTGTTTCTGAGAGCAAGGGTGCATCCAGGAAACCTAGTCCCTCTCAGAGGGATTGTCCTAAGTGCTTGGGAACTGCTTGGTGTGCAGCCTGCACTGTGCTGCTGTCTCCCACTTGTGGTTTGTGCCAGACTGTCACAACATGAGTTAGATCTTTGAGATGATTCAGTTTGAAAGTGGCCCTGGAGGACACAGGTAACACATACTGCCTCTGTAAGAAGGAGCTGAGGATGTAGTGTGGAACACGCCTTGCAGGCTGGGATGTCCTCCAGCTCAGTCTGGGTAGGCAGCAAGAAGCACAGTTTAAGGAGCTTTTTCCTGTAGTCTGTTAGGCAGCAGACTGCACCAGCTGAGCGAGGGTTTGTGCTGGGTCAGCATCTTTGAGAGCTGGCACATTTCAGCCCCTTGCTCTCTCCTAGACCCTAGATGTCCATCTCTGCTGTTGCTTGTTGTCTGCAGGGCTTGAGTCCACTGTATGTGGGGCAGCTGGCTCTGACACCTCTCTTACTGCCCTGTTCGTTGTGTTTGTGGTGCTTCACACACGGTGTTTGGCCCAGCCACCTCGCTGCCATCAGCCCTGCTCGTGCCCCAGACCCTTCGTCCCCTGTGCTCCTGACAACAGAAACCCCAACCTGAGCCACAGGTGAAGGGCACACTTCCCAGAACTGCCCCTCTGCTGTGGGCTGCTGCCTCCTGGGGCTCCCTGTCTGCGTGGCTGTGTGGCCCGAGAGCCTTCCAGGGATCTCTGCCTTTGGTGGGCCACTCCAAACGCTGGGATCTTGCAGGGAAGGGACTTCAAGTCCCTTGAGGGGAAACACAAGTCTCTCAGGGGGACGTACATCAGGTACTTCAAGAAAAAGGGCAGGTCTTGGTGCACCGTGGCTGGGTGTGGCTCCCTGACCTCTCTCTCCCAGCAGGACTGTGGTCGCTGAGCTATGAGCAGGAGCTGACCACGCCGCTGCACATCACGGCCAGCCGGGGCTACAGCGACTGCCTGCGGCTCCTGCTGCTCCGCGGCGCCGCCGTCGACTTTGCTCCGGGGGGCAAGACAGCCCTGCACGAGGCTTGTGCAGCTGCCAGCACTGACTGCGTGCGCCTGCTGCTCGGCTCCGGAGCTGATCCTGAGGCTGTCTCTGAGGATGGCTACAGGCCCCTGCACCTCTGCAAGAGCTCAGACTCCATCGAGTGAGTTCTACTCGGGAATGGGGTGCGGGGGGGACAGCCAGCTTCTCTCCCCTTCAAGCCTCATCCCATGTAGGAGGGGTCCCTCCTCCTCCCTGAATGTGGGTTGGTGGGTGCAGAATGGGGGTGGCCTTGGTACCTGTTCCTGGACCAGGATCAGCCTCTGAGGCCAAACAGGTGACTGTAAGCTCGTGTCCTTGGCAGATGCAGCTGAGGAGCCAGGGGTCACACTAACGTTCAGGGCAGTGCAGATGCGCTGCGTATGCGAGCAGGCATCAGGTGCCACAACACTTCAAGAGGTCTGTGCAGAGTTAGCTGAAATTAGGGTGACAGTATCTCTGCTTCACCTGTCATTCTGGCTTAAAACCACCGCTCCAGGGTGTGAGGAGCAGGGATTTTGGGACTCTGGGGAAAAGCTGTGGGATGGTACAGATGTGGGGGCTGGGAGGTAGGATGGGAGGTGGAGATGAGAAATGGTCACCAAGTCACCTTGGCCCTCAAAGGTGTGTCCGGCAGCTGCTGCAGCACGGTGCCAGTGTGAACAGTCAGACAGAGGAGGAGAACGACACCGCGCTGCACGTGGCATCGCGGCACGGCCTGGCAGAGCACGTCCGGCTGCTGCTGCGCCACGGGGCTGAACTGGAGGCAAAGAACAAGGAGGGGCAAACGCCACTGAACGCTGCCTGTGCTCAGCACCATCAGCCCCAGGACATGGAGCGCTACTACCAGGTCTGCCAGCTGCTGGTGGAGAGCGGTGCCAGCGTCAACGCCGCGGATCGGGACCGGCAGCACCCGCTCCACCTGGCCTGCAAGAACGCCAATGCTCGAATCGCAGAGTTACTGCTGGCTCGAGGTGCCAAAGTCAATGTCATGAACTATGGCGGCAACACAGCTCTGCACAACATCCTGCAAGTAGCTGCCTACAGGCTCGAGCATCGCCCAGAGCTGGTGGTGCGAGCGCTGCTCAACCACGGAGCCGTCCGCGTCTGGCCAGGCTCCCTCCTCAAGGTGTGGGGCTCACGGTGCCGGGAGTCTGGTGGGAGGGGAAGGCTGTGAACAACATCAGGGCCCCAGCTGGCCCCCCTGTCACAGCAGGGCTCGTTCCATGGCAGCCTGTTCTCCGTCCTGCCCTGCTCTGCCCAGGGCCTGGGAGTGGAGAACTGGCATTATTGGTATGGCAATCCTGGATGTGTTCTCCTGGGGTGTGTTTTGTGGTAGGACTCTCCTGCTTCTCTCTGCTAAGCTGTGTGGACAGTACTCATCCAGTTTCCATAATTACTTGCTCTGGAAAGTGTTGGTCCTTTTCCTCTGGAGATGTTTCTTCTCAGGTGCATACCCTCCAGCTCCTGCTGTCTCTGCAAGACACCAGCAGACAAAGGGTTAATTTCCTGTCTTAATTCCTGAGCAGTGCAATAATTACCCAGCCCGGAGATCAGCAGATTGCTCTCCCCTTTGGGAAAATACAGGAAAATCAACAATTAACACTAATTAATCTCCTATTAACGCCAGATAATGAGGATCACTGGTAAAGCCAGAATAGACTCTGACAGCTACTGCTGGCCTGGGCCATGGGGAGTGGCAGCCCAGAGCCAGGGAAATGTGCCTCTGTGCGGCTTTGCCTGGGTGGGGTGTGCTCCAAGGGCTGCACTGTTTCCAGGTACGTGGCATTGGTGTGTCACCGGCACCCACGCCAATGTGGGACACACCAGAGATTTGTACAAATACATGTGAAGTCCTCTGGGGCTCTGTGCCGCCCTTGACATGGGCACAGCACTGCTTTAGACACAGGTACAGGTGTCTCTGCAGCCCTGCACCAAACAGGCACGATTCTGCATCCCTGAGACCCTGGTGTGGCCCTCAACAGAGGCATAGGGTGCTGTGCTCTGGGTGATCACAAAATGAGTGCCAGTCCCTGCCCTGGAATGCCTCATGCTCTGACTACTGAAATGTGAGGGAAGGAGCCTGGTGTGAAGCAGAGTGATGGTGATTTTGAGCTACTTGCAGCGGTGAAGCTGATGGAGATCATCATCCCAGCCATGTACCATGGTCCCTGTGTCTGAGGAGAAGCTGGGGGAGCCCGGTTGTGCTGAAGGCAGCCATGCTGTGCATGTTGAGTGATGGCTCAGTCCGCCTTTTTGCAAGGAGGGATGCTCTGGTGCTTCATACCTGCAGTGGTTTTTCTCTCCTGGGTCAGCATGAGGAAAGGACAGGAGCTCACCAGATTTACCACATCTGGGTTGAGCAGTACTTTAGGAAGTGACAGTGGGGCTTGCAGGATCTTGCCCAATGATGGTGATCACCTGCTCTGGATACCTTAAGTTCTAGCTTGAATGTTTTCCAGGTTCTGTACTGCATTAGTATATAACTCTGAGCTTCATATAAAGTATTAGCCAGTTCTCCTCACAGTTTAGTCAGACAAAACAATCTTTTTCCAGCCCAGGAGCCAAGGACAGCCTTACAGCTTCAGGTCTAAAAAGTATAAACAACAGCCAATTGAGGAGAGCAATCTGGGATGATGGGACTTCACAATCTGAAGCTGTAATTGGACATTGTAATTAACCCCAACATGTAAATGGACCAAAGCTTATAAACATATGTGATCTGTCATCCATCTTGGGTGGAGCCACAGCCAGGCTCTCCTACTTCCCAAGGCATGACCTTTGAAGGCCTTTTAATAAATACCTACTTTATTCCTTTAACACAGTCTAGCTTCTGCTCTAGGCAGCCCACCAAGGCATCCCTCTCTCCCTGGCCAGGTGCTGCGGTACTGCCACAGCTGCCCGCGGGTCATCGAGGCCCTGGTGAACAGCTACACCCACGTGCGTGTCTCTGAGGACTGGCTGGAAGCAGTTCCAGTAGAGGTTGTACAGGTAAGGGAACAAATGCTGACTGCTGCCTGAAGAACACGTGTTCGGGTTCTGATGGGTTGCCGGGGCATCTGGGCCTGGGGGGTTGGGCAGAGCTGGGGCTGGGTTGCAGGACACAGGGATGGTGCTCCTGGGGACAGGGAGGATGCTCCATAGTGAGGCAAGTGGATGTCTGGTTCTACCTCTGGTCCCAGGGTGAGATATCTTCAGCTTTGCGTGCCTCTGGTCCTTTCTTCTCTCTGTAGAAATACCCATGTTTCTACCAGTCGCTTTTCTCCCTGGGGCACAGACCTCGCTCCTTGCAGCACCTGGCTCGCTGCACTCTCAGGACCCTCCTGGAGGGCCGGCTGCTTCTGGTCCTGTCCCAGCTACATCTGCCAAGAGCCCTGCACCAGTTCCTGCTGCTCGGCTTCGAGGATGTTCTCTACTAGGGGTGGCAGTTCCAGTCCTGTCGTGCCTTTCTGTGCAGATGTTCCACCCCTGCCAACACTGTGCTTTCCCAGCTATCTCCTTCCCCTTCCCCCACTCCTGCCTGCCCACATCAGCCCCCTGTGCCACGCCTGTTGCTGTGTCCCAGTCCCAACCAGCCTTGTGCTCTGCATCATGCACCTGTTTTGGAGCATTCTGTTTGTCCATACTAATCGAGAGAGACTCTAGACTAACAAAAGGAGGTGTGGGAATTAGGGCATTTTGTGGTACAAGAGCAAAGACACTGCATGGATCACAGGCTTGGTAGTAGGATATCAGTTTCCCCATCGAAATCCAAATACTCTAGCCCATACTGGGCAACTCTGGTGCCCTTCATGGTTGCTGTGATCCTGTCTTTAGTCAAGTTGTTTAGTGTGTTCTCAAAGGTGTTTGGAATAAATCCTGTTCTTTATACCTACCTGAGCATGACTGCTACATTTCTGTGAAGACTCTCCTGACAGAGCTCACCTCTGACATGCCATGGGTGGTGGCACGTGTGCTCAGACCTGTGCACCCACCTGCTTCTCAGACAGAAATGTGGTAGGTGTTCCAATCAAACCCCTTTCAGGAAGATACAATGTCTGGGTACCTGGCTCAAGAGCCTGTGGTGGGGCAGGATGCCTGTACCTCCCTTCTGGGTGAGGAGGAACGTGCCCTGAGAATGCTGCTCCCCTGGGCAGAGAGCAGCCAGCACCCAGAGCACTGTGCAGGGTCACACTGCAGCCTGGGCTGCACTGCACTCTGGGCAAAGGAAAGGGAAATGTTTGATCTTCAAACGTGGGTGTGAAGTAAAGGAAGCACTACCCATCCTTTAAAGATCTGCCATAAGCAAACTCCATTCTGCTTCTGGCTCAAGGAGTACCTTGAGCACCACAGCTGTGGCTGGCACAGGTACCCAGGGCAGCAGGCTGTGGGTCCCTCCTCTTGCTGCTCTCGTTCTGCCTGGCCTCTCTTCACAGCCACACCAACAGTGGGACTCTGCACCAAGCAGCTCTGAAGACAAAGCTGTTTGACAGACCCAGTGGTGCTGTCTGTTCCTGCCTGTCTGGGCACAGGGGCAGCAGCTCTGTGCCCTCAGTTATTGTCACGCCCTGCTGCTCTGAGGAGGTGAGCCCAAAATCACACTGAGAGGTTGATCATGCTGCTCCTAATGTGCCTGCACCGCTGATGTGACACAGCAGGAATGTAAACAGGCTACAAGAGGGATGTGTTCATGTGGTACAGGTGCCTGGAAAGCACTTGTGCCTGCCTTTGTGTGGGTGCTGTTGCAGCGTAGAGATGGTTTATCTCAGGAAGGTTTAACCATGTCCTTTATGACATACAGGGGGAGAGAGGTGAGGTGTTGGCTTCAGGTGACCACAACGATCTGCAAAACTGGGATGAAGTGTACAGGGGGGCCAAAGCTTTTAAGATACGTGGCCGATGGCCTGCCCTCTCACCATGGACCAGCAGTGCATTTCCCTTGCACCAGTGCAGGACTGGAGTCTGAAGTTACCTCCTTCCTGCTGGCTGAGCTGGCTTGTCTGCTCATGTGATCTGTTTATGTGATTAGGGCCAGTGATCTCGTTCCCAAAGCCTAACCAGCACTTCAGAGAGCTCATTTTGAGCTAGATGATGTCCATGAGTGAAGGAGGAACAGAAACAGCAAGGTCTGTCCTTTTTGGGATCCCAATCTGGGATTGCTTTAGCCTGACCTGGTGTCCTGGTCTGAAGGCAGCCTGCAGAGCAGCACACCTGAGCAGGTATGCCATCCTTCTCTCCAACATTGTCCCTATGCCTGCAGTAACTTGTGCTCAGTAATGCACGCTCAGCCACAATAATGTCTCTTTAAAACAGGGAAAGCTTGAGTTTAATAGTTTGTTTTATTTTGTAGTTGTTACTTGTGATTGTTAGGTTTATAGCTGTGGGTCTTGATGATTGTTTTTGCCAGTTCTAAGGCCACCCTGCACAGGCTGATGAGGGCAGCTCCAGCTCTTCCAGTGGGAAGAGGTGAACCCACAGGGTCTGATTTCTGCAAATGCAGGAGCAGATGGAGCTCTGGGACATCCCAGTCCTTCCTGGACAAGGAAGGACTTGTTGTGGCCCAGACAGGCACCTGCTGCAACAAAGGACCCATGGTGGGGATGCAGTTACATTTCCAGGGCTCCTCTCAGAGCCACCAGATTTGTAGACAGAGCAATCTAGTCTGCAAATCCCAATCTGCCTGGGAGGGCTGAGGTCAGGTGCGTGGCTGAGAGGAATGGGCCATCCCTGGCCACACATCTTCAGAAACTGAGTTTTGCCTGTGCTTCTACCAAAACTGAAAGGGCACGAGTTCATTATGCGTAAGGATACCACTGAGTAACAGTCTTCAAGGAATGTGAGGCTGGTAGGAAAAAGGGAGAACCTTTTACAGCATGACCAAAGCAATTGGTGGGGGGAAAATGAAACCAAATCAAACCAATCCAATCTACCGGAAAAGCTTCTGGGAACTCCAGCCCTTTGGCAAACGGAAACAATCAGAAAGGTTCGAGCTGAGATGCAGGCTGAGTGCAAATGCCCTGATTTCAACCCAGTTATGCTGATTGATTGGCAATTGATTTTCAAAAACATTTACAAGAATAGATTTAAAAAGATTTAATGTTCCAGACCACATTCTGGCAATTTAAGAAGCTTTGCTATTTTGTCAGGTTTCTGTAAGGGAAATTCCTAACGAAGCATTGGATGTACTTGCAGGGACAAGTTTGCCAGGGAAATTTAACAATCCTGAGTGGGAGGGCTGTGGTGTCCACTGAGAACACCGAACATTGGGGGGTTTTTAGCACAGGGCCACGTGGCTCTGGTGTGTTTTATCATCTGCTGCAGGCATAGGCAGCTGCTGGTCCCTTCTGTGTCCTGGGTTTGCTGGGAATGCCTCTTGGGCACAGGCTGGTGCTCCTGCTTCAGCACCCACCTGGGTTTGTCAGCAGAGCAGCCGTGGCAAGATGCACTGGGGAGTGGCTGGAGCGATGTGAGTGCACATTCCAGTGACATGCTCTGGGAAGGAGTCATCCCAGTTCTAGGCAGAAGGTTCCATCCCAGCTGCAGCCACTGGATCCTGCTTTGACCCTCCCTGTGCAGCCAAAGCCCTGCCCTGCCCTGGTATCCCCTTCTGACAGACAACCAGCACTCCCTGCAGGCTTCCAAGCCTCAAGCACCTGTTTGACTCTCACTCCATTTTTCCTGTTCCTCAGTAAAGAGCACGAGAGGCCATAATGGGGGTTAAAGTAAGGTACTTACAGGCAAAGCAAGTAGAGGAAAGCTCTTTCCCAGCATGTATGTCCCCACTCTGAGTTGTAACCTGCTTCTTAGGTAGCTTTAAGCCAAAAAGGCATCTTTGTATTTTTTGGTTGTGGAGAGAGATTTTTTTTTCTTTTTTTTTCTGCCATAAATTTGACCAGTCACTTTTTGGACCTGTGCATATTTGAGCATTCTGATGTCCTTGTGCCAAGGAGAGAAGAATTGCACAGTGCATTGATTACCTCCCTCTATTTCTCTTTCTGCTGTCACTGTCATGTTTCATTTTATGCCATGTAAGAATACATGGGCAACAACTGTCTGCTTCTCTTCATCATATAATTTAAAGATATACAGATCTGTGCTATTTCTCTCCTTATTTGGGCTGGAATTGTGTGCAGCTGTGCTGTTCCTGCGTGGAAGCTGTCACCCAGCCCTGACTCCACACACAGGGTTTCCCTGGGCCTTTACTTATTGCAGTGCATCCCTTGAGCTGTCCACAGCACCCAGAAAGGGGCTGTGCTGGGATTGTCTCAGGGCTGTTCTGCTGTGGACCTGAGATCCACACAAACACTCAGGATTTGTGGATTCACGTTGGATGTGATTTCACCACTTGTGCAGCCCAGGAGGAGGCCTGAGCAGCGATGCCTCCAGCTGGTGTGGTCTGTGCTCACAAGGCAGATGTTGCAACCTCAAATGCTTTTCAGATTTGTTATACACCCACGATGCCATCCCTGATTTAAAGGAAGCCCTGTTCTTCTTGCTTACATATTGCACCTTATACTTCAATGTGACCAGCTGGGCTGCTCATGGACCTGGTGTTTCCAGAGACCCAGACAAGGTTGTCTTGAGCAAGTGCCACCTGTTACTTTTACCATCCTAACAATTCATTTCTATCCATTCCAATAATTTTATCAGCGATTGTTTTTGATTTCTCCCTGATTGCTAATACCATCAAGCATTGATATGTGAAGAGAACAGAGCTAGAGATACACCTGTCAAATGGCTGTGTAAGATAAGTCTCCTCAGCCACCAAGTTCCTTTGGATCTGTTCATACTGAGGACACTCAGCATACAGCTATTTTTTTTATTAGAATGCCATGCAGAACTTAGTCAATTGACTTACAGGTTTCTAAGCATGGCCCATCACTCTCATTAGCTCTATCAAACTTGTAGGTTTATAAAAAAGTTACATAAAATCATTTGAAAGTACCTCTTTAAGATTACATTAAATTGGGTTCTGGTTTTTACTAACTTACCCAGGACATCCTTTGACTGCTTGTCTGTGACTGCTTGGGAGGCATGTTGAACTAACTGCTGTGTAGTTTCTTGGATATCCATGTGAACACATTTAAATACTGACAAGACATTGGTATTTTTCCCCCTGGTAATCTTAAGTTCCCCTGTGTGCCATGATTTGTTATAAAGAAAAAAATAAATGGTTCAGTGAACTCATTAGCCAATTAAATACTCTTGGATGTAAGCTCTTCTCCTGCACATTATAAAAATTGTTACTTACACAGTTTAGCATCTTCCTTAATTACTGATGGAATAGAAAGTATTTCATTACCACTGTAAAATATGAATATTGCACATAGTTGTTTCAAATGCAGAGCAGAAATATTTACTGAGTTATTGGTTTTCATTATGCAGAATTTGTGTTGCACACAGAGACCGGGGGCAGCTGCCCAGTGCCTGCAGGTCTCTGGGTTCTCTGCTGCAGGGGCATCCAGCTCTGGGGTGTTTCAGAAGGGAGGGTGCAGAGCAGCAGCATCAGTGGGTGTTGCTGGGCTGCCGTGGCTCCTGGCACTGGGAGCTGCAGAGATGAGGGGGCTGGACACACCAGGGCTGCTCCTCGGAGTCCTGTGTGCAGGTGTGGGTGCCTGTTCTCCAGTTCAGGGTTCACAGGGCATGAGGGGCTGAGAGCCCCCTCCCAAAGAGTGCCAGGGACCCCTTCATTGTCCCCTGGCATCCACTGCTGCATCCTCCTGTGCCTTTTGCTCAACCTCCCTGCAGGGCTCATTCAGCACTCCCAGGCCTCCCGAGTGGCACCTGGAGCTAAAACCAGATCCAGTGGCTGGAAATTGGAGCTGGGTAAACACATATTAGAAATGAGATATTTTTAATAGCAATGGTAATTAATCTTCTAATTAATAGCATCTTAGAACAGGTTATCATGGTGGATGTAGATTTTTTTTTTTTAATCTCAGGGGTTATTTTTAAATCACATGGGGATCTGCCCTAGTCCCGACCAGGGTTCATCTGCATGGTCCTCAGCCCAGTCCCAAAGAGATCAGGCTGGTTAATTACAGATCTATGAACCTTCACAGGGCTGCCACAAGCTGCTGTCACCACCGGGACTGTGTTTGGCCCCAGGATAACAAGTTCCAGTTTCCATTCTCAGCACTGGTAGCTCCATTCACACCTCATTGACAGCTCTGACTTAACCTGAATTTCCTTCATTATGACCCCACTGGTCTGTACTGGTTCTATCAGCTTCCTTGCTCTGAATGTGCTGCCTGCAGTGGTTTCTGAGAAAAACATTCTGAAATAAATGGGGATGCTGCTTTTATTAAGCTATTTAAATATCTGCTCTTACACCACTTCTCTCACAAGCTTTAGCTTTGACATCTCAGCTGTTTGGCAGCACCAAGCATGTTTCACTTGAGTGGCATGGACAGTGGTCAGGAGTTCTGAAGAAACCCAGGGCTGGATGTGAGCCACAAAGGCAAACCTCATCCCTTCCCCAGCACACCAGCACCTCGGGGTGCCTGGCAGCCTTGGCTGTGATTCCCCCCTGAGGAGGCACTGCAAAGTGCCCTGACTCGGAGCAGGAGGAACCTCAGTGTCCACCCCAAGCTCTGACCCCCCCACAGCAACACAGCCCCCTAAGCAGAGCTCTGCTGGGCTCAGGCTGGGGGCTTGCTTGTCCCAAAGCAGCTCTCCCACTGCCAAGGGCTTCTGGTCTTTCTTTGTGAGGAGCAGGACTCCGAATATTTCCTACACTTCTGTTTCCATCCAGAGGTGCTGCAGCAGATGCTGGTGCTCCTGAGGTGCCGTGATCCACAGGTGACTCCTGGGGGAGCAGACCCCTTTTGCTCTGTGGGCTGCCAGCCCTGCTCTGTTCTCTGGCTCACAAGGCAGCAGTGTCACCTGCAGCTGCTCACCAGGGGTGGGTGCTTCAGGTCACTGAAAGAATCACAGCAAAGGTATCAATAAAAACAGGCCTGGTGTAACTTTGCAGTGGTAGCAGAAAACAGCAAGAATGGTCAGAAGACAAGGAAATGACCAACAAAAGCCACCTCAAGGACCTGGAGCTGGAGAAACCTGAGCAGTGACAAAATAACAACATCTTAACATGGAAAAATTACCTGAGCACCTCTCGTATGAGGAAAGGCTGAGGGAGCTGGAACTGTTCAGCCTGGAGAAGGGAAGGCACCAGGACATTTCATCAGTGTGGATAAATACCTGAGGGAAGGGCACAAAGGTGATGGAGTCAGGCTGTTTTCAGTGGTGCTTTTGACTGGACTGTGCTCCCAGCTGAAGAAACAATGTCCTCATGCCAGCCTGTATTGTGCATAGTGCTGCATAACCCATTTTGCTCTGAATCCTGCACCCTGCACCCTGACAGCACTAGCTTTGCTCACAGGCTCTCACAGAGCCACGAGATGTATGTCTGTATAGTGACCTGCAGATGATGGATGTCTTCTGCATGAAAGGTTCTGGGGTGCCATGCTCACATAACGGCTGGGGCAGAGCAGTGCACTTGGAGAGAGCTGCCTCTGGGCTGAACATGCAAAAGGGACCAGCCCTGTGCCTTAGAAGCCCCATAAATTACCAAAAGAATTTGGCTAACATCACTCTCCCTGAGCAGGATCCAAACACAGCAGTGGGGGGGGGCTTGGCTCTCCTAAGCAGAACGATCCTCAAAGAAATATGTGAAAGGAGTATGTGAACCTTGTCCAGGACTAGAGAAACAAAAATTTCTGGTCTGAGATCTTGTCGACAGCACACCCGTGCACCTGGGGCTGCTCTTGCTGCTGTTAATGAGGATCCTGGATTCTCACTGCTCTAGCTATGGCTCTGCCAGGCCCAGCTCTGAAGCACCTTCCCCAGGCATGAACATGCAGACAGGTTTCACTGTCAGAAGCTGAAGGCAGAAGTACCTGGCAGCTCTGCAGCCAGGGACAGCCTTTCGGACCACGTCTGAGAGGCCAGCTGGGACCTCCTGGGTGCCCCTTGCACAAGAGCTGCTGCCCACCTCAGGCAGTGTGTGGCTGCAGAGGCTGATGGAGCACGCCACGGGCACATCCAGCAGCAGAATCCGTGCCTGGCGGGAGCCTGGCTTCGGTCAAACAACACCGTGGCCACAGCCAGCTGGTTCTCTAGGCTTCCCAAACCCTGAGTAAATAATTCTACCTTACTCTTGCTTTTAATATGTTTAGCAGCTATATTGCAGGAATGCCTAGAGGCTGTGACCACATTTAGTCCTGTTGTGCCAGATTCCGTGCAGAGATAGTAAGTGGAGCAGGTAGAGGCATAAAGTTAAGACTGCATAGCAGTTTCCATTAGGAAGACCTGCTTTCATTTCCCAGTCTGTCATTACACTTTAACTGTTGCAGTTGTGGTTGCTGTGCTGTGTTGCTCAGAACTTTACCCATTACAGATACAGCAAAAATTAATTGCTCTGTATTTGGCCAACAGCTGGTGCATCAGGAATACACTCCAGACTCTCCACCTCAGAGAGGAGAGCTGGCCAGGGTGGTTCTTTTTCTGCCCAGCAGCATGGGATCCCATTTTTCCCAATTAACAACCTCTGAGGATCCCACTTTGCATGCTCCAAACAAAGACATTTTTAGAGGCTGATGGTTTTCTCCAGGATCTCTGTGCTGACCAGACAGCTCATGCACCATCTTCAGTACAGACACTGTGTCCCAAGTGCCAAGTGTTGAGCAGGACACTTTCCAGTCTTTCCTACTGACTCCAGAAAAGCAGGCAAATGGACTTGTCCATGTTCACATGTCTGCAGCAAGGAATGGAGAAAAGGAGGAGGAGGAGGAGGAGGAGGAAGAAGCCTGAGCAGTTCTAATGCAGAATACAGAGAAGAGAGGTGGTAAGCAAAGACAGACTGAGGATGGAGGAGATGGACCAGGCTGGTCTGTGATTGCTGAAGGTGCTTGCAGAGACTGGACTTGAATTCAGCACTCAGGGCCCAGCTTGGTGAGACTCAGGACCACGTGCTGAGACTGAAAAACACAAGCCATGACACAGTGACCCCGAATCAGGAGAGAGCAGGTCTCCTCCTGTGACTCTTTTTTAACTCAGTGTCTAATAATGTACCTAGTGAGGTCCTGAGAGATCTCCATCAATAGCTGAGAGTGCAGTGAGACCAGGGGCTTTACAAATTGCACACACAATTAGTATTTCTGCTGTACCTGGTGTGTTGGACAGTCTATCTTCAGACACATTAAGGAAACACAGTGGCTCCTTGAGAAGGAGGCTGACGCCCTTTAAACTGGAATCCAGGGGCTTTCTGCAGAGGTGTGTGGAGAGGGAAAGATGCCCAGTGAGCTTTTGAGCAGCAGAGCTCTGAGCCTCAAGTGGAAGCCATGGAAACTGCATTTCACTAGGCAGCAAGAAACTGTGGAAGATCAGACAGAGTTTGCAAAATTGAAATTGGGAAAGCCCATGAAGGTCCAATGGGTGGATGTGCTCACCCTGTGAGGATGGTGGGTGTGGGAGCTGTGTCCCATTTGATGTACACATGAGAGCATAGAAGCAAAATCTTTGCTTAATTATTCTTACAACTTTTTTTTTTTTTCTGCAGTTCTTCAATATATCTTCTGAATCTCTGCTTTACTATTTGCACATGAGTTTCTACCTATACTACAAAGTTTCATGAGACAAAGTAAACCGAAGTGGAGTAAATTGTTGGGGCTCTGAGTACATTCCCCCCTCCTGGAGGTTTGGCTCTCCAGGGTCAGGGCCAACTCATAGGATGCAACCATCTGCCCTCAGATCTGCTCTGCCCACCTTCCTCAGGTCCTTCACTGTCACCCTGGTCAGTGAAGCCCCTGCCTTGCTACAGCCCTTCCTGCCTGGCTTCCCACCCCTCTGGAAGCAGCCTTTCCTAGCCTGGAACAGAGACTCGGTGTTTGAAGGGAGATGGGGGCTGCAGGTAATGCAGGTGTATGATCAGGTAAGCAGAACCTTGATCTTGGAGACGTCAGTAAGGACTTGAAGGGTGCAAGCTCCTGCTGTGCAGAGGGCAGCATTGAGCTTGTGCTGTTCAGGCAGGACCTGCCACTGTGGGCAGGGGCTGCCATCCTCGCTCGTGGGAGACACAGTTCACCCCCAGCTGGCTCAGCTCCCCAGCAAGGTCACTAAAGAGAGCAGTTTCCTGTTGCTCTCAAGTATCTTGGTAACCCATCTGTAGGTGTGAGTTGTGGGTTGCTTACACAGAAAAGATTCATTGAACAAGTGATCAAATTGTGTTTGCTCAGGAGTCAGAAAGCTGCTTGCACAGCCTGGATCTGGGCCCTTTTGAGTGCAATCTCGAGATCCAGTAACACGTGGCTATGCTTTCACTTTCTCCATGGTCTAAGGTGCTTTCATAGCAGGGAATGGACCTGAACCATGTGCACTGAAGATGACTCCAACCTGAAGGTTCCTTTACCACAGACATCTGGTGGATGAGACAGGAGAGTTGGGACAAGGACAGACAGAACATGTATGCTGACCAGCAGGTCTGGAGCCATGTCTCTTCTTGTGTCACAGCTGGTCTCCCTTGGGATTCATCCAAATGCTTGTCACTGCCATATTCCTTCCCAGCATGGAATCTGGGCCCTAATCCTGGACTAGGGGCCACAGCCAGTCAATGACCTGCAAAGATGAGCATCTCTTACTCTCTGTGATCCAAGGGCAGGAGGTGTCTCCATCAGAGTGGTGACAGGGATCCCCTATGCCAGGCCTCAGTTTTACAACTCAATATTTGGGCCTGGATGATTATTTTACCATTGACTTCTCCACACACATTTTCCTGACTTGGAGTGGGGCCATTCGTGCTGTAGAGGGACAGTTCTTTGGGACCACAAGGATGTGCCACAGAAAAAGGTACAAAAGACATGAAAGAAAGAGGAGGCAGTGTGATGTCATGTCTGGGCCCTGGGGGTTCAGATGGTGCCTGTTTAGTAGAGGAAGGCTGAGTACCCCACTTGCAGCACAGTGGGCCCATTGTGCCTCACTGAAACGCTCCACATAGGATCCAAGTGTCCAACTCCACGGCTGGGCTGTCCTGTCCCACAGAAAACACACACTTCAAAGTGGTGTTCCACACCTCCTCAAGAAGATGATGGTAGAGAAATCCATGTATTCTGCAGGTATCAATGCCACAGGGAGCCAGGGGTGCTGCATCCCTGGTCAAAGGGGGAATGCAGGCAGGAGCACACAGGGGACTGGAGAAGATGAATACCCCTAGGTGAGAGCTAGGGGTCTGGAGAGTCACTGTGCCACCGAAACTACAGTTGGAGTGAGCATAGACATGACTTCAGCTTGCATTTCTTGGCTTCCAAGCACTTTGAAAATCCTGATACTCTTCTGAAGCAGGGCTTCAGTTTGCCTACTGCAGGTCTGGTGAGCAGCTCTCTATAGACAGAGGACAACCCAAATGCCGAGCTGGGGGCAGAAGGCCCTTTGTTTTAGCACGGGGACTCCCCACAAGCGGCAGGCGATGTTTCTCTGGACACAGAGAGCGCAGCGGAGCCGCGCAGTCTTCGCCGCGCCTCGGGAGCTTTCGACTTGCACAGGTCTCGCCTGCTCTGCAGATGGAGCGATGCGCACCAGGGCCGCTGGCCGTCATCGGGGCCCGAGTCTGACAAACGGAGTGCGGGGGGGCGAGCGGTGTCGGGGCCGCGGGGGAAGAGCAAGAGGGGGCATTTCAGGATACGCACATCCCTCCCACCCTGACCCGAGCGCGTCTGCGGGAGGCGCCGCAGTCTTTCCGGCCCCGCGGCGCCCGAGCCCGTCGGTCTCACGGAGACACCGCTCCGAGCTGACAAGGGCCGAGGAAGGGGCAGTCCCGACCCTGCCCCGTGGTTGCTCCCCCCGCGCTCCTGTTCGGAGGCGGGCGGTCTGCGGACACGGCACGGCACGGCACGGCACGGCCCTGGCACGGGGCGGCCGGTGCCTTGCCAGGGCCGGCCCGTCGGGGCGCCGGAGCCCGCCCTTTGCCGCCGTCACCGGGCCACTCCCCGCGGGCTCGGCCGCCAGGAGCGGCTCGGGTCCGGTTGCGGGAGCCGGAGTTGTGCCGGGCGGAGCGGAGCCGGCTCGGCCCGTCCGCGGGCCCGGGCTCGGGCAGGGCCGTGCCGAGCGGCGCGGCCCCGTCCCGTCCCCACAAAAGCACCCTTGTCCTGGCCCCGTAATTGCTAATCATCAATCACCATTAATAACAGCTGATGAGGCGGGAGGGGGAGGTGCCTTCCCAGGGGCCGGCCGCGCCGGGGGAGCGGGGCGCTTTGCCCCGCCGGAGCGGGCGCTGAAGGAGGAACTCGACCGTGATGTGCAGAAGATGGATGAGAGCAGAGGGCGACACCCCCGCCCGCCTCCCCTCCCCTCCTCCCCCCTCCCCTCGGCGGCCCGGCCCGGCCCCCCCGCGGCGGGGCGGGCGGGCGGGCGGCTCCGAGCGCGCCTCCACTCCGCCGCGCCGAGCCAGCGAGCGGGCGGGCGGGCGGCAGCTCTCGCCGGGCGCCGGAGCCCACGGGAGGCGGAGGGCGCGGGCCGGGGCCGGGGCCGCGGCGGCGGCGGGGCCCGGCGGCGGCGGGATCGCGGCGAGTTGGCGGCGGCCCGAGCTCGCCGGAAAGTTGGTGCCGGCTGAGCCGGAGGCGCCCGCTCGCCATGCAGAGACCCGGCGGCCAGGGGACCGCCTTCTCCATCGACTCGCTCATCGGGACGCCGCCGCCGCGCTCCGGGCACCTGCTGTACACCGGGTACCCCATGTTCATGCCGTACCGGCCGCTGGTGCTACCGCAGGCGCTGTCCCACGCTCCGCTGCAGTCGGGGCTGCCCCCGCTGGCCCCGCTCGCTTCCTTCGCCGGCCGCCTCACCAACACCTTCTGCGCCAGCCTGGGCCAGGCCGTGCCCTCCATGGTGGCGCTCACCACCGCCCTGCCCAGTTTCTCCGAGCCCCCCGACGGCTTCTACCCGCCGCAGGAGCTGCCCCCGCCGCGCGCCACCCCCGAGGCCGGCTGCCGGCGCGGCGCCGACGGCCTGGAGGCGGAGGAGCTGCCCCCGGGCCGCGACAAGGGGCCGGCAGAGCCGCCGCTGCATTTCCCGGACCCCTTCCCCGGCCTTGCAGGTAAGAGCGGCGCGGGCCCGTCCTGCCCGGCGGAGAGCAGCCGCCCCGCCTCACCCGCACCTCGGCAGCCTCGGGGAGACCTGCCCGGGCGCTCTCCGCCGTCCCGGCGGCACTGAGGGCAGGCGGGCGTGCTGGGGGCCGGGCGCGGCGGGCAGGACGGCGGGGTGGCCACCAGCAGCTTCCTCGGCTGCGCTCCCGTCGGGCCCAGCCGGGAAGACCGAACCGATTCCCCTCCGTCCCGGGCCCGGTCCGCAGCTTTCGCGGGTGGGCGTCAAACTTCGCTTGCCTCGGCCGGGCGGCGGGGAGGAGAGGCGGAGAGCGGCGGCTCCCAGGGCACGCCACGGCCCGGAGCCGCGGCCGGACCGGCTGCACGGAGCTCTCCGAGGTCCTGGCACTCGGCCCGGGGCGACTGAGGAGGAATGTGGCGGGGCGTCCCACGGCTCGGTCCGCAGCCCTCCCCGCCCGCACCGATCTCGGTCCCGGTCCCCGTACCGGTCCCGTTTGGTGCGGCGCGGGGCCGCGCCTTGTCCCCAGAACGGTGCCGCGGCCCGGGCAGGTGCCTCCCGGCGTCGCCGTGCTGCGAGTACCGGCTTTCTAAAGTTTCCCCCGAGCCCGCCCCGCAGGGCTGACGGTGGAGCAGGTCCCCTGCCCGCAGCCCCGCTCTCCGCCGTCCTGGCCGCCGCGCTGCCGTCTCGGCACCGGCTCAGCCCGACGGCGCGGGCAGGCGGCAGCGCCCCTCCCGGGACCCCCAGTGCGGCCGGGAACCGCTCTCGTCGGGGTCCTCGCCTTTGTGCGCTGCGACCGCTCCCCGAGTGCGCCGGCACCAGCCTCAGAGACTTGTTGCTCCGTATTTCTCAGCCAGGTCCAGCACTCACCTCTTCTCCCTCGGTCCTGCAGCACGGGGCGTGAGGGGTCCCTGGGGCAAGACACAGAGGAGCCAGCTGCTGCTTCTCTGGCGTGGCCTCGCGAGCTGTCTCTCCTGGCCACTCCTGGGATCCACCTTTGTCTCACAGGCTTCTTGGCATGCATGTGTGCCGAGAATCTCTGCTGCTTCTTTGCTGTTCGTTCTCCATCCTCTCTTCAGTCTCTCCTGGGTAAGCCCAGTTGTCTTCCTTGCCCTGCCTTGCTCGTCCCACAGAAGAGCATTTCACTCACTCAGGTACCCCTTAGACCTCTCACTCCAGGTAGGACAATGGGGGCATTCTGCCTCCCCTTTGCCTTTGTGGGTTACTGGGTGCTCCTCCGCCCTTCCCTGGCCTCTGTGCTGAGTCAAAAGCCCAACGCAATCTTACTTTTTTTTTTTTGTGAAAATCTTCTCAGGGGCAGCACTGCCCTGGCCAATTCCAGGTCTGTACGACCTCATCTTTCCAGTCTGTGAGCAGACAAACTGCATTGCGCTCCATCTCCCTCTATGGCTCCTCAATAACTGAGCCAAATATGTTCCCTCCTCCCAAGGGACTCGGATGAACTGTCCCAGACTGTGGCCACTTCTGAATCCAAGAAATCCTACCTCTAAGACTTTTCCTATTGCAACTGGATCATACAATGGAAGGGAAGATGCCTTGCTACTGCTGTTCATCCCCTGCTGCCTCTGAGCACTGGGTTTGCTCTGGAGCCACGAGGGATGCTTGTCCTTCTGCACAGGCATGTGCTCGTATGGATCCAGTGCTGTGGGCTGCTTTGCCCAGGTCCAAGAGGATTTGTCAGGCCAAATGTGCCCTCTCCTTTACCTAATGTTTCTCCTGGCTGGACCAGACAAAACTGGAGGTGGACAGTGGGGTTTGTTTTACAACCATCTTAGAGGAAACTCAGGAGGGTTGTTGTGAGCTTTTTCCAGTATTAAGGAATGGAAAGATGATTTCAACAGGAGTCATCAAAAACTATCTATAATGCAGTTTGCAACTCACATCCAGTCCATGGCCCTGGCTAAAAGCAATTGTCCAGGGAGGAGCAAGAGAGCACAACCTGTTCAACAGTCAATTCTAAAATGATACTTCCCTCACATCCAACCATCTGCACATCTGGGACTTCCTATGCCAAGTGTTGTTTCTGTATATTTAGTAAACTTCAACTAATTTGTTTTCTGTGGCCTTATCTAATCTCCTGTGGAGTCCACCAGAAAGGAGGGATAACCTTGACATCGGCCACATCAAGATGGCAAGATTTTCCACAGGTTTTTTACCTGTGGAAAAAAGGATAAATGCCCCCTTTTGATAGTTTTGCTGACATTTAGTGACTTATACTCTGGAGTGACTGCTTCTGTCCCTAGGCTCTGTTAGTATCTCCATCATGCAGGTGTCTGTGGACACAGGATCAGTTGCCTCCTGTATCAGCCAAAGGAATCAATGCACTATTTTGGGACTTCTCTCTGCATCCATTGGGTTTGAAACTTGCTTCCAGCAATTGCCACCCTTCTTGAGCAGGGAGAGGCATGTAGGGAAACTGATGGTGAGAAGCAGCAAAGCTTGAAGTCTGGTTTATTTCTACAGCTGCCACAAAGGTATGACCCCCGGTGTAAGGGCACTTAAGACCCCTAGCTCTCCACACCTCTCCTGAGAGCAGGTTTGTTCCTGAGCTGTACAGATCTCCTCAGATTCAGGCAATAGTCTGAAACTCTCTCTTGGTTTGGTGTAGTGACTGCACATTCAGTCAGGGACAGGGTGAAGTTTCTGTTGTGCCCCTGTGTGCTTACCAACACAAGGCTCATCACAACACCCATTCCTGATCCGGGTCTTCCTGATGTTGCTTGAGTGGCTGTCACAGGTGACACCTGTGACACCTGGGTCTATTCACCATGCTTTCCACATCCATAATTATAGAATCACAGAATGGTTTGGGTTGGCAAGAACCTTTAAAGGCCACCTAGTCCAAACACCCTGCCGTGGGCTGGGACATCTTCAACTACATCAGGTTGCTCAGAGCCCTGTCTGACCTGGCTTTGAGGGTTGCTGGGAATGTGGTACCCACTGCTTACCTGGACAACCTGTGCCAGTGTTTCACCACACTCATTGTGAATAATTCTTTCTTATATCTCATTTAATCGAGCCTCTTTTAGGTAAAATCATCGCCTTTTGTCCTACCATGAGCAACTTAAAAGTCTTTGTCTTTTTTATAAGCCCCCCTTAAGTACTGAAAGGTTGCAATGAGGTTTCCCTGGAGCCTTCTCTTCAGACTGAACAACCCCCCTTCTCTTAGCCTGGCCTCACAGCAGAGGTGCTCCAGCCCTCAGAGCATTTTTGTGACCCCCTTTGGACTCCCTTCAATGTCTTTGACAAAATCAATGAACAGCTGTGACTGTGAAAAACAAACCAGCGGGTCAACCCTATTCTTCATCTACTACTTCTGGTTGATTTTTCAGTCATGATGCTTTGCTTTGTGACAGCTTCACTTCATGTTCAAAGGCCTTGAAAGTCTCAGTATACCCCAACCACATGGGTGGGATCCCCTGCCTTCCTTCCATCCTTGCTGGGGACATAGTAGGTGACTAACAGACCAATATACGAATTTTCTTCATGAAAACATCCAATTTAGATTCTGTTATCAAATAGTTCCAAGTTCCTTACTGCAAGCCTCCCTTTTATACGACACAAATGTGAGAGTACTCCAATTAAAATTTGGAGTCTGGTTCTGAAGAGAGTATTCAGAGATAGCACCTGTTTTGCAAACCATCATGTTGCTCAACCTTCTTCCAGTCTGCTGGGGCACAGCCTGGGCTGATAGGAGCAAACTGCCCTACCAGCACTGTTTGTGGATGTGGCTGCTGGGGTGCCATCCTCCATCCCTGGGGAATTGCAGTGCCAGGCAGGACCTAAAGAGCCCCTGGGGAAGACACTGAATTCCTCATAGATCTCTCTCTCTTGTCAGGCCCCATGCTCCACCAGAGAGAGGTGGTACACAGAAGTGAAAGCTCTTCTTTTCTTCACCAAAGTGCTTCCATGAGGCTGTGCAACGGCAGCCAAAGGGCTCCTTGCCACCTGCTGCTGATCCTCAGCACCACAAGTGTGAATTCTCTGGGTCTTTACCCTCTATGCACGTGGGAAATCTCTTCCCCTGCCCCGACCTTCAGGAAGAAAGAAATCGCTCTGCAGCAGGATAGAGATGAAGGTGTTCTTTCCCACTGTAGGACGCAGGAAGAGCAGGGAGAACATTCCAGATCTCCAAAGCCACCCACCTGCTCTCAGGAAGCCATGGGCTTGCTGCAGGGCTAACATGGGATGTGGGAGCTCCACAGTCACCAGACTACCAGGAATGTCTCCTGGGCTCAAGTACTCTCCTGCAGTTCTGTTTGTGTATTTAAACCCTGCACTGTCAGGCTTCTGAGGGCTGTTCTGCCTTTCCCACTGAGATAGGTGAGGTGGCCAGTGATCCAGTGCTCCAGGTGGCATATGCCAGTACCTTAGAAGAGCTTGGAGAGCTGCTGCTTCTCCTTGTGCATGCTGGAGTATATAGAGCAGCAGTGCTTCAGGACAACCCCTTCCAGTAGTGATTACTGCTCTTGGGTCAGACTTGAAGAATGTTCTGGTCTCTTCTTGTCTCAGCATGACAGAAAAGCTTCTTCACCTGCTTGTGCAGAGCTGTGGGTCGTCCCTTCATAACCCCTGTCTGTGGCTGAGAGCATCTTCTCACTTTGTTTGAGCCCTTCTACTATGGTCCACTATGGAAGTGACTGTCCTCCAGACCTCTTTCCTCTGTCCATCTCCCACCATGTCCTGCCTTGCTCCATGGCTGTTTAATCATTCAGGCAGCAGTTTGGGACACAAGAAGCTTGCAAGGAAGAGATTCATACCCCAGTAGCCTATCATTATCCTCACAGGCATCTTAACAGAGGTGTCTGTGGTGATCCAAGCCCTGCATTCTGCCTGGTGGCCTGGGACGAGGTGCTGTCTGTTGTGTGATGTGGACAGGTTCTGTCCTGCCCCTCTGCCCACTGCTGGGCGTAGCTGAGCCCTGAGCATCGGCTGCCTCAGCACCTTGTTCCCTGGCTGCACTGTCTGCTGTGGTGCACCCTTGGACTAGGGAGGGAGAGCCAGAAGTGAGCCACCCCATGTCCTGTAGAGCCCTGCAGAGAGGTTTGCTGGGCTGGAGCTGGCTCTGGATGCCGTTTCCAGGACAGTTCTTCAGCTCTTGGCTGGCTACGTTCCTACAGCATCAATGGTCTGGTGCATTGGGAAGGGACAGGGAGGGCTGAGCTGAGAGACGAGCTGTGGGTCTTCCTTCCTGTGTGAAGGTCCAGACAAGCCCTGGAAGTGTTGTGGTGTTCTCTGCTAGACCGTGACCTGGCTCGTGGGATGGGGACGGGGCAGCTGCTGAAGGGGCCGGACCCCAGGTTGGCCGCCGGGTCTGTCGGTGCTGCCCCTTGCAGCCGGGCAGGGGCGCAGAGCGGAGCGGAGCGGCTGGCGCTGCCCGCAGCGGGACCCGCAGCAGGACCCGCAGCGGGACCCGCAGCAGGACCCGCAGCGGGACCCGCAGCGGGACCCGCAGCAGGACCCGCAGCGGGACCCGCAGCGGGACCCGCAGCAGGACCCGCTGCGGGGCTGCTGCTGCTCCTGCCGCCGGGGCTGCTGCTCCGCCCGCTCCGGCGCTGCGGGACGCGGTAGTGACGGGGTCCGAGACTGCGGGAGGAGCTGCAGCCTCCCGCCGAGGGAGCGGGGAGAGCTTCCCCCGCGGCTGCGGGGCTCTGGGAGCTGGGGGAGCCCCCGAGGCTGCGGGTGCGGGGCGGGCGCGGGGCGGGCGCCGGCGGACACTGACGCTGTGTGCCCCGCAGACGCCAAGGCGTACAGCTCAGACGAGGAGAAGTTGGAGGTGAAGTCGGCGGCGACGCCGTGCAGCGAGCGGGAGGAGGAGAGCTCGGCGGGCGAGAGCGAGGAGGAGCCCTTCCTGGACGGGGCGGCTGCCGGCAGCGCGCTGGGAGCCAAGGGCAAGGGCAAGGGCGGCCCCGCCGCCGAGCAGCCCCCGCCGGGCTCCGGGGCCGGGAAGAGCCGCCGGCGCCGCACGGCCTTCACCAGCGAGCAGCTGCTGGAGCTGGAGAAGGAGTTCCACTGCAAGAAGTACCTGAGCCTGACGGAGCGCTCGCAGATCGCACACGCCCTGAAGCTGAGCGAGGTGCAGGTGAAGATCTGGTTTCAGAACCGCCGCGCCAAGTGGAAACGCATCAAAGCCGGCAATGTCAGCAACCGCTCGGGAGAGCCCGTCCGCAACCCCAAGATCGTGGTGCCCATCCCGGTGCACGTCAATCGCTTCGCCGTGCGCAGCCAGCACCAGCAGATCGAGCAGGGCGCCCGGCCCTGAGCCCGGCGGCGCTCCCGGACCCTTGGGCGGGGGGCGGCGAGGCGGGGGGGGGCGAGCCCCCGCTCCCACTCCTGTGTACATGTACCTTATTTATTCCGTGTAAACTCTGTACATACGGCAGCGTGTCCTTCTGCCCGTGCCACGGGGAGCGCGGCCGCCTGGCCCTCGGGCCCTGGCCGCCCGCTGGGCCGGGCTGAGCCGGGCCGGGCCGGGCCGGGCCCGCGCTGCCGCTGGCGCCCGCCCATGTATAGTTGTGATTTCAATAAATTATTTTCTATGGAGCAAGACCACGTTCTTCCTCGCTGCAGGGACGGGTGTCCCGCGGCCCAAGCCCAGCGCGGGCAGAGAAAGAGAACAGGAACGGGAGAGGGATGGGAACAGGGACAGCGACAGGGACACGGGCAGGGGCAGCGGGCGGCGGCGCCGACCCCAAGAGGCAGCCGCGGAGGTCGGGGAGGGCGAGCGGACGGGGAGAAGGGGAGGCTCCGTGGCCAGCCGGCCCTGGGCCGGGGCCCGCAGAGCCGGGGGCTGTGCGAGCAGCAGCGGTGGCCTTGCGGGCTCCGCCGCACCCGCCCCTGGGCCGGGGCCGAGGTGCGGGGGGAAGAGGAGGAGCGGGGGAGCCGGGAAACGCCCGGGAGCATCCCCAGGTCGGCCCTCCCCAGGACTGCTTCGGGACCGCCGCCGCAGCTCATCCCGGGGTGGGGAATGTGTGTGCTGCTGCAGACTCCCAACACGGCTGCGGCCCCTGCCTTGGCCTGGACAGCCGGCTCCCTGGTGCTGGGGCCCTGGGACAGGAGCAACAACAAAAGGGGCTCGCACATCCAGGCCAGCCATTCTCTACTCTTGAGAGCTATGGCATGAGATGCTGCTCCCGCAGCCAGCAATCTCAGATATGAGCCCTGCCCCAGAGCCCCATGAAGACTCAGTTTTGCACAGGGCACAGCTGCATGCACATCTGCATGCCCAGTCAACAGCACAAGGGCCGTGTGGCTCCCTGGGTGTCCAGCCTGGTGAAACTCTGTTCTGGTTTGACAAACACCAGTGAGTCCATGGGGCAAGGGAGTTCCTATGCCTGTGCTGTGGTAGCAACACCCATTGCAATGCCACCAGAAGTTCCTGGAGAGTGGGAAGACTCTCTCCAAGGTTTTGCTGGGGCACCAGTTGCTCACAGGTTTGATAGGGAGTTTGGGTCACAGACGGTCCAGCCAGCCACTGTCACCTCCCCTGGGAGACACAGCTTGGGAGAGCAGGAAATATCCCTGACAGCCAGAGCTGGCTCCACCTTCCTGAGCGCCCTCCCTGACACCACAGCAAGGGCTGGGCCATCTCTATGCTGCCTGGGGAGCAGTGCCCCCTCCCCATGTCCCTCCCCTCCTTGGCAGGTACATTCTGTTCACCTGGAGTGTGGTGCTGTACACCTGTACAGCTGAGTCCTCCTGCAGGGCCCTGAAGCTTCACAGCACGGGGGGGTGGCAGCCCCTGCCCCTTGGCTGTTGGCTCCAGTTGGCTCGTGTGGCCAACAGACACAGACAGAGCTCAGATCAGAGCAATCATTTGAACAAAGCTGTGCTTCTAGATGTCCTTGGTGGGTACTTCTCTCCACAGAAATATTTGTTGCAGGTCCTGAGAGGATTCTGCGGGATCTTTCAGGATTTGGTTTCTCAGCACAGCTGGCTTCCACTGCAGGACACCTGCCTCTGTCCCTGCACCACTGACCTGGAAACAAGAAAGTATCCTCAGGAAACGCCTGGCCTGGTGTTGCTCACGGCATCCCCAGCAGGGATTTGCCCTGTTCAGGTAGCAACACTTGCTGGCATTCCCTCTGGATCAGGGGAGTAAATGTCCTTTGGCAGCAGCCCCCAGTGCCCTGCTCTCAGGAAAACTGTCAGCTCCCTTTCCAACAGGCTGGGCTAGAGCTGCCTGCACCTGCACCTCCTCTCTGTCCTCAGGTGGGTGCTGGTCTGGGACTGACCTGAGCTGTTTGCAGTGACTGCAATGGCTCTGGCACAGGAACTGGTGCTCACCTCTGTGTGGGAGGCTGGGGGCACGGGAAAGCCATTCTGCAGCTACACACAGGGCTCTGCCACTACAAATGTGTCCACATGAGGGGTCTGTGCCACTGCAGCCGATCACAGCACAGCACGTTAACCCCAACACTCCAGAAAGTGTCCACAGCTCCAGGGTTGGGACAGTGACATCAAAAGGAGTCACATTTTATTTCAAGGTCCAAAAAATCCCTTTTTCCCACCAGGCATTTCTAACTGACAATGGCTTGAAATGTCCTGCCCCAGTGGCAACACTGGTTTGTTGTGTCTTTAACCCACCTCCCGCACCACAGAGGCCACTGCCCACCCGAAATCCGTGTGCAGAGCACTCCCACTCATGCTCATCCATGCACTGCTGCTCTGAGGTGCTTCCGACACCTACAGTTTTCAGCTGCATGGAAAATTTTGTTGTTGTTGTATTAGACCAATCCCAGAGTCCATACACACTGCAACCCTACAAACAGCCCTGCTAAAATCCCCACAAATGCTGCAGAGGTGCAGCTCTGTGTAGTGCTGCTGGAGGTGACAGACTCATGCTGTCACCAGCGCTGCTGGAGAGAGCTGCAGAGCAGCAGAATGTTCCTGGCACCGAGCAGAGCAGAGCAGAGCTCCCTGTGAACCCTGAGCATTGTGATGGCTCTGGTGCCTCCTGCACAGCAGAGAGCAAAGCACCACACAGTGAGCACAGTGCAGAGCACTGCCCAAATTACACTGTGAGGGGACTGCCCACACCACACAGCGAGCACAGTGCACAGCACTGCCCAAATTACACTGTGAGGGCACTGCCCACACCACACAGTGAGCACAGTGCAGAGCACTGCCCACACTGCCCACACTGCCCACACTGCCCACACTGCCCAGTGAGCACAGTGCAGAGCACTGCCCACACTGCCCACACTGCCCACACTGCCCACACTGCCCAGTGAGCACAGTGCAGAGCACTGCCCACACTGCCCACACTGCCCACACTGCCCACACTGCCCAGTGAGCACAGTGCAGAGCACTGCCCACACTGCCCACACTGCCCACACTGCACAGTGAGCACGGTGCAGAGCACTGCCTGACACAGCTGTGGCCCCTCCTCAGATGGAAGAGCTGTGGGGGGACCCCATAAGCTGGAGCTCTGGGTGCTGGTTTAGACTGGGGTTGGCTGGGAGATGGAGGGCCACAATTAAAAACTGGGCGGTCAAGACAGACCCAGGGCAATTGATCCATGAAGCTGGATGGGGCCTTGGGAGGTCTCTGCTCCAACACCTGCTCGAAGCTTGTCCCATTCAAGATGCTGAAGAACTTGGCCATCTGACTTTCAGTATCTCCAAGGCTGGGCAACCCCTCCTCTTCGGGCCCCTGTACCAGTGTCCAACCACCTTCCCAGTGTGTTTTTTCACTTGCATCTATTTGGAATTCCCCATCTACCAGCTTCTGGCCATTATCCTGTGTCCTGGAGTAGGAACTGCTGGGGAAGGAATCCCCCCCCCACACACTGGTACACGTGTATGTGTGCAGGTACACACACAACACACGTGTGCACACAGAGTAAAAGGTAGATACAGGTGCAGACACACACAGAGATAAATACCTAGAGTGTATATACATGGACATGTGTTTGTTTATATAAATATGTTTATACACACACACATTCATATGAACAAGACTTTTTTTGTCCTAAGGAAGGCAATTTCAGCATTTACCAGGGAATTCTCCCTACCCAAACCTGTCCATTTGTTTACCTGTATGGTGGTTCTTAAAGAACTGGGAAAGGAGCAGGGATTGCATCCCACAGAGCATTTATTCACTCAGCACAACAAAGCTGGCCCTCAGCATTCCCTGACCAGGGGCACCACAATATGGTGCTGGTGCAATTCATTAGCCAGCAGCTCCAGGACTAGCTCAGGTGCAGGAGAGAAACAATGGGCAAGAGAGAAATAATGTCTCAATGGCTGGCACCTGGGAAGGGTTGTGAGCTCCCTCTGATCACTCCCCAACTCCTTTGCAGCCTGTGCCAGCTTGTCCAGTGTCCCCATCAACCTGGCTGGACTCCCCTCCGGGCTCCGTGACTCGCTGTGCTCTGGGCGTCTGCACCCACCATGAATGGGCACAGGGTGCAGGTGTTGTAGTGTGGGTGTGTGTGTCTGTGTGTGTGTCTGTGTGTGTGTGTCTGTGTGTGTGTGTGTTTGTGGGTGTGTGTGTCTCTGTGTGTGTGGGGGGGGTGTGTGGGGGTGTGTGGGTGTGGGTCTATGTGTGTGTGGGTGGGTGGGTGTGTGTGGGGGTGTGTGTGTTGGTGGAGTACCTTCATGAACACAGGCCAAGGGAGCTGGGACTCTGTCACAGCTGTGCCTTTTCCCCCAGAGGCAAGGCTGACTGGACACAAAGGCGCAGCCCTTTGGCCGGATCTCTCCTCTGGCCATCTCTCCTCAAAGCTCCTCTGCATGTGCTCAGCATGTGATCCCAGCAGCCTCGGGATGGGTGGTGCTGCCCCATGCCCTGCTGTGCCCACCTACAGATCCCCAGGGGGCTGTGCCTGCTCAGCTGGGGCTGCAAGAAGGCCCGTGGGGCTTTCACTGTAAGTTGTACCCTGTGGGGCTTTGACTGTAAGTTGTACCCTGTGGGGCTTTTCCTGGCTGTGCCCAGGATCTCCGGGAAGTGCTGCAAACCTGTGGCAGGCCTGGTTTCCAGCCTGAGGCTGCATCCCGTGGATTTACTCATGGCACGAGGCTGCATCCCGTGGCTTCTGTCCTGTGGCCCCCACCTCCCTCCCGCTGGCTCCAGCCAGGCTCGGTGGTGTGAGTGCTGCTGGCCGCTTGGGGCAGGGTCCTCACGGTGCTGCCGCGGACCTGCAGGGCTCACTGCTGCTGCTCGGGGCCACATTACACAGGGACAGTCCCACTGCTGCTGCCCTGGCACGGTCCTCTGGTGTGCAGCAGAGCAGAGGGTTGGCCTGCGCCCTCCCTGGCACCAGCCTGAACACAGACACCTGACTCCTGCCCCAAAAAACAGACACAGTGCCCCCAAACACAGACACACAGCTCCTGCCCCCAAACACAGACACAGCTCCTGCCCCAAAAAACAGACACAGTGCCCCCAAACACAGACACAGCTCCTGCCCCAAAAAACAGACACAGTGCCCCCAAACGCAGACACACAGCTCCTGCCCCTGAGCACGGACACAGCTCCTGCCCCTGAGCACAGACACACAGCTCCTGCCCCTGAGCATGGACACAGCTCCTGCCCCTGAGCACAGACACACAGCTCCTGCCCCTGAGCACGGACACAGCTCCTGCCCCTGAGCACAGACACAGCTCCTGCCCCTGAGCATAGACACAGCTCCTGCCCCTGAGCACGGACACAGCTCCTGCCCCTGAGCACGGACACACAGCTCCTGCCCCTGAGCATGGACACAGCTCCTGCCCCTGAGCATGGACACAGACATGGAGCTCCTGCTTCATTCACCCTGTCCTGGCCCAGGGTCACCTGAAGCCAAGTTGGTCACCTTGGCACCCAGATGTGCTCCAGCACTGGAATAATGCTGGGCTGGGGCAAGGCAGGGCAGGGCACGAGTGCTGCTGCTGGTGGGGTCTGGTCCACCCTTGGCTCCTTGGGATGGTGTTAGAGCCTGCAGGGATCTGGTGGCATTCCCTGCCCCCAGGTGCCAGCAAAAGGGCATCACTGGGATCCCCAGCACCTGTTTGCAATTTGTGGGCAGCAGCAGGGCATGGGACCTGTCCCCATGGGGCTGTGTGACCACAGCAGTGCCACTGCCAGCAGAACCTGGCCAGGGCTCTGGCTGCCCTGAGGGGGCTGCACCCCCATGGGCACTCATGGGCCATGAGGGGCTGCTGGGGGCTGTGTGACCCCAGACCTTGGACACTGATGATCTTTGTGGGTCCCTTCCAGTTCAGGGTATTGCCTGATTCTGATTCCAGAGCTGTCCCCACATGGCTCCTGGTGGCGTGGTCATCACTGGCAGCCCCAGCTCCAGCCCCGATGCCTCAAGCAGGGTGTGGAGGCAGGCGAGGGCTCTCCTGGGGTCAGAGCTGGGTCCAGGCCGGGCAGCGGGGGGCCTGGGGCAGGGCTGGGATGGGAAGGGAGGCGCCAGGGCTGGGTAGGGCGGGATTCCGCGCGGGAGATGATGTATGGGCAGATGTATCAGATCGCACAAGATAAACAAGCAGTGAATTTCATCAGGGCCCATCATGGCTTTAATTTGGCTGCCTAATGAGTCAGATCCAGCCGCGCAGATAAAAGTTGTCAGAGCCGCAGCCCTAATGAATTTCTTGCCACTTGTAATCAAGGCAGCTTGTCTGAGGGGGATGATTAATGGGCCCCAGAGGAGCTGCCGTCCCTCGGCTTCCATTCCCGTTAATGCAGTCGCCAGGAAATTAACCAAACCCAGCACTGGGATGGAGCCGGGCCGGTGCGGGGGCACCCATGGGCACCACGAGGGGATGGGAATGAGGGCTGACATGGGTGCAGGGGCCAGACCTGGGAGCAGGACCAGGATGAGGATGATGAGATGGGCACACACAGCCAGAACACATGAAGAAGTGGAGGGGCCAGTGAAGGGGCTGGGGCCACCGTCTGCAGCCCCCAGCAAGGCAGCCCTCTGCAACGAGGGGCACAAGGAGGAGGCAGCAGGGCTTTGGCAGGGACATCTGAGGGTACCCATGGCAGCAGCTGGGGGTGCCCTGGCACCTCCCTTCCCTGCAGCACTGCCACACAGGCTTGGGGCCCAAGGCCTGTTCCCAGTCCCAGCGCAGCAGAGCCTGGACTGCAGCACAGCACAGAGACACTGCAGCCCTGAGCTGCTGTTTGTGGCGTGGCTTGGGCTGCAGCCAGCCCGGAACTGCCAGCACTGGGGCCCTGCTCTGCCCACACCTATGAGAAGCACACAAAGTCAGGGCTGGCAGAGCAGACACACAGCTCCCTTCACTGCTCAGGGGTCTGCCCGTGCCTTGGGACTCGAGCCCCAGTCCTCTGTGGCCATAGCAGACTTCTTGCTCGCTGTGGCAGCCCATCACTCCCTGCCCATCTCTGCCTTCCCTGTCCCAGCTTCACACTCACCATCCTCTGCACAGGGACCAGCTGGCCCAGCACCCCTGCCCTGCATGTCCCCTCTCCAGCACAGCCCTCTGCTGTGCCCATCTCCCATCCCACCAGAGCTGTGCATTCCTCTTGGGCCATGTTCTGGCATTGTCCCTCAGTGCCCAGGGTTGGCACATCTCCCCTCCACACCTCAGCACTCTGCCGTGTCCCAGGGGCCCGGTTTGGCACAGGACTGCTGTTTGGCACAGAGCCCGAGGTGGAGGAGAAGAGGCTGAACGTTTGTCAGTGTGGGCTGGAGAGTCCCCAGACCCAGCTGCAAACCACGGCTGCATTGAAGGCCCCAAAGGCAGCACAATGAGACGCTGGCCTGGCAGGAGGTGGGTTGCTTTATTGGCCTTTATCTCCTTGGCTGCAGATAACACACACAGGGCAACTCATGGAAAAGGAACCGTATATACAGAGTGTCCATATAAATATTTCCAATGTACATTTTATACACAAGTGACAGAGACATTCCATAGCAGTGTCCAAAGCCTTGAGGTTCCAGCGTTCAGCTAGAGGCTTGTCCCCAATGCAGAGAGAGATGGTCCTCTCCTCTTGCTCAGCTGGAGACCAGCCCCACCTGGGCAGCAGCGGGAGCCAGCGGGAGGCTCTGATGGAGACACGGTGTATGGCTTGGAGCTTGGAGCTTTAACCTGGAAGGACAGTGACTCTACAGACAGACAGACAGACAGAGCTGGGGGTACCGAGGTGACCATCCTCTTCCCCGTCCAGGTCACCAGGGAGGCTGGGGGGGCCTTTGTCCAGGGGCTGCGCTGGGGAGATGCCACCCTTGCATCAGCACATGGGGAGCAGCGTGGGTGTGTGCATCCCTCCTGCACTGGCCAGAAGCAGAGGAGCATGGGGGTGCAATGGAGAAATATGCACCTCCTGCTGCCCCCCACCTCACCACTGCACTGGGGAGCGTGGTGAGGCCACCATGGAGGGAGAGCAGGAGGAAGTGCCCAGACTGACCTGCCTGAGGGAGCAGGTGCAGCCATCAGCCTCCCTGGTACTGCTGTGCAGGGAGGGTACACACCTGAACTGCCCCCAGCCCCTGCTTTATCTACAGATGGGTGTGGGGGGGGGGCAGGAGAAACTGCCTCCCCATCCCTGTACCGGTCAGGAGAACGGGGTGCACTGGAGCCCAGCGGCCCTGGGAGCCCCTCCACAAGCTGCCAGCATCGGGTCTGTACAGCTGCATGGCCAGAGGCGGCTGGGACCAGCGCAGAGGAGCAGGCTGCTGGCTCCCAGCTTCCTCTTGGCTGGAACAGGGACTCTGGTGGGGACAAGCACCGTGGGGGCCCATCTGTGCTGCTCTCAGAGCCACTCCCGTGGCCCTGGTCCCCGGCAGGGCTGCAGGGCGGCTGTGTGGCGACCGGAGCGCCCGTGCCGGGCTAGACGGTGCTGGGGCTGGCGCTGAGCTCCGCGGGCGCGGCGGCGCTGGCGTTGTTGTTGGCGTTGGCGTTGCGGCGGGGCAGGCTGGGAGTCAGCGTGGCGCCGCTGTCGCTGGGGCAGCCGTGCTGCAGCAGGATGTCGATGCACTCCTGGCTGCCGGCTCGCCGGGCATAGGCCAGCGGGGTCAGGCCCCGAGCGTCCCGGCTCTTCACGTCCACTCCGTACTGTGCAGGAGAGAAGCAGCTGGTCAGGGGTACCTGGCAACCCTGGGCCCAGGGGCACGGGAGTGGCAGGGTGCAGCGGGGCTCTGGGGAAGGCAGGAGGAGGCAGCTGGGAGGGTGGGCAGGGAGAGGGAGCCAAGAGGGTGGGCGGGTCAATGCCACTAGGCACGGGGGGAACCCACAGAAGCAGGATGGAAAAAGGTAGCAGAGAGGTGGGGAAGCACCGGGATAGCACCAGAAGCCCTGCAGTGGGGACTGCAGGTTCTGTCTTACCCAGATGAGCAGCTGTGTGAAGACCACATTGGCCATGGCGCAGGAGAGATGCAGCGCTGTGCGCCCGTCTCCATCTCCGTAGGTCTCGTTCACTTCCTCCTTGGTGCCGTGGGCCAGGAGGGTCACCACGAGGCGCAGGTCATCCTCCACCACGGCCCGCAGCAGCTGCTGCCCCAGCGGGATGTCAGACTGAGGCAGTGGGGCCAGAAAGAGCTTCTGCTCATACTTAGCCCGGATCCAGCGCTCCTTCTCCTCCCTGCCAGACAGGACATTGTCACTGTCACAGTTGAGACTGTTTGCCTGGGCCCCATGCACAAGAGGACACGAGTATCAGCACTGCCATGTGAACATACTTGTGTGAGTAGCGAACATCTGTCACACCCAGGTATGTTCTGCATAGCCCCTGCCGTGCCCCGTGCTCACAGCTGCCACTGAGGCTCTGTCATCCCACGCTGGACACCTGCCTGACACCTGCCTGACTCACTGCACCTCCTTACGGCTCCCTATGGACACTGTGTGCTTACCTCCGTGCCCGTACAGCAGCAGCGTCCCACACCCAGACCCCACACCTGTCTCCACGCACCTCCACGCTGAAGCCCCTGGCACCCCAGCGCCGAGCGCCCGAGCTGCGGCAGCTCAGGGACCGTCCCCATCCCGTGCCTGTGTGCGGGCCATGGCCAGCGGCAGGAAAAGGTTAGCGCTGCACACGCCGGCCCAGCGCCACGGGAGGCACCTTATCGCCGCCGCCGTCTCGCCTGGCGCGAACAAAGGCTGTGTCCGCGTCCGTCCCGGCGGGGCGCGGGGCGCGGGGCGCTGCTGCCGTCCCGCCGCTATCTGCTGCCTTTCTATCCATCTGCATCTGGCGGGCGGCCAGCGCTGCCCCGCGCAGAGCATGCTCACTGCCGCCGGCCCCTGACCCCGCGCCGCCGCTGATAAGCCGCAGAATGGGCTCTTGTTGGGATGAGTGACAGCAGAGTGGCTCCGATAGGGACAGACAAGGGCCTGAAAGGGACAGACCCTGGAGACCTGCACGACGACGCTGCCAAGCCATCTCTGTTAACCCCTTCGGCTTTGCAGCCAGCCTCGGCTCTCAGAGTCGCTGCACGGCCGTGGCTGCCGCGGAGCCCCGCTGCCCCACCAGGATGGCAGGAGAGGGTGGCCAGTGCCTCCCAGGCAGGCACGACCCCCAACGCTGGAGCATCTTGAGGAATCCTGCCTGCCTCAATGGCTGCTCCCAACCCCTGCAGTGTCCCCCAGCCCTCCCGTTGCGGTTCCCAAGAAGCATCTCTGGGGCTCACCACCTCCCTTACCGACTGCTCTCAGGCGTGGGCTTGGGGTACCCTTCCACCAGCCCCTCCCAGACGGCGTTAGCCAGCGCGTTGCCGATGGCCGTCATGACCATGAGGAGCTCGCTGGGCCAGTCGTCCAGGTCCAGGGAGCGCACGCGGGACAGGTGGGTGCCCAGGTTGCGATGGATCCCGGAGCACTCGATGCACATCAGAGCACCCAGGTTCAGACTGGCCCAGTCCGGATCTGAGGGCGGCAGGATCAGTGGGGGAGAGTTAATAACCTGCCAAGACTCACCAGCCTGTCTCCTGTGCTTCAGACTCCTATTTGCAGGCATCTGCCCACCAGAGCCCTTCCCAGTTCAGTGTCCCTGGGAGAGGTGGGCACGGAGAGGCCAGGACCTCAGGCTGGCCAGCGAGGGCTCACAGTAGGGTCTGTACCCCAACCCCGAGGAGCAGGTCCACTGCAGGAGAGGACAGGACAGACACACAGAGCAGGTCTTTCTGGGCTGAGAGATGGGGTGCCTGGGGTGGCTGGAGCCCCCTCCCCTCCCGGGTGAGCCCCCCGCCAGCGCAGCATCTCTTACTGGGTGCGTCGCAGTCCACGCAGAAGCTGTTCCCACGCGCGGTGCGGACGGCCTGCATGGCCTGCGCGTCTCCCTGGCTGCCCAGCCGAGCCTGCAAGGAACCCCACAAGGCCCTCTTCACTGCAGGCCAGCCACCCTACCCCGCACCCTGCAGCCTCCTGGCATGCCACACACGCCCCACGGGGCTGGCCAGCACGGGGGCTCTGACAGCGGGGTCTGGAGTGGGCAGGTGTGTCCCGGAGGAGCAGGGGACAACGGGCCAAGGGGAGGAGAAAGGGCAGAGGTGTCCAGGGAGGGAATGAACCATGTGGGATCCAGCCACATGGGACACAGAGTACTCTGTGGGGCCAGAGCCAGGCGGGGAAGAGGTGACAAGAAACCTGGGGGAACTGCAGTCCCAGGGATGGGACTGAACTCTCACTGGGAGAAGAAAGATCATGGCAGGATTCACTGCGGACAGACACGGAGGAATGTGGCAAAGCAGATGCCAGAGAAGATAGAACAGAAGTTGGCCAAGGCCTCTTACCTTGTTTTTGCTGCTCTCACAGCCCTGCAGGCTGGCCAGGATCTGGCTCTCAATGGCCTGCACCCAAAGCTCCCGCTCCTCTGATGTTGAGGCTTCAAAGAGCCATGTCTGGCCCGTCAGTGACACGATAATGAACTCAAATGGCTCATCTGGTTCTGGAAGAAAAAGGTGTGCCATAACACAGGGCTGGGAAGGAGGGGGTCTGCCATGGGACAGATCCTGGCAGGCCACCACCATCCCCACATGGCAGGGTCGAGGCAGTAGCAGAGCCCAGGAGGCTGGGACAGGCAAAGCCCACAGAGAAGAATCAGAGCTTGGTGCCAGTCCTCCCTCTCTGTGCCCCACACAGCTCCACTGGTTTGTGCCCACTCTCCCTGCCCTGTGTCCCACCCTCAGAGAAAGCTGCCAACCTGTGGAGCAGTGAAATCAGCTCCTGCACTGAGCCTGCAGACAGCCCCAGCACCAGTGCTCAGTGCCTGCCCTGGAGCAACGGGCCCTGCACATGGACTGAGCTGAGGCACGGGGGGCTGTGTGCTGGGCTCAGAGACAGCTCCTCACCAAGGCTAAAAGGTGTTCTGCCCTGCTAACACCTGCCAGCCTGGCTCTGCCTCACACAGCCCCCCACGGGCACCGTTCCTGGGGTGCCGTGTCAGCCTCACACCCAGCACCAGCATTTACCTTTTATTGCCAACTTCAGTAGTTAGTGCAGTAAATGACTTAACTAAGCGGGGCCTGAATGGAATGACTAATAAACGTTATGTCACAGCACACGCTTCAGCTCATAGCAAAATGATTTGTAATTACCTAATTAGCGTTATGCAAATAACACCCTCATCTCCATAATGTGCCTTCCCAGCTCTCTATTAAAAGCAGGGAGTCAACTGCTCAGCTCCAGAGACAGCACGGAGGCCGAGGGGCCTCTGATCCACATCAAGGCAGAGCTGCACTGGCCTCAAGCCTGGCAGGGTCTGTGCACACCAGGCATGACGTGGGGAGGTGAGCAGGGGAGTCTGGAGGGGTTTGAGGGAGGTCTCCTCCTCTCCCTGACTTCTCTGCAGCACAGAAGAAGCCCTTCACTGCGGAGGAAAGCAGAAGAAAGGCAGGAGCTGAGGAGCTGCCACAGCCCACAGTGAATGGCTGCAGAGGCCCCTGGCTGGGTCCCACCAAGGGCATGGCCACCCTCAGCTACTGTGGGGCCACCTGGGCCCACCTGAGCCAGGCTGTGTCCACGAACATCCCCAGAACACGGTGCAGCCCTGGGAAGTCTCCTGAGGAAAACCAGGTCTGTTGGGCATGACTGGAGTGCACAGCCCTTCCTCCCAGGCGTGTGGTCAGCCCCTGCACTGACAATACCAGGCCTGGAGATCACCAGTGCTCATGAACTGGTGTGGGAGCACACGGCTGGGTCTCCACACCATCAGAGCCTGGGGAGGATGGAATGACTCCAGCACGAGGCCTTGTCCTGGCGTGCCTTTCCCAGATAGGAAGGCAAGGTTCTTTTACTCCTTTCACCCTAAATTAACCTGGACTCCTCCTTTGGGGAAAGATGTCTGCAACTGCCTCTCTCCTGCTGGAATGAGAGACTGAGCCCTCAGAAGGATGACAGACTACAGGGAGTGAGCAGGTAGCTAGCCATGCTGCTGGACTCTCCCCTCTCTGTGATACACAGGCATAACTGGCACATCCCACTTCTCCAGCACTTTTCTCCAGCTCTCAGCCGCAGGAGAGACCCCACAGACACCAAGACCCAGCTCAAGAACCAGATTCTTGGAAAATATCCAGCTGTTAGCTTGTGAATACTGGGAGAGGAAATAACCAGCCAACAGCCATGCTAACAGGCATTGCCTCCTTTGCTTGCTGGCACCAGCCTCTGTGAGTGCTGCCAGAGGCAGCATGGGCAGGGAGCCCCCAGACTGCAGGGGAGCCAGGACCATCCCCCCACAGCCAGAGCACTGCTGCTGCCTGGGGCCAAGCACTACCAGCCAGGAAGGAATGAGCAGCAGCTCCCTGGGGCAGAGGCTGCCCAGGTGCTGGAGGGAGCATCTGCAGACAGCGCTCCTGGGGGACCCTGACACAGCACAATAGTCCCTGCTCTCTTCAAACCTCATCCTGCCTTGGTCTGAGCCACCTGTGGCTGCTGCTGCTGTGCTGCAGAGCCCAAGCCAGCTGCCTGGACTCGGGAAGCACTGATGCACCTAAAGTCCTCCCTGCTGCTGAGCCACTTCTGCACAGCAGGACGAGGACACCATGGTCAACAGGACACAGCAAGGATTCTTGCTGTGGGCTCGCATGGCTCCATCTTCCTTGCTCCTGTTTCCTGTTACCCAGCACCTCCCCACCAAGCAGGCAGCAGGAATCCCAGTCCCAGCCTTCCTGCACCTGTAGACTTCCCAGGAAAGCAAATGCCTGCTCTGCCCTGCCCAGGGCTCTGGTGTAAGGGGTCACTGCTGCTCCTTGAGGCACCCTGCTGGGGCGGGGGGCTCCAGGTGGCTCCCAGCACTCTGCTCAGGACACTCACAGTAGGGCAGTAGGGCATTCTCTTTCTGGGAGAGAAATTTCTGGAGCTCCAACCCAACTCAGATGGACTTTCCTACTGTCACAGCTGAGGGACATCCCAGAGCTCTGGGGCTGCCCAGTCCCAGCCGTGGGAGCAGCCCCAGTCCAAAGCCCTGGTGCCAGCTCTGCAAGATGCAGGACCTCTGTTCCCTTCCTTCTTTGTGCCTCCTGGATTCCAGCTTCATGCCAAAGAAAGGCCCTGCTGCTCTCAGAGCCTGGGAAGAGCTAAGAAAGGACCACAGCTTTTCTGCTGCACTAAGGCAAATTCCCCATCTCACAGTGCAGGATGGCACTGTGGGGCTGGATCTCTGGAAGCCTCAGCATAGCACAAGCAGAAGAGCGTGGCACTGAGGGATCACACCCCTGGATTCACGTGTGAGGATCAGCAGAGCTGGGAAGGGAATCAAGGACTTCCAGCAGCTTCAAACACTGTGCAGACCCACCTTGTGGATGGTCTAGGACCAGTCCCTGAGCTCCTCAGGGCACCCGTACAAGTTGGATCAGACTCAAGCTGTTGTTTAGGGAAAGTACTGGGCATTCTCAGCTTCTTCTGGGGAGAGGTTTCCAATGTGGCAGGGCCATTTCTGGCCGGATGAAAGGGTAGCACCAAGCAGATGACATAAGCAGAAGGGTTTAGACACCTCTGCCAAAGCAGAGCTGGCAGAACTCTCTCCCCTGCTCCACACACGGGCACAGGCTCCTTCTCAGAGGCCAGAGAAGTCCCAGAGCTTGCCAGCTCCAACTTGACAGGGCCCAGACCTCAGAGGAAGCCACTGCTACAGGTGCAGGGAGCCCTCCCCAGCTGCCTCGGAGTGAGTGGCTGTCCAGGGGCCAGATGGCAGAGGCAGCCCCCAGCCCTGCGGCTGCCCCAGTGCTGGTGGGAGCCCATTACAGCAGCTCCATTAGAATTAGTGGGCAGTGGAAATGAATGCGCTGCCTCTCTCTCTCTCTCTTGATGATTTTTTGATGATGTTTTAAAGACTGAGCTCCGTGAAGAGTTGCTGAGCAGAGTTGGTGTGAGCTGGCTCTGTTAATGGGTGTTAACCCCACGACCCCCCTTCCAACACTGCCCAGAAACGAGGGCTCTGAACAGGAGCAGGATTAGGGAGGGCATGGCTGGGACAGCAGGGCCACATGGCACCCAGACCCGCTGGCAGCCAAGATGATGGGCAGGGACTGCAGGGAGATGAGCAGCTCCAGGGCAGCCCCCTCCCTCTGCCAACACGCCAGCCTCGGGGGGAAGCACCCTCTGGAGAGCAGAAGAGCACCACGGGGATGCCAAGAATGAGGGAATGGATACACCCTGTGTGTCTGGCCAGGAGCCAGAACAGTGGGACAGCAGGAGGGTAAGGAAGTGCCCACCAAGATGCAAGGCAGCCCTAGGGGCAAGGTGCCCACGGGAACAGTGTGTCCCACTGACACCTGTGGGATGCCAGAGAGGAAAAGGAAGGGGAGCAGCAGTGACACAGTGTCACTCACACCTCCTGCCAAGTCCCCTCTCTATGCTCTGAGTGGGGAGAAGCACAGCTCTGAGCTGAAGGGGTACACCAGGGAGCTAAAACCACCTCAGCTTCAACACAGGGCTGGGGCAGAGCTTGCAAAGGGCTCTGGCTACACTCTGCATCGGTGCCCAGCCCAGACACCCTCCTGCTGGGACCCTGGCGTGGGAGCAGTGCTTCCCACCTCCTTTCCCACGGACACCCTGCTGCTCCGTGGGGTGCAGCAGTCACGCAGGCAGCGTGATCCCCGGGGAGCTGCAGTGGGACAGGCTGGCCCCATGCCTCACCCCTCCCCAAGGTGCCCCACACAGGCTGGGGCAGCACCCTCAGAGCACAAGCAGCAATGCTCCAGGGGGGCTGCTCCAGAAGCACCGGGGTACAAAGCAGCTCTGTGAGAACAGAGCAATGTCCCTCCAGTCCTCACTAAGTGTGGCAGGGCTGTGCTCCCAGCACTTGGACACAGCAATTCCCTCTCTATACAGGGCCCTGGACAAACCCCCTCCCCTGCCAGCCCAAAGGCCCAGGGCAGCACTTTCTTCCCCCGTGGGAAGGGGGAGCTCAGCACAGGGGATGGCAGGAGCATCTCCACACCACCACACCAGGCAGAGAGCCTTCCATACCAGACAGCTTCCCAGCTGGCTCCTTCCTGTGCAGATGGGTGCAGGATAGTGTAGGACATCTTCCCTGCATCCCAGCAGGTCTGGCAGGGAGGAGCAGGATTCCACTCAACATCAGCATAACAGGAAGCAGAGCTGGCACAGAGCCCCATTCTTGAAGCAGAAGGCTCCTCTGTCACCTCTGCCCTTCACCACCTCCCAGTCACATCCAGCCTCCCCTCCATGCTGTCCTTCTCCCACACCCACCCCTTCTCCTGCTTTTTGCTGGAGTAGTACAAGTGCCTCCAGAGGCCCTGGAGAGTGGGTAGCCACACAGGGAAGAGGTGGGGGGATGCCTCCGGCATGTGGGGCACGTGGCAGAAACCAGGGCAGGTCCTGTCAGACCTGCAGGGAGACCCTGGCCCACAGCTCCATTCGCTGGCTGCCAAGCCTGTGAGGAGAGTCCTGGAGCAGGGCAGCTGGCAGCCCCTGGCCTCGGGATGCTTGTTTGCAAGCTGCAACTGTACCATATCATTATGAGGTGTTTGGGATATCAACAAATTAGCAGGCGTCTGGGAAGAGAAGGATGCAGCACCATTCGTAAATGTCAGTTCGCTACCTCCTCATTTTGCAGATCATTAAACCCAATATTCCCAACCTGTATTAGTGCAGCGGGGACAGGCCCCTCCGCAGGGACAGGCGCCAGGAGACGCGGCAGGAGCAGCACTGTGGAGACCCCCAGCAGGGCCCAGAGTGCCCCTGGCTGGGCTGCCATGTCACCATGTCACCATGTCACCGTGTCACCATGTCACCATGTCACCATGTCACCATGTCACCGTGTCACCGTGTCACCATGTCACCAGCAGGGATGGCCTGGGGGCGGGGGGCGGCAGCAGCGGGGGGCTCGAGCAGGGATGGGGACACTGAGCTGTACCACGGGGGGTCCCAGACGTGTGTGGCACGTGTGGGGAAGGACACAGTGAGTCAGGAGGAGCAGGTGCTACCAAGGGACACCACAGCTACGCAAGGATGTGCAGGACAGGGATGTGCAGGGGGTCAGGTAAGAGTCAAAGAGCGGAATTTCTGCATGCTTGGCAGGGAGGATGCAATGTGGGGTGCACAGCAGGGGCAGGCCTGGGAGGTGGGGAAGGGCCAGGGGGCGTGTGCAGCCATCAGGGGGGAGGTGACAGGGAGGTGACGGACAGTGCGGGCCTCATGGTGTGAGCAGAGGCTCGTGGCAGGGTCAGGGGTGCACACATGAGGGTCTCTCAGAGGGGTAACACGGAGCTGTGTGAGGTCCCCCAGGAGCCACAGACTGAGGGGGTGGGAGCTGACGGAGACAGGGGAGCAGCTGAAGCCCAGCACAGGCTGCCTCCCTCCCGCCAGGATGGAACAGGGAGCTCCAGGGCCCATAATGAGCTGGAGTGACTTGTTAGCACTGAATTAAGAGGCTTGGTGGAAGGAAGCGCACGGGTGACACAAGCTGTGTGGGGCAGGCGGGAGCTGAGCGATAGCAGCTGGAATCCCCGGCAATCTGGTGAGCACGGCTCAGCTCCACACTCCTGCCTTGCCACGATGGGCCTCGACAGCCCCTGACAGTTGGCATTAATCACGCACATCGCCCCAACACAACTCTTTACTGGCCATCAATTTCCTGTGGGTTTTAAAACTAAAAAACAAAGACAAAACCGCGTCGTTTGGCCGCCACTGAGAAGCACATTAAGGGGCTGTCAGCTTCTCGCCATGCACCCTGCATCACTCTTTAAGCACATGAGAAGTTCATTATCCCCGGAGCTCTGGCAGCCATGGGGAGACTGGAGCAGGGAGCGTCGCAAAGGTGCTGCTGCCCTCAGCCCTGTCTGGTGGCTCCTTGGCCCTCCTGGGAGCCTGAACAGGGCCCGAGGGGCCAGGCAGAGAGGAGCGTGGCTGGAGGGGCACTGTGGGCTGCTCCATGGCAGGACACTGCACTCCTGGCCACAGAGCTTTGCTGGGCTCTGGTGAGAGCAGACTTTGCTGGGCTCTGGTGAGAGCAGACTTTCCTGATGGTCCTTGCAGGACAACACTGCACCTGCACCGTGGGGATGAGCATCTTCGTCCCCTGACAGCCTGACACACATTTGCCAGGCTGTGGGGGCTCCCTGACAGCCTGAGCTGCACTCCCCAGTCTGGTGACATCTCCGGCAGCCCAATCCCACGCCTGCCATAGTTTGTGGATGCTCCCTGGCAGCCTGACACGGAGCTCTCTTTAACATGAGCCCATGTAAAAAAGCAACAGCTCGTTTGATTTATGATACTTCAGAACAACTAAGATTCAATTGCTCTGCACGTCCCTGGCTCTGATTACCTCCTAAATGAGATAAACTGATGGCAATTTATCCCCAGACCTCACCAACTTTCCCAGGATGCTAACCTGAGCTGCTCGTGCCTAGCTCACGGGCGTGGGGCGGGTGCAGGCAGGTGCAGGCAGCCTGAGCACAGCCCAAACCTGCTCCCCCACAGACCCCAGGGCTGCTCCTGCCCACAGGGCTGCTGTCACAGAGGCTGAGCCTGACACCCTGCCTGGCCCCATGCAGCTCCTGGTGGCTGGAAAGTTTTGGGGGGTGTCCCTCCACAGTGCTCCCCACACCAGCACAGTGTGCTACACTGACATGAGCTAATGGAAAGCATGACTCCTCACTGGACTGTCCCCATGCTCCTGCCAGGACAGTGAATCCTCCACAGAGGGATGAGCACCTCGAGGGGACAGCAGCTCTGCCACAGGGCCCAGCAGCCCTGCTCCTGGTGCAGCAATTTCACACTTTCACTGTGTTGACTACGCAGAAGCAAAAAACTCAGATTACCCTGCTCTGAAAAAACCTGCCATAACTGTTCAAAAGCAGCTAAAAAAGACTCAAGGGGCTATCAGTCATACTTATGGACACCAGTCCATGACACAAACCATTGGCCATGCCCACAGTGTGGGGCAGTGCTCAGCCCAGGGTTCACAGTTAGACCATCCAGACATTGGGGTGGGACCTCAAGGGGAGGCTGAGCACTTCCCTGTACCTCTTGCCAGTCTCCTGCCAGTCATGCAGGACAGTGACCCATCATGGATGGCCACCTGAACACCAGTCCCAGTCACTCACTCCCCTGCCTCTGCCCTGGCCTGCTGGTCCTGGTGATGAGCTGCCACAGTGTCCAGAGCTGCATCAGCCCTTGGAGCAGTCCCAGAGCTCAGAGCAGGAGAGAGACCAACTAAGTCACTCACAAAGGTACCATGGGCAGGAGCCGTGCAGCAGGCACGTGGCAGGCAGGGGATGAAAAGGATGTGCAACCCAGCTCATAATTCATACTGAGGATACACCTGATCCTCTCTTGACCAGGATGTCCCTCTCACACCAAAATGGGGCACACAGCTCATTGCTGCTGGAACTGGCTAAAACCAAGATGGGAAGCTCTAAGTGTAGCAACAGTGGCTGCCCCCATGGACTCAAAGCACGGTTCTGCTGCCCACAGCAGCAGGTCCTGCTTGGGAAGCTTGGAGCATGACAGAACTGACCCAGACTCTGGAACTCCAACTTTGTAATTGGATCAAATTTCTAATATACTAGATTCTTTAAAGAAATAAATGCAAGTTCAGTTTGTCAATACCTGCCCAAAAGGCAGAAACCCAGCGTGCAGCAGCCCACAGCAGCACTGTGCCCCAGCACAGGTCTGGGAGCAGCTGGCTCTGTCAGCTCTGCCCGACTGCAGCGCTGAGCCAGCGGGTGCTGCACCCACCCAGCCACTGGAGAAGGGGCATGGACAGTCTGCATTCAGGCTGGAGACATGGAGGAGGGGCTGCCTGTGTGCCTGCAGGTCACAGATGCCCCTCTGCTGTGCCGTGTTCTCCTCATCCCTCACGTGGTGCTTGCATTGCTCCTTCCCACTGCAACACCAGAGCAGCTCAGCCACCTGCTGCCATGCACCTTGGCCGCAGCAGCACTGCAGATCACACAGGGAGGATTCCTCCTGCTCCCAGCACTGCTGCCAGAGGCTCTGGCAGCAGGAGGATCCGCAGTGTGCAAGGTCTGTGCAGTGACAGATGAAGTTTGGTAACTGACACGAAGTTCTGTCTTGATAAATGCCAAGGAATGGACATTGCAGGAAAAAATTACATTGCTAAATTAAATTAACCATATCAACAGAGCCTGGGTAGTGCTTCAGGTAAGACAGACCTCTGCCCAGCTCACCACCACAGCCAAGGACCAGTGCAGGAAACAAAAAAAAACCACTGTGATGCCCTCGTGCTCGCCACGTCTCCACCCCATCACTTCATCTCCCAGGGATGCTGCCAAACCAGGAAGGACAGAAAGAATGAGCGTGTGTCTGAAAAAACATCCCTATGAAATGATGGAAAAACTGGGATTGCTCAAAGACTCCTGAACTGGGCACACAAGGAGAAGGGTGACAGCCCTCCAGCCTGTGCATCTGGGAGCAGAGAGCTGGGAACTCTGCCAAGCACACATGTGTTGTTGAAAAGGAACTAATCAAATTTTAAGACTTCAAGCAGTGGTTAGTCCGTGTTACTGCTTCATAAAAGTGTTCCCACATTCAATTACCTTTTCCAGTAGGAAATTGCATTACATTCTGTGTAACGTGAGGTCCCAGCATCTGCACCTCTCACACTCCAACAGCTGACTGAGCAGCCACAGGACCAGCCCTCCTCTGCAAGCACTGACACATCAGTCCCGTGCTTCTTGTGGTCAGCTGAGAGCCCTCATGTCCACATCATAAACCCAATCACCACACTGAGGTCAGCTTTGGGACCTCCTTTACAACTCGCTCCTAGCATTTCGTTTACAGGACAGGACACACCAGCTCAGCACACGCCTTCTCAGTCTTACGTGTGGGGTGCAAAATCATCCCCTCCTTCACTACCCCACTGTTCATACAAAGAATGAGCCTCTCCTTTTGCCAAGCACTGGGCTGAGAACTGCAAACCAATTTGGGAAGGGCAACAGTGGGTCTGAGGAGGCAACACACACACAGAGCTAAAAACAAAGTGTGACTACAGGCAAGGCTTATTGCTGTGCAAGGGACAGCAGTTTGACAGATTCAAACAATCGAGGTTCCTCAAGCAACCACTGCAAAGGGGAAGCCTCTCTTGGACTTGGTACACTTCAGATGCAGACAACTACAATTCAAAATTGGAACAACAGAGCTGCCCAACTTTGCACATCATCAAAGCAATGATTCCAAGAACAAGAACTTGAGCTGTTCTGCTTTTGGACACTTGGGCTGCTGGACTGCAGGCAGACAAGCAGACATGATTGGGAGCAAAGTGCCAGGACAGCTGCAGCACCTTCAGGTACAGACCAATATTTCCTTGTTTGTTTTGCAGCAACTGTTAGCTTCAAACATTTGTACTGAACCCTCCTCCCCTCTGAGTTACATCTTTCCTTTGGTTCACTATAGAAGCTTATTGCAGAGTAGCAGCACAGCAGAGTGCTGTGGACAGGATGACCAAGAATAAAGTCAAATCTCCCTTTTTCCAGCAGCTAACCACTGCAGGCTTTGGAGAATGTGGCTGCCAGGCTCACCTCTACCTGGACCAATCTGATGTCTTTGCCCAGCAGAATGCTTCCCCATGCCTTGCAGCCTCCCTGTCCAGCTTTGGGTCCCTCTTCAGCAACCACAGACACCAGAATTTCTCAACACAAACCCTCAGTACTCTGAGCATTGGGAGAACAACACACATGCCTTCAACTGGTCCCCTGAAGTAGACAAGCTTTTCCAAAAGACCCTTGGCTTGAGGCAGGTGCCCAGCACAGGTCTTTTAAATTACAGAAGTTTGGCCAATTTGCAAGCCAACAGAAATAGATCCTTGTGGTGGAAAGTGTCTGAGAGCACACCTTAACCATATGGTCAGGTCTGCTACTACAGTTAGCAATTTTAATTACCAGTGACTGTCTGCACACACAGGCACGATGGTGGCTCTGCACAGCACGTGGGAAATGGAGGGAAAGGCAGATCAGAGAGGCTGGTTGCTCTTTCCTGTCTCAGCCCAAGCTGCTTGTACAAGGAGTGCTCTGAGCCCCAAGTCAGCACTGAGCCCCACACCAGAAGCACTCCAAGCCCCAGGCACCCAGAGAGCAGCACAGGACCCCTGGGTGCCTGGCACTCTGAGCCAGCAGAGCTGCCCCCAGGCAGACCCTTCCTACCTTCTGCTGCCGTGCTGGGGCCATCAAGCCGAGTGGTGCCCGTGCTCTTTTTCCGGCGATGCTTTTTCCTGTTGGCATGTGGTGATGGAGGCGGCTCCAGCTTTGGGCTGGCGGCACTGGAAATGTTCGGGCTGGAGCTGAGTGAGTCGGCAGTACCGTTAGCTGGGGACAAAAACAAGGCAAGTCATGCACAGGGGGGACACTGACAGTCTCCTCTTTCCACAGACACCAAAGTGTTCTGGAGCCAGCCCTGGCACTTGGCTGGCTCGACCCACACGACTCCATGTGACAGGGCAGGAGCTGCCCAGCTCCTCAGCACAGGGCTGCTCCCACACCCACTCCAGCTCAGGGCTGGCAGCCCCGTGGGCAGCCAGGCTGGACCCTCTCTGCACTGGGATCCACGCAGTGTGACCACGCAGGGACAGCGCCAGCACCTACAGCCGGACACGCGCAGCAGCACCTCTGGGGCAGCCTCATGTCCCACCTCAAATGCACCTTCCTGGGGAAGCAGCTCCCTCACAGGGCTGGGCAAGCCTTCTGGGCAGGGACAGGCCCAGAAGGTGATCTTGGCCTCTCTGGGGCAGATGCAGGCCCCAGGACCTGCAGAGGCTCTGCAGAAGCCTGGCCCTCCCAGCACTGCACTGCCAGACGAGGTGACTGGGGTTGCCACACTCAGGAACCTGAGCGTGATGGGCTCAATAGGCTTCCGATACGGAGCTGAAGAAGCTGCATCCCCAGCAGCAACGCACCAAATTTATCCTCAATCATACTGTTCCTTACAATTAATAGCAGAATTAGAAACAATCAGGGAGCTGCCTAATTACTGTCAATTAGAGTGCGCTAATCAAGCTCCGATCACACACACACACGCTGCCGCTGCACTCACCATTAAATGTCAAATTTCATTAGAGACCAGCAACAAAATCAAAAGCCTGACATTCAATTTCAGCAGCACACACAGCGCAGGCTTCCAATCAGCATAAAAATGCAGACTCCGGGGAAGGCAACGAGGCGCAGGAGCCCTTGCTGCACTGTTAACCCTCTCCTAAATCCACTCCTGCCTCTCCAGTGTCCACCCACCCCCAGGGCATAGGCAGCAATGCCCAGGACCTCTGCCCCAGGCAGCCTGCCATCCTCTCTGCCACAGCCCAGTGCCTCCCATAGAGTCCTGACTTCCTGTGGCACCTGCAGTTAAGAAGGGAATCACGGCATTGCACAAGGGCAGCAGCTCCAGCAGTGGGATGACAGGGACCTGCCAAGCCTTCCTCCCACCCCAGCCTGTCCTCCGCTCCTTTGGTTGCTCCTGCTTTGGTCAGACTGTTTTCTGGGGTGTGGTCTGTCTCGACAAACACCAGCAGTGGGGTGGAGAGAGGGACAGAGGGGCACAGGCCAGGAGCTGCCCCAGGCAGGGATGGAGGTGCAGCTGGCATCCCTCTCACACAGCTGAGAGAGGCTGCAGCATTGGAGCTCTCCCAACTCTGGTTTCTCCTGCACTGGCACACACCAGTAGGGTGTTTCTGCTGCTATTTATCCATGGGGAAATAGCTCACCCTTGACAATTAAGAAAGATAAATCTAATAAAATCAGACTCCCGTTTTCTAAATATAAATTACTGATCCTGCTACAGGACCGTGCTTAGAGCAGGTGTGAAGTACCTCAGCTCCCAGCCATATGTCACGGGGGACCTGAACTTTCTCGTCAGTGGCTACATGTGGTGCTTCCATCTTCCCTCTGCTGCCCACCTGCTCACCAGGATGCTCCCTGGGCCAAATCCCACACCTCTGGCACCCTGCCCCACTAGGCTCAGTGAGAGTGGTTGCACATTTCTGCACTCCCCCTCCTGTGGCCTGCCATGAGCCTGGCAACTTCTGAGGGATCCCCACCCACATCCCTGCTCTTACTGCCCAGCAGCCAACACCAGAGCTGGGGGCTTGCAGGGCCCCCGTGGGATGGGGACAGGATGGCAATGGGGTGGGGACAGTGCATGGAACACACTCCCTCTGCTAGATCAGGCATTGCTCACTGTCTCCTTCCCCAGCAGGACAACTAAACCCCTCTGACCCACCCAAGGAGTCCCAGAGCCCCATCTCACCAAGGGAACCTTTCACAGCCACACCTGGGACCTCCTGGGCACTTCTCCAGTCAGCCTTAGGGGGGACTCTGGGACCCCACAGGTGGGCTGAAGAGCTCCTGCACAAGGGACAGATACAGAACATCCTGGAGCATGTTCCTATGACTGTATGGCCCCACTCCATTGCTCTTCCACGTACTCCCCAGGGGCTGGGATGGCAGCCTACAGCCTTGCTATGCACCCAAAATCAGCTCTGAGCACAGGAAAATTCCTCACCTGCCCTGCCATGCAGAACTGGAAACACAGCAGAGAGCTTGGACTCTGGCAGAGCTGGGGCTCAGGTGTGGTGCAGGACAGCCCCACCCAGCTCAGCTCCTTTGATGGAGGGGTGGTTGTGCTGCTCAGCTCAGCACACCCGGCCATGTGCAAAGTGCTGCCCACCCAACAAACACCCCCTCCCTCAGGACACCGAGAATCCACTTCTGTCAGCTGTGGCTGTGGGGGACACAGAGCAGGGATGCAGTCCTGGGAACTGCCTGGGACCCCCAGGCAAGGGGCCCGTGGTGGGCTGCAGGCCCTCCAGAACAGCTGGCCCTGCACACAGTCTGTGGGACCTGAGAGTGGGTGAACAGCCATCAGCATGCAGGACAACAGGGAGCACTGAGATGACATCTCACCCCTCCACCTCACTGGCAGGAGCAGTAGCACAGAATCACAGAATGGTCTGGGTTGGAAGGGACCAAAGCTCATCCTGTGCCACCCCTGCCATGGGCAGGGACACCTTCCACCATCCCAGGCTGCTCCAAGCCCCATCTGACCTGGCCTTGGACACTGCCAGGGATGGGGCAACCACAGCTTCTCTGAGCACTCTGTTGCCTCACCAGCCTCTCAATAAAACACCTCTTCCTTATATCTAGTCTAAACCCACCCAATCTTAGTTTAAAAACATTATTCCTTTCCCTGCTACAACAGAGGGTTCAGATCAGCTCTCATCTGAGCCTTCAGTTCCTGTGCATACAAGAGGCAGACTGCTCCAGGAATGTGAGCATGGACAGCTCCTCCACGGACAGCAACAGGAGCACAGGGAGCAGAGCGAGGAAAGCAGAAGGACAAGGGACAGGGGACAGAAGGACAAGGGCAGAAGAACAGTGGACAGAGGGATGGGGGCACGGGCTGGCTTGCTCTCTATGCCACCCAGGGAAGGGCAGGGCAGAGCAACCCCAGCACGGCCGCACCAGCCCCCAGCTCCGCAGCGGGGCTGCCGGGAGGAAGGATGAGACCTGCCCCGACAGCTCCTGGGGCAGGAGGAACTGGGGCGAGGAGCTGCTCTCCAGAGGGCTGGTGCCACAGAAACCATCTGTGCCAAGGCGTGTGCCCCGCGCAGAGCTGCGTGAGGACCCCGGCCGTGCCGCCGTGCACACCGGGGCTCGGAGACAGCGCTGCTGCCCACGCTCACGGCTCCCGCGGGCCGGGCCAGCCGGGGACCCTCTCCGGGCACGGGGACCCTCTCCAGGCACCGGGACCTCTCCAGGCACAGGGACCCTCTCTGGGCACGGGGACCCCTCCGGGCACGGGGACCCTCTCTGGGCACGGGACCCTCTCTGGGCACGGGGACCCTCTCCGGGCACGGGGACCCTCTCCTGGCACGGGGACCCTCTCTGGGCACGGGGACCCCTCCGGGCACGGGGACCCTCTCCGGGCACGGGGACCCTCTCCTGGCACGGGACCCTCTCTGGGCACGGGACCCTCTCTGGGCTGGGGACCCTCTCCGGGCACGGGACCCTCTCCCGGCATGGGGACCCTCTCCGGGCACGGGGACCTCTCTGGGCACGGGACCCTCTCCCGGCATGGGGACCCTCTCCGGGCACGGGGACCCTCTCCGGGCACAGGGACCCTCTCTGGGCACGGGACCCTCTCCTGGCACGGGGACCCTCTCCAGGCACAGGGACCCTCTCCGGGCACGGGACCCTCTCCAGGCACAGGGACCTCTCCGGGCACGGGGACCTCTCTGGGCACGGGACCCTCTCCGGGCACGGGGACCCCCTCCGGGCACGGGGACCCTCTCCCGGCACGGGACCCTCTCCGGGCACGGGGACCCTCTCCCGGCACGGGGGCCTCTCCCGGCACGGGGACCCTCTCCCGGCACGGGGGCCTCTCCCGGCACGGGGACCCTCTCCCAGCACGGGACCCTCTCCGGGCACGGGCCAGGCAGACACGCCGTGCCCGGTGCCCCGGCAGGGCGCTGCCCCGGCGCGGGCTGCCCCGCTGCCCCCGTGTCCGAGGCGAGGGGGCTGCTGCCGCACATCCCCGCTCAGCACTGCGCCCTTCCGCTCCCCTCGCCCGCGCTGCCCCATCAGCAGTAACAGTCTGATTAATTCGCTTCCAGCAGGGAGCTGATGGGGCCAATGATGGAGCCGCTGCATCAGGCGCGCTGAAATTGATAGTTTTTCACAGTTACAAATGAGGAGCCTCCTCAGCTGCAAATGGCGCCCGCACAGTCGGACTCCGGTAATGATCATAAAGAGGCTCCTTTAAACTGCGAAAGCCCCTGGGAGCGGGCGGGGGGGCGGCTGCCGCGCTAATGAGAACTACAAGGGGCGAGCAGGCATGGAAATGGCTCCTCCACTCTTGATGTGCATTTAACTGCTTTTTTAGTGCGGCGGCAGAGCCAGGAACGAAGGAGTGATGAATGCAGCACAAAAGCATTTATTTTCCAATTCGGCAAAGTGGCTACGTTGGGAAATGTATGAATTATTTTAATTCACTCAACTGTCCTGAAACATCACTGAGAGCGAGTGAGCGTGGGGGGAGGGGGCGGGCCGTGCTCGGTGTGTGCTCCAGAGACAGGAATCACTCCTATTCCTTCCACCGCCCCGAAATTTGGGAGACGGGGGTGCCAACAAGGTGCAGTGGTGGGGGAAAGCAGTGGCACCCCAGCACGGAGAGCTCAGAGCAAGGTCAGAGCAGAGGGCTTGGAGCCATCCTGCTGCAGAGCAGCGTCCCTTGGCTGGAGCTTCTCCATGCCTTGCAGGACTGCTCCTTCCCCGGCTGGGACATTGCCAGCTGACCCTCACTAAGGGGGACAGCCCCAAAGAGGCCCAGAGGCCAGATCTGACACTCAAGGGCAAACTCTGGGCTCACAATCACAGGGCAGAGCTCAGAACTGCCCCACTGCCGAAATGAGCTCCCCTACCTGCTGTGGCTGAGGGGAGAGGGGCCAAAGGGCTACTCACAGGGGTTGGGGCAGCTGCCGGGGATGGCCACAGCCTCGTTCCACTGGTCTGCGCTGGAGACAGAGTAGGAGCGCTGGTGCATCCCGTCCGGCTTGGAGCTGAAGCCCACGAGGTTGATGCCGCTGATGGAGCGCTCCGAGTGCAGGGAGGTGCTGCTGGTCGAGTGGGGAGCACCTGCAGGAGAGACAAGCCAAGCACGGACTGACTGCTGCCTGCAAGCACAGGGGAGAAGGCAAAGCCGTCCCGCGCCTGCTGTCCAACTCCTGGGGTGGCTCCACATGAGGACAGGCTCTCTCTGGCTCTCCTCTTCTGAGAGGTGCTGGGGCATCACTCCAAAGATGCTGACAGAAGAGCCCAGCACACCCTACTTCCCAGAGGGACCCCCAGCTTAGTGGGTTGCAGTGAAGCACCCCAGGATGCCCAGGTGGGGATTCTGGCACACAGGTTCCCCACAGCTGGAGTTCATGATTTTCACTACAGCCTCTGGCACCAGGGCAAACCCAAACCCACCCCACAACCAGCCCACCCACTTTGATCTGTCTACTTTCTTGTGTGCCCCTGGCAGGAAATCCAGCCGTGATGGGGGCGCTGGGAGAGAGCATGAAATCACATGGAGGGTGTCAAAGAAACAAGCAGGGGAGCAGATGTCTGTAAGGTGGGGATGGCAGGTGGAAGTTCCTTTTCCCACTAGCTCAAAGCTGCTGTGGCTGAGCCCAGGAACCTGAACCCCCAAGAGAGGAGTGTTTTTGGGACTAGATGCTGTCACACAGGACAAGATCACTCGGCGATGCAAAATGGGTCAAGTGTTTCTGGATTACAGGAATACTCAAAATGTCCAGAACAGCAAACAAAATGGTTCTGACAGGGAGCACACACCCTCCTGTTCAGGCAATCTGCCACAGAGGAGGACACTGGCCCAAGGGATCCCACTGCACCTGCCCACCAGCAGCCCTCTCCCACTCTCCCCTCAGGCCATTCTGCTCCAGCCACTGCAGAGCAAGTGCTCTGGGAGCTCAGGGGTGAGAGAAGGGGCCCGATCCCTACTCCAAAGCTGTATCTCCTCCTTCCCTGCCTGGAGGCACAGACAGTGAGCTGGGACTCTCACTGCAGCCCACCTGGCCATGGCCCAGGGCAGGGCCACAGAACAGCTCCAGATGCTGCACATCCACAGCTCCAGCCCTGCAGTCATGACGAAGCTGGGTTGTGAAGAACAGAGCCACTGCTCTGATGGGACTGGTGCAAGTGGGAGCCTTCCATGGAAGCAAATGAACACCTGTGGAAGCAGGACCTTGGTGGGAGCTGCTACCCCCAGGACAGCTCACCTGTCTACCTGTGTGAAACCAGACACACTTGGCTCTCATGGATCCCAGCATGGCTGAGGTGGAAGGGAGCTCTGGCATCACCCTGTACGGCCCAGCTCAAGCAGGGCCCCCCAGAGCCAGTGGCCCTGGGCTGTTTCTGATGAGTTTGGAGCATCTTTAAGGAGGGAGATGGGACAACCTCTCTGGGCAACCTCACTGTGCTGCACCACCCTCTACAAAGAGCAGAGCCCCACAAAATCCCATGTGAAGCCCCAGAGTTCATACAAAAATGAGTATTTCTATCCCTGCTGTTTCCATGAAAACCCAGGGGATGCTATTCAGATGTGCCCAAGCACAGCCAGGGCTGCTGAGTGCCTGACAGGACAGCTCCAGAATCCAAATACCCCCTCCAAAGGCAAGTGCTGAAAGAAGGGGTGATGTGGCCACCAGGCATGCCTGCCACCCATCATCACCACCACCATCATCACTGCCCCCACTCCCTCACCACCAGCGTGGCAGGTACCTCCCACCCTCCTCTTCCCTGTGCTCATCCTGGAGCAAAATGCCCTTTCCCTGCAGTGCTGTGCAGGGATCCCTGTGAGCCCCACCTGCAGACCCTGCCTGCCAGCAGTGCCCATGCAGAGCTTGCTGGGACCCCGAGCTGCCAGGGCCCTGCACCCCGAGCTGCTGGAGCCTGGTGCCCTGCACACGCCCTGTGCTCCCGTGACCCTGGCCCCAAGCTGCCAGGACCTTCCCTGTGGAGCCCTGCCACACTGCCTGCCTCCAGCCTGGCTGCTGCGTGTTCCCCCTCCCTCCCCTTGTTCAGCGCCACAGAAACACGTGTAAAACCATGACACTGACTTTGCCTCTAATTAGCCCTTAATTTACAAGACACACTCGGAAGGGTAATTAGCTGGCGCTCCGCTCCTGACTGCTGCATCCATCTCCTCTCTGCCTCCTCGTGGGAGGGAGCCTGCTGCTGCTGAAGCAGGGGCAACGCTGCTCTCTTGGGACCAGGATCAGCCTGGGAATGGGAATGGGAATGGGAATGGGAATGGGAATGGGAATGGGAATGGTGCTGCTGGGCTGGGCTGGGCTGGGTCAGAATGGGATGGGATGGGGATGGGATGGGATGGGATGGGATGGGATGGGATGGGATGGGATGGGATGGGATGGGCCAGAACGGGATGGGATGGGATGGGATGGGATGGGATGGGATGGGATGGGATGGGATGGGATGGGATGGGATGGGATGGGATGGGATGGGATGGGATGGGATGGGGTGGGGTGGGATGGGGTGGGATGGGATGGGATGGGATGGGATGGGATGGGATGGGATGGGATGGGATGGGATGGGATGGGATGGGATGGGGATGGACAGGACAGCACAGAACAGCACGGCACGGCACAGCACGCTCAGAGCTCAGGCAGTGTCAGCCAGCACCAAGCCCCAAGCACTCCCAGCCCTAGTTATGGCCACAGCCACAGAGCAGAGGAAGGTGAAGAAGAGAGAGCAGAAACAGAGGGCCTGGGAGAAGTTCCTCCTGCAGAGGAGAAAGCCCTGCAGGGCCCTAGGGGGTGCAGATCTGACCCCTGCACCCCCACCCTGCCAGGCCAGGAGCCACAGCCCAGCAGGACATGCCCTTTTATCACACTTCTGCGGAGCAGCACAGGCTGCCACCAATGCCAGTGTTTCATTCTGAATGAAGGAACAGCTTCCATCAGCCTCTCCAGCTCACTCCAGCTGCAAGGAGTCACCCAGCTGTGGAGGAACTCCCTCACAGCCCAGCCTCTTGCTCGCTCACAGACCTCACGCTGTGCAACTCTGGCTCCTCCGACAGAGCTGCTGGGTGGTCCCAGCAAGGCCAGAACTCTCAGGAATTGCATCCCTTTGGAAATGACACCCTGGCAGCTGCTGGGTATGTTCCCTGTAAATTGGGTAAGTGAAAGGTGACATGTAAATACTACCTGCCCCTGAGCCAACACCTGCAGGAACTGAACCCCCAAACTTCTGACAGTTCCCCAAGTCCCTCACCCAGTCACTGTTTCCTCAACCCCCCCAAAAGAGACTCACGAGGCTCTGTGATGCCTTTTCAGTACAGCCCAACTGATGATGTGGCACTGGATGGAAAATTACCTACAGCCAGCATGGCCTTTTCCCAGGCATGACCTGTGGCAGCCCGGATACTTCAGTGAAACACCTGGATCAGAGTAAACTGGGAGTTCTTCATTAAGGTGTGGCTGCCCAGGGAACAGGATAAAGGGGAGTTAGCCAAAAGGACACCACCAGTCGGGAAGGAGATAATTTGAAGAGTCACTTGAGGATCTTTTCAGGATCTCTTTAATATTTTCAGGAGCAATTTGGCAAAAAACACTGCAGGGTCTGGTGAAATTTCCCGGTGACATTTTGCTGGATGCTGCAATCAGGCCCTTACAGGGCAGAGGAAACCAACTTTGGCACAGGGAAAGGGCTACGCTGAATTTTAAAGAGGCACCAGCTGAGAGCACTTTTGGGATTCCCCTGGGTTTATGGCCAGTACCTACAGGACAGGTCTTTCCTCTGGAATGCCAGGCCCTGCTCCCTCACAGGCAGAGGGATGCTGCTGCTGCAACACAGAGCAGAGGGACTGGCAGCGTGTGGCTCAAGGTGGTGATGGAGGTGCTCCAGGATGGGTGAGGACACCCTGGCAGAGAGCAAACCATGTTTTCTCTGCTACTGCAGGGGCCAACAGCACAGTGCAGATTAATGCTATTGACTGTCTGCCAAACCGTGTCCCAAGGAGTCACCAGTCACTCTGCCCCTCAACCACTTGCTGCCAACACGTCATCATTCATTCCACACAAAAAACAGGATTATTGTGAGTCACCTCAGTGCACTGGCTCCCCAGAGCCTGGCTGGAGCCTGCAGCTGAACATGGCTCAAAGCATCCCCAAAAACTATGGCTACGAGCTGGACTGGAACACAACTCCAGCTAGTGGGAAACCTCCACTCCCAGAAACCAACTGGATCTTGAAGGGAGGTGAGAGCCAAGGAGCCTGGAAGAGCTGCCTGCCTGCCTGTGAAAACCCTGCTGGGGAGGACATAACTCAGCCCCCACGTCAATGGGCCAGCAGCTGCCATGGCAGGAAGGTGGCTGTCCTGGCAGCCCCTGTGGCTGCTGTTCCCAGAGCCCGTCCAGAACCAGGAGTCCCTCCAGGTTGGGTTTCTGAACGAAGCAGTAACATGCTGTTACCTGGACATTGTTGAGTCCTTCCTCCTGAACAATTTCCAAGAGTCCAAAACATACGGGCTGGCTCCTATCAACCAGGAGCCCCAGGATGCAGATGTGTCATTTGAAAAACATCAACCTTTGTGTTCTCCTTGGGAGCTGCTCCCCATGCTGAGCACCACACAGGCACGGTGGGGCCTGCTCTGGGGTGACAGACGGACAGACGGACAGGGGCTCTTCCCAGCTCTGCTGACAGTGAATGCCTGTGTGGAATCACTGATCCCAACTGTGGGCCACTGAGGTTTCCCAGCCCAGCTCTGCAGCAGGGCCATCAGGATCTGCCAGCTTGCACACAGCAGGAGCCATTGCCTTGCACTGGGCCTCACAGATGCTCTGACACAGGGAATCCCCCTCCTCTCTCAGCACTGCCCTTGCAGAGCATGGGTTTGGACATCTGCACATGCTAAGTAACTAAGTGGCACCCCAGCTCCTGCCAAAGCTGACTCATGGTGGGTACAAACCATCAGGACAAAGAACTCTGCATGGTGCCAGTGTCTCTGGGACAGCTGAGAGCCTGGGCTGGCAGTGGCAGCGGGACAGGGAGGGCTGGCCACCACACTTCCCATCCCCAGCCACAGCTCCAGCACACACCAAGGGATGAGCCAATGTTCTCCAGCCAACACCCCAATTCACCTCTGGTTTAGAGAGTGACCGACCCCCCATACAGCCTCACAGGCCCCAGCAGGCTGGAGAGGCCTGGGAATGGGGACCTCCGTGTGCTGCCCCCAAAATCCTGCACCGAGAGCACCCCCGGAGCTGCGGGCAGCTGCAGCTACTCTCTGCTTCCAGCCTGAGCTCTGCCTGCACCAAGGCCCCACACAGAGCCCACACTGCTGCCTCAGGCACCCCACATCCACCCAGGAGCAGCCCCATGGCCAGGGAAGGCAAGCTCTGCAAGGAAGAGGCAGATTTGTGGAAGAGCAATGGCAGACCTGGATACAGGGAGTGGCCAAAGGAGCCCCCAGACTGCCCAAGCTCTGCTGCACAGCACAAAGTCACATCACAGGTCTGCCCCTCTGTCACTCCTGCCTGGACAGTGACGGATCTGTCAGAAAATCTGATCCTGACTTGAATATTGCCAGTGCCAGAGAGATCGCAGTCAGGCTGGGTAAGTGGTTAATTGCCTTCACTGCTGTAATCTGGGCCTTATTTCTGGCCTGAGTTGTCTTCCTTCTGCCACTGTCACTGTATCCTGGTACATTTTTCCTTATAAAGAGCTCTCTCACCAAATTTCTGTTCCTATAAAGGTATTTACAGATGATGTTGAAATTACCTCTTAATCTTTTCTCCAATAAGCTAAACATATTGAACTTGTTGAATCTTCCTACAAGGTGATTCTGAGAGCAGTCCCTGGATTTTACAGCCTTTCCAGTCCATCATTTTTTGTCTCATCCTGTGGACACATGAATCCATTAACCTGAGGTGGAAGTCTCCTCCACCCCAAAACTGACTGTTACCATCCACACATGAGAAAGATCTTAACCACATCTTCTACGATTCGTGAATTAAATAATTCAGCCTTGCTGATTCCAACATGTCCACATCTCCTACCTGCTGTTTAATTTGCTGCCTAATTACAGCTGGAATATGAAGAATTCATCATTCTGTGCTGAGATACATCATTTTGCCTCTTCCCAAACACCAGTACAAGTGTGCACTGAACACTTCAGTTTTTTTCCTTATTAACTGTTCTATTATTCCCATACAGAAATGAAAGAATGCTGGGGTTAGGATTCATTAGCTCCTAATAAACTTGGAAAAAACCCCTTTCACTGTCTGTAACTCCACTGGTTCCTGTTCTGCATCCCCCTGTGCAGCCACGGCAGGGCAGGCTCCTGTGCCAGCCAAGGTGGAAGGTGAGCTGGGAAATGAGCTCCTGGTAGTGGATCCATCACTTTTATTTGTAAGTTTTGTGGAAACTCCATGGAACGTGTAGGAGTGGAGGATTAGAGACTTGGTGAGTACATGACCAGTGAGTGCTCTCATGGCTCCCAGGCTGAACAACTGTCACAGGGTGAAGCAGCTGCTCACCCAGCACTGGGCAAAGATGAGTCTTTGGCAGGGAATGGTGCTGAAGGAGACTGCACTGCACATCCACACCAGGCTGCAGAGACCGAGACACAGAGAGCACGAGGGAGGACACGGGAGCTGCCCTGTGCTCAGCACCTGGAGCAGGAACTGACACAGGAGCTGAGTTTTTGCCAAGCAAAGCAGCTGGGAGAGCAATGAAAGGGAGGTTTTCCTCTGGGAGAAGGGAACGGAGGTGAAGTGACAGACTTGTGCATATGTCCCCAAAATGGGAAGCTCTCCATGGGCTGGGCAGTGCTGGTGTCCCTGGGCTGGGACACCCCCGTCCCCACAGAGACAGAGATGGGGGGCTCTCCCCAGCAGCTGTGCTGTGCTGGTGCTCTTACTCCATCGGTGACTTTGTTCCTAAATTCCTCATCACCACCATCTGTCAAATGCTAATTTCCTCCCCAGATCTGGTGGGCATGGCCCGTGAGCCAGGGCTCCCCGGGAGCCCAGAGCAAAGGGTGGCACAGCCCTTTGTGTGGCTCCCACGGTGAGCTGGGAATGCCAGGAGCTGCAACACTCCCCACAGAGCCAGGAGGGTCACTCCGCAGGCTGCTCACCATTAATTAATTAATCACTCCTGGTGGAGGCTGGGCCAGGAGTGCTGGCACAGCACTGAGAGCAGCGGGAGCTCCAGCGCTGCTCCAGCTGCCTGTGCCGGCCACAGCAGTGCCAGTGCCAGTGCCACAGCAGTGCCACAGCAGTGCCAGTGCCAGTGCCACAGCAGTGCCAGTGCCACAGCAGTGCCACAGCAGTGCCAGTGCCAGTGCCACAGCAGTGCCAGTGCCACAGCAGCACCAGTGCCACAGCAGTGCCAGTGCCACAGCAGTGCCACAGCAGTGCCAGTGCCACAGCAGTGCCAGTGCCACAGCAGCACCAGTGCCACAGCAGTGCCAGTGCCACAGCAGTGCCACAGCAGTGCCAGTGCCAGTGCCACAGCAGTGCCAGTGCCACAGCAGCACCAGTGCCACAGCAGTGCCAGCGCCACAGCAGTGTCACAGCAGCGCCAGTGCCAGTGCCACAGCAGTGCCAGTGCCACAGCAGTGCCAGCGCCACAGCAGTGTCACAGCAGCGCCAGTGCCACAGCAGTGCCAGTACCACAGCAGTGCCACAGCAGTGCCAGTGCCAGTGCCACAGCAGTGCCACAGCAGTGCCAGTGCCACAGCAGCGCCAGTGCAACAGCAGTGCCACAGCAGTGCCAGTGCCACAGCAGCACCGGTGCCATACCAGCACCATACCAGTGCCACAGCAGTGCCACAGCAGCACCAGCGCCACAGCAGTGTCACAGCAGTGCCATATCAGTGCCACACCAGCACCACACCAGCACCACAGCAGCGCCACAGCAGTGCCACAGCAGCACCAGTGCCACAGCAGCACCAGTGTCAGAGCAGTGCCATACCAGTGCCATACCAGTGCCATGCCAGTGCCATACCAGTGCCACACCAGCGCCACACCAGTGCCACCAGCCTCCCACCACCCGCAGCTCCCAGTTCCTGCTCAGCACTTGCCCATTACTCTGTCGTGTTGCTGTGAATTTTGTCACTTTTCACACACACAGATTGTGCTGCACGAACCACAGCACCAGGCAGCCAGCTCCCTCTGCCCACTGCTGCCCCTTCCCACTATCGGGACAGAGAATGAACACTTCACATCTCCTCCCCAGCAAGACTGACATATTTTTAAGCAGTACAACCTTCCTTTTAATTTTCTGGTATCCAGTAAAATATTCTTTTAAAACTCCTAATTACGCTTCACTTTTTTTTCCCTGTTTAAATTCCTTCTCCCAAAAGATCTGGCACGTAATTGCTCCCAGCTTGGTGAAATTGGCTCAGATACGTTTTTGTGTGCATGTGTCTGTGCATGTGTGTGTTGAATACTCTATTTCTGATCTGAATTTTGCTTTGCCTGAACACCAGCACAATAGAGCCAAGTTACTTTTATGTGAGGCACTATTGCATTTAGTTTGGTGATTGGCTGAAGTGGGGGTAACAGTGGTGTTCTCCTTGGGAGCTGCTTTGCTGTTCAGAAATAGACTTCACAAAGTCCACAGAGGCTTTAGAGAAACTTCATAAAGTCCTTCATTGACTTTACTACATTAATGTCATTTACTCTCCAACATGTTACAAAGAATTATCTCAGAAAACCAAGCCCATGCTGTGGGAATGAGCAGCAGAAGCAGATGAAGGAAGCATGGTCTGTGCTCTAGATCACCCTCCTGGTCTGTTCCTGTGAAGAGAGGCATCACTCACAGTCCCTGCAGAAACCTGCAGTCACAAGCTGCAGGAAATCTGCAAGTAACACTGTCTGAAACACAACCCAGGACAGATCCCTGAGGTCCCCGTGGTGGTGGTGGGAGATGGACACTCGTGACAGGCAGCACCCACACGGGTCCCTGTTTGCATGCAGAGGGGGAGCACGAACCTGGCTCTGAGACAGAACTGCAGGAGGGAAGGAAGTAGAGCCAGGACTTCCTGAGCTTGCTGGGGAGTGTGGACTTGGACCAGCACTGCAATGACTGATGAAGAACAGCCCCTGCCCCCAGCTCCCAAGTGTAACTGGGAAAGGGCCACTGGGGACACTGGAATTGCTGTAGTTTCCTACACAACTCCAGTTTTTAAAACCATTCACTCAGACAAGGCTCCATCCACCCCTGCCTGCTTTGTCCACAGAGACTGTTGGTGTACAGCACAGCCTCCTGGGGTGCACAAATTCGAGGGGACGGAGCAAATCCTGCTCTGTTTGGAGAATAGGATGGCTCTGCCCCTTGCCTGCTAGTGATGAGCTTTTCCACGTTCCTCTGGGACACCTCCCTGTCCAGCAGCACAGTGCAGGCCCCAGGCAAAGGCCCTGTGTGCTGATGGCAGAGGCAGGTCCTGCTGGACTCACCACTGGAGCCACTCCTGCGGTCAGGGATGAGCTGGGGCTGTGTGACAGCAAAGATTAGGGCTTTGTGGCCTGTTACAAGGCACCCCCTGGGCCCTCTCCCTCCTGCAGCACAAGTCTGGGTTGTGTAGATGAGAAAGCTTGGTTTGCTGGAGAAGGCTCCCAGTCAGCCTTGGAGAACACTGGCCACCCCTCCAGCCCAGCCCTCCCTGGCAGTGCCACATGAATTATTTACACTGAGATTTGCACAGATGGCCACTAATTACACCCTGGTAGCTTTTCCAGGTGCCCTATGCAAGGCACCTGAGCCAGATGTTCCAGAATTCAGGATGCTGAGAGCTACAGCCCCCAGGCCTGGCTACCTGCCCCATGCCCACCTGGCTGCCCTGTGCCCACCTGGCTGCCCTGGACACCTCAGCCAGCCCTGGGCAGGGCTCTGATCACCATGGCACTGCTGCCTTGTGCTTCTCCCTCCCTGCTCCTCACCTCCTTCCTTTCTCCAAGGCCTTTTCCCTGCTCAGCCCTGCACTGCATGGCTCCTTAGTGATCTGGTAAGGAATAAGCATATCAACTCCTAGTAATTATCTCTAATTAGGGTTAGTGATTATACTGTTGGGTTGGAGAAAATCAATCTCTGCTTTCCCACTGGGGAGGGCAGGTAGAGCTGGGGTGTGGAGGGAGGAAGCACCAGCCTCTCCCCTCGTGCTCCCATCCTCTCCATGAGCCTCTCCCTGCCTGCACAGCCCTGGAGCTGCCTGTTCCAAGAGCAGGAGCTGTGTGGGAGCTGTGTCTGCCAGGGGGCTGTCAGGACATGGCCTCACTCTGTCACTGCTCTGGACAAGGAGGGGAGGGCAGTGCTGTGGGCAGAGCAGAGTCAGGGCTGTGGCACAGCAGGCACAGCAGGCACAGCAGGCACAGCACTCTCAGCTGCTGGGCACTCCCCCAGGGCAGGGCTGAGGGGGCTCAGGGCTCTGGGGGCACAATGCAGGGCAGGCTCCCCAAAACAGCAGCATGGAGCAGAGACCTGAGGACATCCTACAGCTCCTCTGGGCACAGCAATGGGGCAGGGACTCCTCCACCAGCCCAGGGTGCTCAAAACCCCATCCAACCTGGCCTTGGACATTTCCAGGATAGAGCAGCCACAGCTCACGAGTGTCAGCAATCTCAGAGGCCTCAGAGCCAAGTATTTGCTTTGGGGACACAGGATCCAACCCACCCACCACTGCAAAACCCCCAGAACTACATTTCAGGTGACTTATATCAACCCTTGCCCACATCAGCCCCTAACAATGTGTTCCTCCTGTGCTGACTGCCTGGGGCAGACTGAGCTCTGAATGACAGGAACAGTGAAAAGGGCTAAAAAAGGGCCAAATTCTTGAGAGAGAAAAAGCACTTATTGGGCTCCAAACTGGGGGCACAGAATTAGCAGATGCTTTTGACACTTTTGGCTTCACCTTCTCTTTGCCGCAGTATTCCTTCTTTAGAAAGAGCAGCTGAGATAATCAGGTTACAATGCCTGGAAATATGAAATTCATCCTAACTGTAGCATATCCTAGCAAATAAAACCTTGAGCTGACCCAGCAGAACCTGGGCCCTCCAGCCTTCTGTCCAGCACTAGAACCAGGCACCAAGGATTGCTGGCTGTGTCCTGCCTTGTGCCATCCCACCTGGCTGCAGCCACACTCCTCCTCTTCCCACTGAGTCCTGGTAATTTTTAGCTTCCACTCAATGCAAAACTTTAAACCAACAGCTCAAGCCTCACATTTGGATTCATCCTCCACCTTCAGACATGCAGATAAACACTGGTAAGAGGTTACTGTATGACTGTAATGGTGAATGTATAATATTTATAATATACATATGAATTTGCAGTATTTTATACATGATTCATGATGCAAAATATTAATTACAGATAAATTTTAGTAAATCTCTCATCTCAGCTTCATCTTCAGACTACAAACAATCCTTTAACATATTATTGGGAAGGGCAGAAGTCCCACACGAGGCCCAGACAGACCCTCACCCTCTTCCTTTCAGCTCAGCATCCTCACATCCAAGTTACAGAATCCCAGACTGGTTTGGTTTGGGTTGGAAGTGACCTCAGAGATCATCCACTTCCAGCCCCTGCCCTGGCCCTTGGCTGAACAGCACTGAATAACACTGGACTTTTACAGCCAGGCTACAGACAGCCAAGTGAGCAAGCTGAGATCACAGCTGGGGGGAGGGAGAGATGGATGGAGGGAGGGATGGATGGAGGGAAGGAAGGAGGGAGAGATGGAGGGAGGGAAGGAGGGATGGAGGGAGGGAGAGATGGAGAGAGGGAGGGATGGATGGAGGGAGGGAGGGAGGGAGAGAGGGAGGGAGGGAGAGAGGGATGGAGAGAGGGATGGATGGAGGGAGGGATGGAGGGAGGTATGGAGGGATGAAGAGAGGGAGGGAGGGATGGAGGGAGGGAGGGAGGGATGGAGGGATGGAGGGATGGAGGGAGGGAGGGCACATCCCCACAGCTGGCACTGAACCAGCTGTGCAGGGGCACTGCCCCACCCCGGGCCCAGGCAGTACCTCAGGCTGAGGGGGAGGCACTGGGGGCCCTGCTCTGGCTTTCACTCTGCTGCCCAGCTCACAGGGCCCAGCAGAAAGAGCCCCACGGACAGGATCCTGCCTTTGAGCAGAGCACACTGGAACGACCCGTGGCAGCTGTGGAGCCACAGGCTGTGCATGGAACAGAGCAGCCATGGCACTGTGGGCAAATCCCAGGGACAGCAAAATCCATCCAGCTCTCCCTGCAGAGTGTGGAGCACAGGTGTAACTCAGGATGTTCCTGGACACATGGCAGGGCAGGGTGACACCAGCTGCTGCTGCAGGGAAGCAAAAGCAACTTTGTTTCGGAAGTCAGAGCTGAGCTTTCCCTCCTGAGTCCCCGATTTCCATTCTTTTGTAGGAGATTAATGCCCCTGCTCTGACCTGAAGAATCTGTTGTGCAGCCACAACCAGGAGAAAGGTAGGAGATGATCCACCAGCTTCCTGTCTGCCATGACCTGCACCACCCTGCTCTCACTGCTCTTCTTCCCTCAATGTCATTGTCCCCCACGGCGAGCAGCGGTGTGCCAGGGAAACAGGTTTTCCCTTTTCTTTGTTAATTCTTCCCTCATTACATTTGAAATTCCACAATCAGTGTGCACTGTAATTGTCGAATTTGATGCTAATGATTAATGAATTAAACATGGATCCATCAATTAGTCCTCGGAGAATAATTCTGCATAAAGCAGCGGATAATGTAATTACAGTAACAAAGATAATGAGATGTTAACATCGACGGAGCCCGACGTGACATGATCACAGCAGGCTCAGCAACCCCGGCCTGGGGGAGCCAATCCCTCACTCTGCAGAGGCAGAGCATCGGGGGGCACGGGGCTGGCGGGGGGGCCCTGCCACCGCGGCGCTCCCGGCACAGCACCAGCACCAGCACCAGCACCGCGCTCTGCACCCGCCTGCCTCCTGCAAATGCTCCTGGACATCCTCCAGAGGCCACAAGAGAGCTGTCAGGTCAGCTGAGCTGACCCCGAGCTGCCTGCAGACCCAGCCCCATCCCCTGCCATGCCGAGGTTTGGAGCGGCACAGGATCCCTCCCAGCAGCCGGCAGAGCCCCGGGGACGAGCACGCTGCCAGCTCTGCCCTCCCTGCCCTGTGCCATGGGTCAGCAGTTGGTGCCAGCACGCAGAACTCAGCCCAGGGACAGCTGGACCCTCCTCACCTCAGAGCAAACAGGAGCATCAACCAAGCCCTGCATCCCAAGCAGTGCCTCCCACCAGCACACACTGTGGAAAACGCTCTCCCTGCAGGAGATGCAGCAGCGATGCTGCAGAAGCAGGAGGAGGAAGAGGACTCACACTGGCACTGGCCCCAACAGGTGCCAGACCATGCAGACTGTTCCTGGGGCTGGAGGGAATTGCCCAGCAGCAGTCCCCACCCAAAACTGCAGAGCTGGAGCTCACAGCTCCGTGCTGGGTCCGACTGGCCTGTCCTGCTCAGCCTCCCCCGCGCTGAGGACACGGCTGCTCTCCTGCACCACTCAGCAGCACACCCCACAGGAGACTCATGGTCCTCAGGAAGCTGCAGAATCCCCCATGAGCCCCCCAGAGTGCAGCAGAACTTTCCCCTTTAGCCTGCTCCCCTCACTCCTGTGCTCTGGCTCCCCGGTGTTTGTTTCCTTCACTCCCATCTCTGCTGCTGGAAACACCTCCAATCGCTGCCTGCAACCACAAACATCTCAGCATTGCTGCAGCCTCTTCCTTTCTCTTCTCTTCTCTTCTCTTCTCTTCTCTTCTCTTCTCTTCTCTTCTCTTCTCTTCTCTTCTCTTCTCTTCTCTTCTCTTCTCTTCTCTTCCCACTCCAAGGCAGGCTTCCCAGCGCTCTGCTCTTGACATGCCCTGCCATCACTGAGCTGCAGTGCTGTGCACAGCCTGCTACGTGCCATGGACAAACCTGCACAGGTGTCACAAGCTCCCAGCACTGCCCTGCCCAGCTCCCCTTTGCCAACACTTTGGAGCAGGTCCCTATAAACCTCTGGGAAGCAAGAACACTCAGCTGGGCTGAGGCTAGGCTCTTGAGCTGACACTGCCTCTTGTGCCACCATCCTTCCTCCCTCACTGAAGTCCCTTTTCATCCCATTTGCACTTTGAGCTGCCCCTGTTCCCCAAGCCAGAAACATGTGCCTTGCACAGCACAAGGCCAGGTAAACCTGAGGAACCATAGCAAAGATGCACCTGGGGGGCTGTGAGGGAGAGGCAAGAGAAATGACATTCCAGCAGAAAGAGGAGCAGCAGGGATTTGAAGGAGACACCCGAGCCAGCAGTGTCACACCCCCAGTGAATACCTGCCCTCAGGCTATAGCACTGTGAGCTCTGGCAGGAGATCTCATCAGCCCTTTCCTGCCCTCTCCAGCCCAACCACTGTAGTCCCATCCCCTGCCATTGGCAGGGACACCTTCTACCAGACCAGGATGCTGCAAGAGCTGTTCAAACTGACCCTGGACACTTCCAGCAACGGGGCAGCCACAGCTTCCCTGGCCAGCCAGTGCCAGGACCTCACCACCCTCACATTAAAGAATTTCCTAATACCCAGTCTAAACCTCCACTCCTTCAGCATAACATCATTCCCCCTTGCCCCATCACTCCAGGCCCTTGTCCAACCTCCCTCTCCAGCTTTAGACACTGGAAGGGCCCTCAGGTCTTCCCCAGAGCCTTCTCTTCTCCAGGGTAACACCTTCAGCTCTCTCAGCCCACCTCTGTAGAGAGGGCTCCAGCCCTTGGAGCATCTCCATAGTCTCCTCTGGACAATGGGAACTCATCCAACCCAAAATAAAATCAAGCTTAACTACAGTAAAGTTGCCTTCTTCAGTGGTTTAAATACTGGGGCACAGTCATGACTGAGCTCAGAGTCCCCACTGGTTTCACAAACACAAGTCCCTTCCTCATTCCTACTGTACTTAGGTTGAAGCTGTCTATACCTGCTTTGGAGTTATTCTGAATCCTCTCCAGAGCACTGCATCCATGTATTTCATCCACATGCAGGGAAAGGTGAGATTTTATTCTTTTCTTCTCCTCCCCTCTATGTCCCTGGTCTTTCCTCATCCCAGGTAAGGACTGTGTGTGCAGTGGACACCAGCCAGTACACTCACTTACCTTTGAGGGGTTCAGGTCACAGATGAACCACAGACACTTGCTCTGAACTCCAACCACTGGCCACCTGGCCTTGCCCAGAGACTCCTGGGGCAAGACAGCAAATCCCTCATGTCTCCAAAGTTTGTGTGCTCTGAAGATTAACTTGTGACTGACAAAGAACTGCAAACTTTGAAGTGCTTCCTCTCCAGTTCCCGTGTCAGATGGGAGATAAAATATGTGTCAGATGAGAGATTCCCAGTGGATGCAGTAACAGTCTCATCCACAGCCCAAAGGTGGAAAAACTGTGAGGTTACTGCTAATTTGAAGCCAGGCAGATTCTCCATCACCCCTAAATCCAGCCCTAGGCATCACCTAGGGCATCACCTCAGAGGGTCTGTGTCCCATCAGTGCACTTGGCGACTGCATCCACTGCTATTGGGCTTGGAGGCATCAGAGATAAAAAAAACTCCTCAGAAAAGCCTTCACTGATTGTGTACCAGAATAAAAACCTTTCTGACACTGCAGACAGCCTGAGCCAAGACAGGACACACAACATGTGCTTAAAGCTGCTGTGGTAGTGCTGAGCCCCTGTGGGCTCACCCACAGCTCTGCTCTGCCCCAGGGCCCAGGGCAGACAGCTGACAGGGGATCCCAATGCCACAGACCCTACCTGGCATCTTGTACCAGCAGGGCCCACCCCTGCACACACACACCCAGCAACACCCACAGGCTGGACTAAAGCACATCTCAGGAACAGGAAACTGCTCTCACTCTAAAGGCTCAGGCACTGCTAAGTCCAGCTGCTCCTCAGATAAACTATTCCAACATGAATTTCCCCCCTGCTAGGAAACTTCATCTCCTGTCCCGTGTGAACTGCTCTAACTCCAGCTCCCATGCACTGTGCCTGCTCCAGCTCTGGCCCACACTGACGAGTCTCATGCTGTACTCACTCCTTGGCACTGGTTCTCCAGCAGCAGTGACCAGAAACCCAGGTACATCCCAACCCACTCCTGTGAGCCCAACAGGACCGAGGGGACTGCTGGAAGTAGGATATGGGGTTAAGTGAGCAGCTGGTTTGACATCAGCACCAGCTCCTCTGTGGTTTGAATCCTTCCCCCAGCTCTGATACCTCTGCTAAGCCAGAGCTCAGACAAGGCACCTCTGACATGCAGGCAGAGAAGTGTCCCTGTCCAGAACCAGGAGCTGTCCCCACGCTGGGGCACGCTGAGTGTGGCTGGTGATGGTGGTGAAAGAGCATCAGTGCACAGTGCAGAGCCAAGGCAAGGAAAGGCAGAGCTGCACAGCCCTGGTCAGAACAGATGGGTTATCCACAGATCACTTCTGACTTGACAAGAACAGCAGTTTGGGTTGGGAGGGCTTGTGATGTCCTCCTTGGCACCGTGTGAGCAGTGATGTTACTGTGCCCCATTCCCTGTCCATGTCTGTGTGTGTGATGCCAAGGACTCCAGCAGCTCCTGACACTCACCCCAGCTGCATCCCACCTCCCCTCAGGCCTGGGACTGAGGGGCTCTGAAGCACTGTGCTGACAGCACCTGACCACAGGGCAGAGCTGGGGCACAGAGCAGGAATGAACAGGATGGGGATGTGTCACCCAAGTTCATCCTCAGTGGCACTACTGGATTTGAAGGATTCCAGAGATCAGCAGCACCACCAGCACCCAGCATCCCAAACAAAGCTTTTCCATAACCTGTGCACCAGACTGTGCCAACAGCTAGCTGGGAAGAAGGCAGATGGAAACTGCCCACCCTGGCCAAGGACACCAGCTCCAAGGACACAGTAAAGGTTCTGGGAAATGTGGGCAGGAAGGCCCCAAGTTCAACAGTTCCCCCAGGCAGGGTGAGAACCTCCCATGGCAGCAGCAGCAAGGAGGGGCATGGCAGGAGCTCTGTGAGAGGAGGAGTGTGAGAGGAACTCTCTGTGAGAGGCCAGAGGGGCAGCCAGCTCCCAGTCTCACCTCACCACACTCTTCAATGTGCACACAGAGTGATGATCCCAAACCAGATCTTCACCGTTTCTCCAGGGGAAAGTGAGGAGGAAATGGGGTCACAAAACCAGAAAGAAACAGAAGACAACTTGTCAGGAACCAAGAGCCTTGGGATTTCCTTTGGTTTAGGGAGAAGCACCTTCCACCATGTGTAGCAGCTGACCAGCCTCAACACTCTCCTCCTGGTGAGGAAATTCCTCAGGGGTTCATACTGTCAGTTAAATCCTTTGACATTCTTCTGTCCTGGACACCAACCAGCACAAAATCCTAAGAGCAGCTTACCTGGGACCTGCACAGAAATGCTAATGGCCACCAAAGGGACTCCCCGAGGGCGGTGAAAGCAAGGCACTTGAGAAGGGCTCGTGTTCTCAGCTCAGCAAAGCCCAGGGCTGCACTGTGGAGGGATGGCTGCTGGCTCTGTGGCACCCACAGCAGCTCCTACCTGTGCCTCCTGCCAGCTGCGAGCTGCTCCTGTCCTTGGCCAGCCCGTTGGCCTTGGGGCTGGCGCTGGGCGCTGCCGCCGCCGTGGTGGCCCTGGGGAGCCGCTTGCCCGGGACCTTCACCGTGGTTCTCAGCAGGTCGATCTCCTTCCCATGGACGTTCTGCATGTAGTCCTGGAGCAGGGGCACAAGGGTGGAGGATCAGCCCTGCCCCAGCCAAACACCCAGCCCAGCTCCCCCACCCTCAGGATCAGCACTAAGCCCTGTGGGATGCCAGGACAAGCCCATCTGGGAAAGCATGGCTGGGGATCAGAGATCAGATGGAGCCAAAGGGCACCCAGGTGGCCAGCACTTCCTCCTGCCATCATCCCTTGCTGAATCTCAGCACTCAACTGCAACAGCTAATAATATAATATAATATAATATAATAAATATAACATAACATAATTACAGCATAAGCAATGGGATACCTAAAAATTCCCTCTCAAGTCACAGCTGGGGTAAGAGAAACCCAAACCAACAGAACTCAGGTAACTGCCTTGCTCATTCACCTGCAGAGCTTCTTGTTATTCAAAACTTGGTGCTTCCACCATTTCTTCTGGTAGACAGTGCATTATACAACCAAAACCCCACGTGCAGACTGTAACTATCACTCTGCCCTGTCTTCCAAGAGCATCTCAGCTTCCAGTCAGAATGGGGGTGCAGACTCCCAATCTCTCCTGAGCACTGTGTCCCTTCCTGTGCCTCCCACCCCTCCCTGCTCTGTGGGGCACTGTGGTTCCTCCCCAGCCCTCTCTGATGAGGCCAGCTCCTCCTTGGGCTTGTGCCCTCAGAAGGGGAAGACCCAACCGATGTTACAGAAGGGAACTGCTGGTGAGATTCCACGGGAGCAGGGACCAACACTGGAGGTCAAGGCTCTGGGAGGAACAGGGAGCTGGGGACACTGTCCCTGGGCTCCTGTGCTGCCATCAGGAGAGGAGCCACAGCTGTCCAGGGAGAGCCTGTGGCTCCTGCAGGGGCTTGGGTTTACTTCAGTTCACAAGGAGGTCACCAAAAATATTAACTCAGAGATCCTCCCTGTCCACTTCCACATCCAAGAAGATAAAGACACAAACAAGCTCAGTTTAGGAGCAACAGTCCTCCCATCCTGGACCCAAAAGCAGCTGACAGGGGCTGCACAGGCCATGCTATGTGCTCTCAGGTAGCTATTTGCAAGGGTCATCGTCTCCCAACAGAACCTTCACACCTTGGCCTGACCTGCTCTCTTGACACTGACCCCATGCAGGCATCCTGCCCTCAGAGCACAGCCAGCCCTGGGCAGCACATCCTCCCGTGCCCCGGGGCTGGGCAGCCTGGCCTCAAACCTGGCACTCCCCACACAGAACCCCGGGTGACTCTGACACCACCAGCCTAAGCAAACACCACCCCCAGCTGCTCCCAGCTGGGTGCAGCCTGGTGAGGGCCCTGGGCAGGGACCCTCCGAGGGGCTGCAGGATTTTCCCTCACTCAGCACAACCGCGGCGGTCGCCGGCTGCCTGCCGGAGCGAGCGGTCACTGGCGCTCGGCTTTTATTACCCACCATAAAACAGCAATTTCTTCCCAAGCCTCCTCGCTAATTACCCAGCCAGTTCTCTCATTTCATTTTATTACTGGAATTAACAACGAGTTCAAAGCGTGGAAAGCTATTAAGATGTGTGATTAAGCCACATTCAATTAGTTTCTACAAACAATTTAATTGATGTTGCAGATAGAATTAACAGAAGGTGATTGTGTGAATGGCTCCACTGGCTGCAAAATGGGAGCTGCTTCCCTGGCTGTGTGCAGCGCGGCCGGCGAGCCTGGGCTCAGCCACGCACCTTCCCAGCAGCAGCATTCTCTCCAAGGCTTTGGGGAAATGATGGGAAACTGCACCAGGCTCTTCATACAACTTGTTCCTGTCGCTGAACACACTCACAGGAAGGTAGAAATATAGATGCAACAAGGGAAGTCCTGCTGAATCCAGGGATCAGGCCCCCAGCACTCCTGCCTCCATTTCCAGGCATCCTGCTTGTCCCTGGAACCACCAACTGCTTGGGTGCAGAGGCAGAGGTGGCACCTCAGGGCAGGACCCCACTGACTGCCCCACAGTTCCCCAGCACGAGTCTGGGCTGGTGGCCAAGGCAGATTTGCTTGCAGCAGGAAAGCAATCCAGGGCCAGGGCCAGCTCACCAGCACGCATTTCCCCAGTCTGTGACTCCAAACCCAGAGTTCACACCAGACTCCTGCTGAGGAAACTTTCAACTTGGGCTGGAGGTGCCACAACCCAGATCCAGAAACAGGCTGAGTGAGGAACTCCCAAGGGCAGATGCAGAGCTCCACCAGGAAGCTTTGGTTGGTAAAATCAGAACTGTCAGAGCCAGGCTCTGACCTCCATCCAATGGGGCATGGACACATCCTGGCCAGATGTGCACTGGAGGAGAAAGAAATCAGGGCTGCTGCTCTCTGAGGTCCCAACATCCACCCCAGAAGGGACAGGGAGAGAATGTAAAAGAGATGGAAGAGAAGACAAGCCAGGAACTGCCCTGACTCATGCCAAGGAACACAAAAAGAGCACAAAAATGCTCTGGGGCATTGTGCATCCTGATGGACAGGGAAGACTCTCTTCCTGCAAGGCTCAGCCTGCCCTCAGGGACCCCTCTGCTGCATCCAGAATTCTGCCATACCCCAGACACATGGCAGCACAGGTAAGGAAGAAGCTGGGACTTCCCAGCCCATGGCAAGAACTGGATGCTGCACGTCCCCTTGGCCGATGCTCTGTGGTTGTTCCAGCCCACAGCTCCCCTCACCCTGTGCCAGCCAGCCTGGGATCTGCTGCCACACTGAAGTGACAGAAGAGCACCTGCCTGTCCTCGGGAGCACAGGTTTGTTCCAGCCCTACCTGTGCTCTGCTTGTGTCATCCTGTGAAAAGACAACGGGAGCTTTGCCTCGGGCCACAGGGTACAAACCCATCACAGCACCTCCTGATTCACTCTGGAAGATGGGGAGGAGCAGATACAACAGCAAATCCTCCCCTGGACTACCTCCTCCTCCTGCTTGTCCCTGCATCTACCAAGCAGGTCCCAGAGGGAAAGGGAGGCAGAGAGGCTTTGCAGATCCCACCAGCACGCTGCCAACACTGCAGCACGCAGTGGGACACCATGGTGGGTGCCAGGGTCCTTTCCCCAGCTCCTAGGCAGGAGATCCCACAGGGATCTGCCCTTGTGGCAGACAGGCTGGGCAGCCCCATGCTCTGTGTAATCCACCCTCACCATAGGTAAACACATCCTATCTCAGGTGCAAGGTTCAGAGCTCCTCCTGGAAGCTGGGCAGGAAAGGCCCAACTGGCCCAACCCTCAGCAACGGGGCTGTGGATCACCAGTGGCACCAGCTGGAAGCAAACCAGACTTTTTCCCGGGGCAAGGCAGTAATGAAATGGAACACTGAAGAGCAGGAAGGAAAGTGAGTGTTATCAATCTCAATCACCCCCTGAGGAAGGATGGTGAAAAAAGGAGAGAAACCTGGTGAGTGGCAGCATCTGAGAGTGGCTAAACAGCCCAGAAATTGCTCTGCCTCCACAGCTGATAGTAATAGCATGGTAATTTCCATGGTGGAAGTATGATAAGCCCATAGACACAGGTGCACAGGTGAGCACACTAGCAGAGATGGCAGCAGCAGCCACTCCCTCCTGGTTTGGTGCTCCAAAGACCAAAAACTGGGATTACAAAGTTAGAGAACTGCAGACTACAGCATAGTACGGGGAGTGAGGACTCTAAAAAAAAACCTCCAACAAATTCGAGAAAGGAAATGCAATGGTTCAGTCTCCAGTTCAAGGACAGCAGGGTCCAGGGCCCCTGGAGCTGGAGAACTGAGCATGGTAAACCCTGGAGTGAGGGTTCAGGGTTAGCAATGAGGAGAAAGACTCTGAGGCTCAGGGCACTGCAATACCACACATCTGAGGAGATGAGGGACAGACTGAGGGCCTGGAACATTCTCAAGAGCTGCAGCACCTTGTTCTTCTCCTTGCAGCCCCCCAAACCACCGTCCATCTGTCTGTCCTGTGGCAGCACGTCCTTGGCAGAGGGGCTGGGCCCGTGTCACAGGTGTGTCTGTCCACGGCTGCAGCCGCAGCAGCAAACTGTGCTCAGAGGGAAGAGGGAAGAAGCCATTAGCCCCACAGTGGGGAGGCGACAGAGATGGATGGGGCGGCAGCTGCGGGAGGAGGATCGGAGCTGCACCGACGGCAGCGCAGCTCGGCAGGCCCTGCACAGCCCCCTCGGCTCCATTACCCAACACCTAGCAGCCAGGACAGCCATTCCACACCCAAACGGCACCATCAGATACGGCTGCAAGGAGTTCTCTGCCTGCTCCTCGTCCGGCTGCAGGGAAGGCCCCGCTGTGGGGCCTCGGCCGAGCAGGCAAACAGGAGAGAACTGCACTTCCCAGAGTGATCCTGCACAAAGCCTGTCTCCAGCAGCCCAGCACTGAACAAACAGCCTGCAGGAGAGAGTCTCCTCCAGACCCTGCTGAAAACCATGTCTGCTGAAAAGGCTGCCTTGGAGGCGGCCAACACTGAACTCCTGCACAGGGCAGAGCCCAGAACCTCCATCTGCCACCCAACTCCTCCCCAGCCCTTCTCTGCCATGACCGCTGCTGTGAGAGCACCTGCAGCAGCAGCCACAGCCTGAAGGACACTGCTCTGCCCCACCCTGCTCCTCTACTCAGCCCAGTACTCACGTGCAGGCTGGGGTGGTAGGTGAGGACCCCGTTGTCACACAGCGTCACGTACTTCTTCTTCCACTCCTTGTTGAGGGACTTGCCGCTGCGTTTGAGGAGAATGCCCTAAAAGAGAAGAGTCACCAGTCTCAGACGGTTTTTGTTGCAGGCACCTCATGCCCCTTGGAGACTGGTCTTTGAGAAGAAATGACGAGCACACTCAAGAAAACATCTGGGTCAGCTTTCCCACATTTCCCTGGGCTGCACCCTTTCCTTACCAACCCCTCGGTCCCCACAGACAGCCCCCTCCCTTTCAGGGATAAGGGTCTCCACATGTCAGTGCCAATGTTCAGGTCCTCTGAGAGACCCATCACATCCTCTGGTGTCCCAAACCACTCCAAGAAACTCTTCCCATGCTGAAGGGCAGGAGCCAACCTCACTATCACAGACACAGACTGCTCCCAGACCTTCTCCCACCACCCAAAGCACACAGGGATAGCCAGGGCAGGGAAAAGTGGGGACACGCAGGAGCTGACTGAGAAACAACACTCCAAACACAGGTCTCCTAAGGGATGAACATTTTCTTCCCTGCTTGTGATTCTGAGAGCTGTCAAACAGAGTGGGGACACATCCCAGGACAGAGTACAGGTCCGGGGCAGTTGAGAGTTAGGGTCACCCCCTTTTCTCATCTCAGGATTTTACCTGAGACCCACCCTGTTGTCATTGGCACAACACACTGCCAGGGCCAGGAAATGATTGCACTTGCATGCACTGAACTCCCTCCTCCCACCAGGATAACCCAGAAGTAACTTCATTGATCTGAACCAAGGCTCAGAGCACAGATGATCCTCATCCTCTCCCCATTCATTTCTGCCTCCCCAGGAAATCTACCTCTAGCAGAAATGTATCATGTACCAGGTAAGGACAAAGGTGGAGAGGGGGAAGGAAGCTGGGGCAAGACACCAGGTGCAAGGGCTCTGGAGCAGGGAGAGCACATCAAGCACTCTGACGGCAGGGAGGGAAGCACAGCATGGGGGGACAAAAGTAGGAATGAGTAACAAAGTCTGGGAAAAAGCTGGGTCTACCAACTGTCAGGCCTGGCCCCTCCAAAAGTGCTGTCTGGACAGACACCCAGACTGCCTGTTCCTAATTCGGCAAAAAATCTGGGCCCAAGGCCAGCCCCTCCTCAAACACCCGGGCAGAAAGTCTCAGCCCCGCCAGCCTTGGCATATTTGGGGGCCCTGTCCCAGTGCCTGGAGACTGAGCTGCTGTGCCTGCACAGTGCAAAGGCCCAGCACAAAGTGCTGGGGGGACAACACCGCCAGACGTGACGGTGAAATCAGCAATAAATAAATAAATGGTGCAGAACAGGCACAAGTCCCTGTGACCACTGCAGCTCAGTGCTCGGGCAGCAACCAGCAGGAACAGGAACTGCCTCCTGCACATGCAGGGATGGAACAGCAAAGCAGAGTGGCTAGGGCAAAGCTGCCTGTAGGCAGGATCAGACCCCTGGCCCTGAAATGCTCAAAGGACATGAGTTGAAGACGTCACTCGGTAGCAGTCAGAAGGTGCTGAGAACATGGCATGGAATGTGGCAGCTGACCAACAGTTCCTGCTCTGCCAAGGTCTGCCAGGGGCAAGCAACAACCCCTGGAATCACGGCTGGATCCCCACACCAACCAAATCTAGGGAAAAGCTATGGCAAAGAGTGAAGGGCAAAGAAGGAGAGGAGAGCAGAGCAGCCAATGCCAGCAGTGCAAACAGGACATTAGAGGTGCCTGGTTCTCCCTTGGGTAAAACACAGTATCTGATGGCAGCAGTGACTGTGCTGACAAGTGTTTTCAGCTTTCTGTCAGGTCTTTAACTAAGCAACAACACCCTTAAACACCAGTTGTACAAAACCCATGCAGCCAGTAATGGAAGGAATGAGAATTAGTCAAATGCAAGCTCTCAAAACATGTCTGAGAACAAGTGTGGTTATAAATGGCAAACCTGTGTCCAACAGAAGGACCTACAGAGGTGCAGCCAACCTGCATCTGATTCAGACTAGTTCCTCAATGTCTTGGTCACATGAACTCCAAGAAAACACAAAACCAGAAAACCTAAAGGCAATGTGGCAACTGTATGGTGTAAATCAGTGCAGTGACTTAACTCCAACTGCCTCCTATCACTGGGCAGACTGAGCTGCTGAGGACAGCAGGCACAGTCCTGCTCTGGGAGCAGCTGGCAGGACCCTGCAGTGGGCTGCCAGGGCTGGCCCTGCACAGGGACCAGGTGTGAGCTCTTGGGCTGGATGTGCCATCACTGAGCAGCTCCCAGGGCAGCGAGGGAAAGGCACCTCAGCCTGGCAGCGCTGTTTGGGTCAGACAGGGCAGACAGTGTTATCTCCCATCTGTGATATCCTCTCAGCAAAGCAGAGCTGGGGAGCACTGGGAGGTCACCTCGCCCCTCCCTCCCTCCCTCCCTGGACAGGCTCAGCTGCACCATGTCACTCCAACCTCTTCACAAAACCTGCTGTGATGGACACTGCTCCTCCCCACTGGAGATGGGATCCTGATGTCACCTCCCAGATGTGATGGCAGCCCTGCCACGCCAGGGGCAGGACAGCTGCCAAGGTCCTGTGTGCCATCCTCCCACACGAAGCCAGCAATACCCACTGGTATTGGACCCAGCACTGCTTCTGGACCCACCTAACACCACAGCTGGGCCACACATTTCCCACACAGAGTATGAAAATGATCATTCCTCCTCCCACACAAAGTTAGTTTAACATCCACCAGCTCACCCAGGTAAATGGTGAATTCTCTGTAATTCAGAACCTTTGCTCGGTATCTTTCAAACAAATCTGCTCCAGACCAGGCTGAAGTTACAGATCTAACCCAAAGTCACTGTGTGGAATTCTCTGGCTTCTGAGCGTGACAATTCCTTCTGGACACAGTGATCTCCTCTGGGCATGAAGATTCCTCCTGGGGATGCAATGATCCCTTCTGGGCATGACGATTCCCCTTCTGGCTTTAAACCTGGCTCAGCTCCACAGTCTGACCTGCCCTTTTGTAGCATCCTGCAGAACAGCTCCTCCCCTCCCCAACTTCAACCTGGTGCACCTTGATGCTACTTGAAGCCCACTTCAGCCCTTCCAGCCTGCCCCCAACACACGCTGCCTGCAGAGAACAGCTGGCTGGGTTAGGTCAGCCTCAAACCTCTCACCTGGCAAACTGAAGCACAACCAACCTCAGGGCTGGAAAGGAGGACCCGGCACTCCAGGCCCTTTGTTGCAAGCCAGAAGGCACAAGAGCCCAAAAGGGGGAACCTGGTGCAGGCCACTCTCCCCACGAGCCTCCCGGCCAGGCTCCTTGCGGCGCCCAGCCCTGTGCCGGCGCAGGTGGGCGATCCTCCCTCTGCACCTGGTGGGAAGACTTGCAGGAAAGAACTCCTCCAGGAGTTTCTCCCGGTGTCACACAGGCAGGGAGAGGCTGGCCCTCCTCCTCCCGGCCCTGCTCCCTCCCTCCCCGGCATTCCTGGGCCGTGCTGTGCAGCCGAAAGCAGCAGCAGCAGCAATATGCAGCGTAATGAAGCAGGGAGCGCCGATGGCCCCCAGAGGACTCGTTTACTCCACAAATCTCCCTTCCACTCACTTTTTGCTAAGAATTTTAACACCAAACTTAATTGTGAAGTCGCGTATTGATTGGAAAATGCAAATGGCAATTTAAATGTAATCTAAGCTCCCAGCATGATCCCAGCTCCCAAGGAGGAGGAGTCACCCGCCTTGGGCCCTGCTGGAGCGCAGGGCCGAGCAGGGCCAGGCCAGGGGCCAGGGGACCCCCGGGCTGCCAGCAGCTCCACGCAGCCTTCCCAGAAAGATCTGCTAGATGTGCAATTAGGAGCTCGTTCCTGGTAACAAACAGCTGAGGAAGCTTCGTCTCCCGACCTAATTAACCCACTTCTCAGAGACAAGTGTGCAGCTACCAGGGAACTCCTGCAGCCGTGCAGGACCAGCACCAGAAGGGCACTGCGGCACACGGACCCCGAGCCCTCGGCACAGAGCAGCCCTGGCAGGGGCACCAGCTGCCTGGAGGGTGTGTGGTACCCGTATCTGTCCCAGGCATGGAGGGGCCCCAACACCCACAGTCTCACCTGTCCCCTTGGGGAGCTCCATCTTTTCCAGATGTGCATGAGGGAGACAGACCAGGTCACCCAGAGGTGCCGTGCTGGAGAAGGCAGTGACAAGTGACAATCAAGCACCCTGTAGTAGCAACACACATCCCTCCTCAGCCAAGGCTCCCCAGTGCTTCTTTTTCTGCAGCACCCAGCCCAGCCTCCTGCTTCCTGGCTCCCTGCAAAGCCCAGGCCTCACATGCTGAGGAAGGCTGCCAGTGCTTCCCAATGCTTGTGCTGCCCTCACAGAGCTCAGGAAGGGATGGTGGATGACAGGGATTGCAGCCATGGGTGTCAGGGACAGCCTGCTGCCCCACAGTGCTCGCTGCCTTCAGCCATGGGCTGGCAATGTAAGCACAGCCCAGCCTTGTGCTCCACACAGAGGAACCCCACTGCTCCTGAGGGGACCCCAAATGTGCCAGCCCCATGCCGCCCATGCCAAGGGAAGCCAATAGTCCAATGCTGGCCACAAATCCAGGCAGGAGACCCTGCCCATTTGCCACTCACAGCCCCAAACTCACCAGCTTCTCTGCTCTGGTGGCTGTGCAGGACCAATGAGCAGTCTAAGAAGAAAACTAACTAAAGGCCCCGTTCTCCCACTGCCTCTCAGAGAAAGCAAACAATGAGACCCCCACCATCTTCCAGAAGGGGCAGGTCCCTACCAGAGACCAGAGCAACCATCCTGAACGTTGCTGAATCTTTATGATACAGAGCTACATCTCCTGGGAGTCTTTGCTCCTCTCCCCATTGGTGATACCGAGCCTACTCCTTGTGGTGTAGGGCCACACCAGGAATGTGCCAAGCTGCAGTGCTAACCTCACTACAGACCCCCTGACAGCCCCTTCCCCACAAGCCACATGTTAATATCTGCTGGCACAAGCTAGTGTCCACCTGTCAAACACCACCTCCTGCCAGGTATGTTCCTGTAAAAACACTCCCAGCATCTCTGATCTCTGTGAAATGGCCTCTCACAACTCTGGCTAGAAGGGGTGCCAGTCCTGAACCCAGCATGGATCTGGATCTCCCATAGGAACTCTTTGCTCCAGGCTCTCCTCATGAGCTGCTGCTGCTGCCATGAACTGGTCCCTCCACTTTGCCCTGAACCAGGCAGCAGTTTGGCATCTCCTCCTTGCAAAGCCCAGAAAGGATGTACAGATGATGCAGGCCTGGGCTTCCATCAGTCCTACTTCTCCCCATTTCATACATGGACAGCATGGGATGACTTCATCCCACCAAACCAACACAGCCTCTGGCAGACCAGGCAAGGCCAGGCCGTGCCAGCAGCACGGAGACACAGGAGCAGGTAAAGCAATCATCCTGCCCTTCCGAGTGGAGGGAGGGCCTGGAAAAAGGAACCCGAAGGTCCAGACACAAAAGGCTGTCAGGTCCCTCTCAGGACCTCCAGCAGGCAGCAGCAGCAGGATCTGGGGAACCAAGACAGGTCTCAGGCTGCTCCACTCCCAGCCTCCCCTACCTCCCACAGAATAACCACCACTGCTTCCCCTGCTGCCTGGGCTGGGCTGACCAAACCAGAGCAGACGGGCACTGCCACTGCAAGCCAACAACCCACTGCAATCAACAGCCCACCTCACACCGTGTCCCACCATGAGCAACAACCTACACACCAACAGTGACCCACCATGAGCAACAACCTACACACACCAACAGTGACCCACCACAAACAACAACCCACACACACCAACAGTGACCCACCATGAGCAACAACCTACACACACCAACAGTGACCCACCACAAACAACAACCCACACACACCAACAGTGACCCACCATGAACAACAACCCACACACACCAGCAGTGACCCACCACAAACAACAACCCACACACACCAACAGTGACCCACCATGAACAACAACCCACACACACCAACAGTGACCCACCACAAACAACAACCCACTGCACACCAACAGTGACCCACCATGAACAACAACCCACTGCACACCAGCAGTGACCCACCATGAGCAACAACCCACTGCACACCAACAGTGACCCACCATGAACAACCCACACACACCAGCAGTGACCCACCACAAACAACAACCCACACACACCAACAGTGACCCACCACAAACAACAACCCACACACACCAACAGTGACCCACCATGAGCAACAACCCACACACACCAGCAGTGACCCACCACAAACAACAACCCACACACACCAGCAGTGACCCACCATGAGCAACAACCCACACACACCAGCAGTGACCCACCACAAACAACCCACACACACCAACAGTGACCCACCACAAACAACCCACACACACCAACAGTGACCCACCACAAACAACAACCCACTGCACACCAACAGTGACCCACCATGAACAACAACCCACTGCACACCAGCAGTGACCCACCACAAACAACAACCCACTGCACACCAGCAGTGACCCACCACAAACAACAACCCACACACACCAACAGTGACCCACCACAAACAACCCACACACACCTACAGTGACCCACCATGAGCAACAACCCACACACACCAACAGTGACCCACCACAAACAACAACCCACACACACCAACAGTGACCCACCACAAACAACAACCTACACACACCAACAGTGACCCACCATGAGCAACAACCCACACACACCAACAGTGACCCACCACAAACAACCCACACACACCAACAGTGACCCACCACAAACAACAACCCACACACACCTACAGTGACCCACCACAAACAACCCACTGCACACCAACAGTGACCCACCACAAACAACAACCCACACACACCAACAGTGACCCACCACAAACAACAACCTACACACACCTACAGTGACCCACCACAAACAACAACCCACACACACCAACAGTGACCCACCACAAACAACAACCCACACACACCAACAGTGACCCACCACAAACAACCCACACACACCAACAGTGACCCACCACAAACAACAACCCACACACACCAACAGTGACCCACCACAAACAACAACCCACACACACCAACAGTGACCCACCACAAACAACCCACACACACCAACAGTGACCCACCACAAACAACAACCCACACACACCAACAGTGACCCACCACAAACAACAACCCACTGCACACCAACAGTGACCCACCACAAACACCCCCACACCCCAGCAGGCCCTGTGCTGCAGAGAGCAGGGCATGGCCCAGCACACAGCCGGGCTGCCTCTTCCTGCCGGGGCTGTGCCAAACCTGGGCGCCTCAGGAGCGGAGCCCCCACCTGTGAGACCCCCCAGTCCCCACCCTGGCACTGCTGTCACTGCTCCCTCCGGCCCCAGAGCCCACCCTCCCAATGCTGCCTTCCCAACACCACCCTCCTTTCAGCACAGCCCCCTGCCTGGGGCACCAAGAGCCCTGCACAAACCTGCCCCAGGATTACTCCATGGGTGGGGAAGGGCAGGAGCTTTGGCAGCTCCAGCAGTGAGCAGGGTCTCTCTCTTCTGACACAGCACTTCCCTCCTCAGCTGGCCTGGCTTCACTGAGTCTTTCCCCATGGAATCTCAGCATGGAATTGCACCAGGCAGCCAGAACCTGGTGGGGATGCAGGCTCTGCTCTCCTGCCTCACGTCCCAGCACTCCTGCAGTGCAGAGACACAACCAGCCCTGTGCCCTGGCAGCGCCAGGATTACTCCATGGGTGGGGAAGGGACTGCCAGGGGGCACTTGGGTCAGAGGGGTCAGCAGGGGGTAAACAGATCCACAACGGGGACACAGCGTGCGAGGCAGGAGCACAGCCAGGCACTGCCAGATCAGTCTTTCCTGTAATGCAAGGAAATCCTGATGGAAACACCATCCAGCCAATACACACCACTCACCTCGCTTGGACATCACCCATCCCTGCCTGCCAGTGACAGACACAGGGGCAGGCAACGCTCTGGGTTGGGTAAGAGGCAGTTCAAGCTTCCCTGGAAGCCAAGAGGCAGAAGCAGAATGCACTGCTGCTGGAGGAAGCACTGCCTCCCTCAGACTGCCAGCGGTGTGGGGACTGTGCTCACAGCTTTTTGTAGCTGCTCATGAAGAGGGGAATCCCCTTCCTGTCCTGCCAGGAGCAGGAACAGGAGTCGAAAGGCACAGGAGAGAAGAGGAGCAGGGAAGGAGCAGAGAGAGGCTGCGGCGGGGGCTGCAGTGGGCGTGGGGCATGGATGCCATCTGCTGGAACCGCTCTGCAGCCGCCGCCGCAGCCCCCCGGCCGGCGCCCTGCCACAGCCCCGCCGCAGCCCGCACCCACCCAGGGCTCCAGGGCACGGGGCCCACGCCGCAGCCCCCGCACCGCGCTCGCTGCCGGGTGTGCAGCCCCCGGGCCCCAGGGGCACCGACCAGCCCCCGGCAGGGCTCCACTGTGCCGAGCAAGCCCAGCCCGCACTCCCCGGAGCCTGCTCCCGCAGCGGGGCGAAGGGGGAGCATCGAACCTGCTTCATGGGAATGGCCCGCCCGCTGCCAATACTGTCCGCTTTACACTCCGGCACCTTCTTGTCGCGCTCCGGGTCCGCGCCCTTCCGAGACTGGAAGAGAAGAGACACAGGCGCGTTAGAGCTGGCCACGGGAGACCAAAAGGCACGGTCCCCCGTCCCCAGCAGGCTCCAGACCTGACCACTCTGCTCTCCCCCAGGCCAGCTCTCCCAGCGCAGAGCGCAGCCCGGCCCTCGCCCGGCCCCTCTAGGGACACTCGGGACACTCCAGCCCAGCCCCCGGCAAGCTCTCCTCTCCCCCGACTGCAAGCAGAGCTGTCCTCCTCCTGGCAGAGCGGGGCTATGTGGGCCCCCCTCCCGTGGGGCACACAGGACCATGGCGACAGACAGAAATGGCATGGGATGCAGGTGGAGCATGGATGGAAGCAGGAGAGGCTCAGGCAGTGAAGGAACTCACACCTCTACTAATCCAACAGATTTATTCTGGTAACACACTTGCACCATACAAAGTAGCACAGGTCACCGGGCAGAGATACCAGCCCCTTACAAAAGAGCATGGACAATAAATATCTACCACACGTCTAGAGCGGCGAGAGCGGGACCCACCAGCGCCCGAGGGCCGCGGGGAGAGCAAACTCTGATAAATACAATATGAAATTTACAGTCTGTTGAGCAGAACTCATTCAAAGTGCTTAGGACAGAGGGAAATACCAAGTCATACATGGCATGGAGCACAACCAATACATTCAGAATCACAACAATGGCAGGAGGCAGCGGCAGCGTCTCTCTGGAGCGTCCTACACACCCCCTCAGTCCAGGAGGGCCCCCGTGTGCTTTGGATCAGAAAGGGATACGAGCCCCGCGCGCCTGGGACACCGATTCACCGGATTTTGGGCCCAGAACCAAACAAAGAGATTGAAAGAGAAGAAAACTAAAGAGACACAGATGGCTGCTCGGCTGCGAGGAGGAGAGGAGAAGGAGCAGGAGTCCATGCAGGCTGCAGAGGTGCAGGAGGGAAGGAGCGGAGCGCTAGCGGCAGGCGCTGCAGCGGCTCCCGCAGGCAGCAGCAAAGCGTCTTTTGGCCCATCCAGCTCCATGCGCGGCTGTCGCCCGGTCCCGGTGTCTGCAGGTCTTCCCGTCCCAGGAGGGTCGTCCGCCCGGCATCCCCGAGAAAGGGCAGTGCCTAGACAGCATCCAGCAGGCCCAGAAATGTCCCAGCTTAAAGTGCAGGCGCAGGCCGTCTCAGCGCTTCCTAGACTTTACATTGGGGGGATTTAAAAGGCTCCTGCGTGTCTCCGAGGGGGGGACCCATGCTGGCTGGAGGGCGGGCGAGCCTCTAATCTTAGATCAATCCCAGTGCCCATCCCTTATCCGGCCCTGGAGAGGCAATGAAAAGTGAGAGAATTTGTACAGAGGTGCCGTGTGTAACCACCTGGATCTTCTAATTTGGAAGGAGTTGGAAAGGCCTTTTTGTTGATGAAAAGTTGGAAACAGTGGCACATATCTGCAAATATCGAAAGAATAAAGAGTTTGGCAAGTTATACTCAGAACACGGACACGAGTCTGTCAGTGATGGGTGCCAGTGGACAGCACGGACAGGCCACGGAGTGGGCGCCGGCGGCAGCAGCAGTCGGGGCTGGGGCTGGGGGTCAGGAGTGGGTGGGCGCCTCGAGGCGCGGGTGAGCGCAGAGTTTGTCTCCACCTGGAGCTCTGGGGCACACAGACCTCCAGGGGGGTATGTGATCCAGTGGGGAGTGGGAGGGGAGCAGGAGAGGAGCCAGAGCAGGAGAGAGGGAGAGGAGAGTAGGAGAGGAGGAGGAGGAGAAGAGCAGAAGAGGAGAGAAGGAGGAAGAGGAAAAGAAGGAGGAGAAGGGGAAGGAGGGGGAGAAAGGAGAAGGAGAGGAGAAGAGGAGCAAAGGAGTCAGGCATAGTTTGGGACTGGGGCTGCAGTGGCTCCCAGAGCTGGGCCGGGCACTGCACCTCGGAAAGGCCTGTGCCCACCTGGGGACCCCACAAGGACGAAGGCTGCTGGCTACACCTGTGCTGCCTGCCTGGGAAAAGCTAGCGGCAGAAAACAGCCTGCCCTTCCCTTCCCTGCCCTTCCTGCCCTTCCTGGTCCTGTCCCACTGTGGGAAGTGTCAGGAGCTGCTGCTGCTGCCACGACCAGATGGGTGAAGACGTCAACGTGAGCCATGGATGTGCACCAGCACACGAGCAAGCAGGTGAGGTGAGCCCCAGCCCCGCGGCGAGCGAGCGCGTGCCGCCGAGCGCAGGTGAGCCCGCGGCGGAGAGCAAGCGTGAGCCCGGGATGGGTGAGCACGTGAGAGCCCTACACGCATGATGACGCCCACAGCGAACGAACAAGCGTTAGCCCCGCAGCAAGCCGCCCTCCTCCTCCTCCCCCCAAGCCCCGGTGAGCGAGCATGGGGCTCCCGAGAGCGGGAAGATGAGCGGGCGGCGAGTCCGGACGCGTCGGCGCGCAGCGAGCACGAGGGGCGAGCACCCGCCAGCGCTGCGTGCAGTGCCAGAGCCACGGGGCATTCCAGAGGGCGTGACACATGGAGGGGAAGGCAGTGAGGGAGCAACCATGCGCTGGGAACGGGCAGCTGCTGTCTGTGCTGGCGGGAGGGGGTGAGGAGCACAGCCCACCCGCCCCCAGCACACGGACAGGGTGCGTGGGGGCCTGGGGTGTGCACAGAGAGCTGGGGGTGCACGAGATGCAGCCGGGGGGAACGCAGGGAGTATTCGGGAGGTCAGTGCAGAAGCTTCCAGGATGTCAGAAGCCAAGGGAGATGGACACATTCCCAGCACAGGGAGTGGGGAATCTGGGACGCCAATGGTGCAGTGAGTGGAATGGGGCACAGGACACTGAATTTGTGTGGTCTGGGTTCAGAGCAACAGCGGCTGGTCACAAGGGTGACACGGTGCAAACAGGTACAAGGGCTTTGTGGTGGCCAGTTCCACAAACAGCAGACAAACAGTGTGCTGAGCAATGGTGGCTGGAAAGCACATTGAGATGGGGAGAGGAGCGAGGCCGGAGCCCGCACATGTACACAGGGAACAGAGGCTACACCTACGCTAGACATGGGACAGGGACACGTGTGTGCTCACAGCGAGGGGACACTCATGGCTGTGCTCAGAGCAAGGGTGAGTGTGAGGGCAGGACTGTGCACACTGTGTGGAGCGTGCAGAGAGGCAGGCTGCAAGGCAACCAGCACAGCTGAGGGCTGCAAATGTACCCTGCTCCACCTGGGGCCCACAGCTTCGCTGCCTCCCGTCTTCCCTCCCTCCACACCCACAGCAGCTCCCACGTGCGCTGCTCAAGTCACGCAGGATTGAGGAACGGGAGAGAGTGGGACCCCATGCCAGGTGCTGAGCTCTGCACAGCACCACTGGGCACAGCACCACTGGCACCAAACAGGAGGCCCAGTGGCCAGGAGCTCCGTGCCACGCTCGGGGTATGCAGCCCCAAGGAGAAGATGAGCAGAGTCACTGGTGCTGTGCATGCACAGCTGCACTCCCTGCAATGAGCAGGAGCTCACGCACACTGCACACCCACACGAGTGCACCCTTGCACACTCCTATGTGTGTGAGGAATGTCCTGCTCCCAGATGCTCCCCATGCACGCACGCTCTGCCTGAAGCAGCTGCAGCCCCAGGGTCCCTGCACAGGCAGGTCCCTCCCACGCACACGCACACTCCTGCATCCCCGGCCCTCCTGCCAGCACAGCACGGCATGCCGTGCAGGGGAACCGGTGGGCTCAGGCTGCTCTGACCCACTCCCTTGCCCTCTCCCCTGCTGCAAACCCAGCCCAGAGCCCTGGGCTCCCCGTGCCCTTACCGTGAAGATGTTGGAGCGCCGCTTGGACTGCTTGCGGATGGGGGTGGGGGTGTTGGAGGCAGCGATGGTCTCGATCCGCAGCTCCCGCTGGCTGATGCTGGGGGTGGAGGGCACGGAGGAGGAGTAGTCACTGAAGGCTCCCCCACCGTTGGTGGCCTGGAGGAGGAGAGGGATGGTCAGAGAGGTCAGACAGGCTACCTGGGGGCACGACTGCAGGAACACCACCTGCCCTACACGGCCTCGTGCCAGGGCAGGGAGCGCCCTGCAGGACTGGGACTGGGTGACATCCAAAAAATTATGGAATCATTTTGGTTGGAAAGGACCTTAAAGACCATTTAGTTCCAACCCCCTGCCACGGGCAGGGACAACTTCCACCGAGCAGATTGCTCCAAGCCCCATTCAACCTGGCCTTGAATGCTTCCAGGGATGCGGAACTCACAACCTCTCTGGGCACCACAGAGAGAATCCAATGCCAGGCACTGCTCCTGCTAAACACAGGGGCTTGGGAAGCCTTTCCTCTCTTTCTGCTCTAGTTTTTTCACCTGTAAAATGTTCAAGTTCTGAATCAAAGAGAAGGGCAGCAAATGGCCAGAGAAACCCAGCTGAAGCCCTTCCAAACCTAGGTGTGGAACAGGGCCTGAGGCAGCCGGGTCCCACACAGCTGTGCCCAGCAGAGGGGCACAGCTAGGGCACCTCCACCTGCCCCCAGAACACGGGACCAGGGTCACTCTCCTTGGGTAGGCATTCCCTTCCTCTCCACTGAGCTCACTAGACATGAGGCTGTGGGACAGCCCCAAACCCGCCCAGCTCCAAGTCCCACTCATCCATTCCCTGTCACATGAGGACAGCCGTGATGCCAGTGGGGATGCACATCCCCAGGACTCAGCCTTCATCTTCCCCAGGTCCTGAAGCATGCAGTGCCACACCCCAAGCTCAAGCTCTGTGTGAAACCCATCTCTGCTGCTGGTTTGGAGGTCTCTCTGAGCAGACCCTGATGCTGGCACACACCCCTGGTGCCTGCAGACCACCGTAGCCATGGCTGCAGTGGCTGTGCCTGGGAACACAAGGGGCTTCCCTAACACCTCACTGGGCTTCATGGCAACAGGAAGATCCAACCGTGCAGCCATGCACCCACATCAACAACACATCTCCAGACAAGGCTGCTCACTCCCACCCTGCCCATGCCAGCAGTGTGGGCAGCCACTGGACAGGGGCTTAGGGACATCCCAGAAACAACACAGGCATGGGAGCATTTCATGTCTGCAGCCCAGAACATCTCACTATGGCACTGCACGTGGCAGCCTGAGCTCCCTGGCAGTTCTGAACAGTATGTCACAAACACATGGAGCAGCTGCCCCTAGAAGGGCAGGTGAGCTCCAGCACCCTAGAAGGGACAGCTCACCTCCTCCCAGCTCCATGCTCAGAGTGGTGGCATCAATGGCCTAGTGACTTCCTCCATCCTGCCTACACTCTGAGCAGGAATGGAGCCTGGGCAGGGTGATGATCTTCTGAAGGGGCTTCACAAAAGACTCCCATCCTCAGTGGGATCAGAGCCTTATTCCAAGAAAAGCTTTTCAGAGAAATGTGAAAGGGGCTGCACAGGCAGAGCAGTGACCATGACCCACAGCCCGGTCTCAGAGAGAGGTGCAACCTTCACCCAAGCCATGGACCCCTCATCTCTGACAAGAGATATGGGAGAAGACACACAAGGGGAACTTAAGAGAGGAAAAGCCACCCAAGCAGCATTTCAGCTTCCTCCTCACAAAGACAGAGCAAGGAAAATAATCCCATGCTGTGAGCAGGTGGGTGGCTTGGACAACCCTGGCCTGTCTGGAAACAGGAACGTTTCTGGAGTCCTGAAACACAGAACAAGGGAACCTGATCTGGTTGTGCTTTTCCACAAGTACAAGAGGCTGGGAACTGTCCAGGGAAGGGAATGTTGCCTGGGAGCTGCTCTGCAGGGTGAGGACAAGAAGGTTCTGCTGCCCAGTCCCAGGGAAGGGGAGACCCCCAGGGACACAAAGGGGCAAAGCAACTTGTCACCTGCCAGTGACTTCTGAACCTTCAACAGAGAGAGCTCCTGTCAGCCCCAGGTCCAACACCCACACAGGAGTTCCACAGGTGCTGGGATGAAGGAGGAGCTCAGAGAGCCAGGGCCACCGAGGGCACACATGCACAGTCTGTGTTTAACTGATTCATCATATGCAAACCAGGTCCAAGAAAGTGAAATATTCCAAGTGTTAGGAAGAGAAGGAGGATGCAGCAGCACAAACAACCTGCCACATGGAACACTGAGCTGGGCACGGCTGCCCCTCCAAGACCAGCTCCTGGCCATGCTTGGCATGTCTTGGTGACCTTGGCAGCACGTTCCTGATGCTGTGACTGTGGGGAGGAGCCAGTTCTGAGGAGGCTGCTGAGTCTGAGCTCCTGCCAGAACAACTGGAACAAACCCTGTGGATGCAGGTGATGGACACTAAAACATCAAGGAAGAAACTTTGCTACACCCTGATTTATATTTTACTTACTCCCTGCAGATCTGTGTGTCATTTCTGTCTGGCCAGAACAACTGGCCTGTAAATCTGCCTGGTTTTGGAGCCAAGGTTACTGTCCCTGAGTGATGAAGGACACTGGCCTTTGAACCTCCCATGTCCCACAGACCAAACCTCAGGAAGAGCTCTGGGGCTGGAGGATGGCTCTCACCAGGCTATGAAGGCAAGCTGCCATGAGCTGGGGGGCAGAGGAGAAAGTCCTTCAAAGACAGAGTGGCTCTCCACTGGAGCAGGGAGGTCCAGAACTTCTGTGGGATCCAGGGACACAGGAAAAATCTGAGGGCTGTGGGAGAATGCTGAAAAGATGACAGGTCTGGGCCGGTACCACGTGTCTGCTATTGGCAGGCGTGGTCACCACTGGAAGCTGAGAACACAGTGGGAACTGGAAACTTGGTAAAACACCTGTGGGACAAATCCTTGCCATTGGTGTGTAACCAGTGGAGGAGCACCAACAATGCCACGGGGTGCCTGGGAAGGGCAGAAGGCAGCTGGAGTGCAGGGGCAGTAACTCCTGGCCTAACAGGGCCTGAGATGGAACAAGAAGTTTGGGAAGGGCTCTGAGAGGAAGAGCACAAACAGCAAACACCAACCTGGTGTCTGTGGGAAGAAGGGAGAAGCCAGAGGAGCACATGGATGATGTAAAGTGGGCACCATGAGCTGAGCAGGCAACGGGACACGGGCTTCCAGGAGGAAATGCCAACACCTGCTGCTGCAGCTCCTGAATTCTGAGGGAACGTGCTGCAGCAGGCCAGTGAGCACTGCTACCAGCTCAGGTGAGCTGCCCTTGGGGCTTCATTTCACTTGCAGACTTTGATTCTCCACTTCTTTCATCTGATCCCTCACAGAAGTCTGGATGAAGGGCCTGCCAGTGCCCCCAGAGTGCAGGAGGCAGAGCGAGGCCATCGGGGAAGAGCCACGGCACTGGGCAGCCCTGAGCTCCCGAGGCCAGGGGGGACCCAGCTCCCTGCAGCAGCCTGTCAGACACCTGCATGGGTACCTCTGTACCTCCTGCCAGCTGCTGGGAACCAGCTTCCTGGCAGAAAGACAAACTGCTATCCCACAGCAAACACAGCAGTGACTCACCCACAGCCTGGGGAACTCCCAAAGGCATCCCAGAGGCCCTGAAGAAAGACTGAGAATGGGGCAGCAAAAGTGAGGAAATCAGGTAGAACAACTCTGCAGGTGTTGCAAGCACCCACTGGCTTGAGAAACTCCCATCCCCTCCCTGTAGGCAAGGGCCAGGAGCTGCCAGGAGAGAGCAAGGTGGGAGTCAGGGCCAGCTGAGGAGTGGGATTCCCAAACCCATCCGACCTGCTCATTCAGCAACAGGTGTGGGCAAGACCCAGAGAGGAGAGCCCAAGGCAGCAGGCAGGGGCTCTCCCCAGGGCTGCTGGGTTCTGAGGAATACAAGGTGCCTGCTCCAGTGGGTGCAGACCCACACTCCTCAAGCTGCTGGGATGGCCAAAGGGACAGATCTGTGTCCCCCAGGGAGTGCGGGACTCCGGGCTGGCCCTGGCTCCTGCTGTACCAGACTGATGCTGAACACAGTATCCAGGGTCAGGGACCTGCCAAGCACATCCAGTGAGTCATGAGAGCTGGTGGAAACCCCTGACCAGGGCTGACCTGCTCCTACAGCTCCCTTTCCCTCCCCACAGATGGAGCAATGACCTCAAGGCTCCAGGCACCACTGCAGAGTAAGAGAAAAAAGCCCAAACTCCCAAAGGCAGAAATGAAACCAGGGCCTTTGCCTGGTTCCCAAGATGATCATCCACTGTGCAAGGAGACCAGAACACATCCCCAGCACCACTGTCCCAGGAGAATGGGGAACGAAATCACCAGGGTCCCCTGGAGTCCCTCCTGTCCCAGTAAGCACGCTGGACTGCTCCAGCTGACAGACCAGACAAGCAGTGGCCATTTCCAGAAGAGCTGGTTTGGCTCGGCCAGTAGAGCCAAGCTACTTCCAGAAGAGCTGTGCCCAGAACAAGAGAAGGGGCAGGGCTGGGTCTCAGCTCCTAGGTACAGAAGCAGCCCTTTGTGGGGGCCCCTTTATTCCCATCCCAAGGAAAGTGCCTTCTCAGCTGGCAGCTGCAGGGGACAGCACTGTCCCTGCAGTATGGGCCAGGCCAGGCCCAGAGCAGTGCTGCCAATCCCAGTTCCAGGGGCTCTTCCTGCCCCTAAATACCAATCCTGTTGTTCCAGGGCCTCCTCCTGACCCCCAGATGCCAGTCCCACTGTTCCAGGGAATCCTCCTGCCCCACCAGGCAGTACTGGGAGGGAAGGGAAGAGGATCCTTCTGTCCAAAGTGCAAGTCTCACCTGTGCACAGTGACATCTGCAGCATAAGGCAAATGAAAGCTCCTAATTGTGTTCTTTGTCTGGCTTCTCTCCATCTCATCTCCATGTTAAGTCTTGTGCTCCTAAACTCTTCCTTGAGAGCCTTTTTCCTGTTTTCCCTGTGCTCTTTGACTTGCAAAAGCAAATGGGAAACCCTGGTGAGAGCCCCAGGCCCCCAGGTACGACAGAGCTCAGCTCTGCCCCACAAACACCTTGTCCCTCTCCCACTGGTCCTTCCCTGCAGGGTGAGCCTGTCCACCCCCTCCCAGAGCTGCCCCACCATGTATTGCTGGGCCAGGGGACACCAGGGCACTGCTCCCCAGTGCCCACCTGGGCATTGTGCCCTCCCACGTGGGCAGCCTGAGCACACACCTGAGGGTGTCGGCTGCTCTGATCAGCTCCCTGTCAGAACCATCTGTTGGGGTGAATTTATTTCCCAAGGCACTTGGATTTTCCCTGAGGACAGTGGGGAGCAGCTCCAGAACCTCACTTCCGAGCCCATGCAAGAACAGGTAAACACTTCAGGGCATTTCAGGGTCACTCACCATTGCCTCCCTATTTTTGGAAGTGTCTTTAGCAATGGGGGAGAGACGTGCAAAGAGCAGGGCAAAGATCACTGCACGGGTCATTGGCACCCAGAGGGCTTGAGGTGGGACCACGCAAGAGCCCAGGAACACAAATTGACTCTGACCACCCCTGTGGGGCCCAGGTTTGCTGAGGGCAGGAGGGGCCCAGCACAGACAGGCACAGAGCAGGTCTGGGGAGGGGGCCCAGGCCAGCAATCCCTGCGAGCTGCACGCTGCGTTACTTCCCTTCACAGCTCTGCTTCCCACCACAGCTCCCTACGTCCCTCCAGCCAAGCCAGGAGCACAGCAAGGTACAGAGAGCAAAGGTCTGTCCCCGAGCAGGCAGCCAGAATTCACCTCTACACAGACGTCGTCTGCAAGCCGTGCTGAGAGGTGCTCTGTGGGAAGGAAAGGAGAGGAGAGGAGAGCAGGGACGGCTCTGAGCAAACACCTCACAAAGCTCATCACATGCAGTTAGAAAAATTCTCCAAAATTTGCTTCCCCGCAGCCAGTCCTAAATCCACCCCTTTAGTTCAGTGCTGCCTTTCCTGAAGGAGCTCTTTCATGTCACACCTCTGTATTTCAGGTCAGGTTTGGCCTATCTCTGCACTCATTCCTCAGCTGAATCAGTCAAGTGCTTCCTTTCCTCCTGTGTCGGGGTCTCTTCCCTCCCACACCTTTTTGCTGCTCCTTCAGGCTCCACAGGAGTGACTGGATTCAGACTGGGGGGTCTGGCAGCCCCATCCCTCACACAGGGAACACTTTTCAGCTCCATGGTAAACACACTGCCTGCCTGGCACAGCCAGTGCCAACGACACGGGTTTATTGGGACTCTTCTCATACTTTAGACATGGAAGAAAACACTGAACAAGTGTCCAGCTCCCCTGAGAAACGCTGACCTTGGCCATCAGCCTTTGGCTTCCCTTCCAGCACAGGTGGCCTCTCCTTCCCAACCAGGCTCATACTGTACACAACTTGCCAATAAAACCCTCAAATTACCAGAGACACTCAAATCTGTATTTCCCTGGGAAATGCTCTCCACCTTGGAAGTCTCCCACTGAAGTTGTTGCCAGCTTTCTGGACACAAGCACGCTCTGACAGAACCTGGCTTTGCAGCCTTCCCCAGCAGCCCATCCTCCTGCACACAGACTTCACCTGAACTCCCCCAGCAGCCCATCCACCTGCACACAGACTTTACCTGAACTCCCCCAGCAGCCCATCCACCTGCACACAGACTTCACCTGAACTCCCCCAGCAGCCCATCCACCTGCACACAGACTTCACCTGAACTTCCCCAGCAGCCCATCCATCTGCACAGAGACTTCACCTGAACCTGCTGGTGTCCAGGTGACCTGGAGCACCAGGAAGCTGGCACAGGTCTCTGCACTCACCTACTTGCAATCCAGCTTTAGAAGCCTCTCCAGCCAGGTAGCTGGTGGCTGCAGATGTGGCTCAGGTCTGTGGTGGGGGCCCAGGAGTCCTCCCAGGGCTCGGAAGTTCTGACACACCCAGAGTTTCAAAGGCAATCCCCTTATGGAAAGCCCAGCAGCTGCATGTGCTGTCCCTCAGTCGCAGGCAGGTTTCCTGCAGTCCCTGTCACAGATCCTGTGACTCTGCATGCCAGCTGCTCCAGAGATGGAATCTACTGCCCTGAGTGCCCTGGGGAGCAATGGAGCCCAGGATCTCTCCTTCCTTCCTCACCAGTCACCCGGGCAGCATTTCTGTGGGCACTGGGAATGTAGCAAAGCTTGCATGCAGTGAGATGGCTGCCCGAAGGATCTCCTTCCCCAGCTCCTCACCATGGACCTGTCCTGCCTCAGCTCTGCCCCAGGATCACAGAACAAACACCTATGGCATCACCATCCTCCCCGCACCAAGAGCTTGGCAACCCTTCCAACAGCACAGAGCCCTTCCTCTGGCAGAGGGGAGGGAAGCTCCCCCCCTCTTCTGCTCCTTCAGATCCCCACTGAACCCACATTTCTGCAGGTACATCCCCTCAGAAGCCCCTCAGAAGTCCTGATGCATGTGCACCATCAGCTCCCCAAGTCCAGGGGGCCTGAGCAGCTGTGCCTGTCCAGCTGGGGCAGGCAGAGCAGCTCCCTCTCACCCCCCTGTGCCTCCCAGGAGCCCCCCACACAGCTCACAGCTCTGCTCTGTGTCTGCCAAAGCACAACACAGCCTGGGCACCACGAGCCAGACCCACAGGCACAGACATGAAACCTGACCTCAGGGCAAGCCTCAAACTATCACACAAGCATAAAGTCATGGAGGGCTTTGGGTTGGAAGGGACCTCCAAGTACATCTCACGCCACCCCCTGCCATGGGAGGGGACACCACCCACTAGAACTGGTTGCTCCGAGCCCCATTGCTCCAACCTGGCCTCAGACACTTCCAGGGATGGGGCAGCACAGCCTCTCTGGGCTATGGAAGAAGCACCAGGGTGGCACCACTCCTGCTGTTCCAAAGAGCCAGCCCAGAGCAGCAGCACCAGCCTAAGGCTGAACTCCTGGGTACTGAGCTGAGGTGTGGAGAGCACAAGAGGTCCCTGGCTTTTCCCGTCCCCGTTCCCCACCTGGTTGATGTGGACAGAAGGAATGGAGGCTGCAGAGACAGATGAGTGGCTGGGTGAGTTGGGCAGGGACTTGCAGGGACCGATGGAGAGCTGGTGCTTCTTCCGGAGAGCCACCACCTTCTGAGCCACTGCAAAGGGAGAAGGGACAGGGTCAGAGCTCAGAAAGCAGCTTCCTCCACCCACAGGTTTCTCGAGGGCTCCAGAGAGACCCATGCCCCTCCCCTGACCGATGTGCTGCCTGCACTGCTCAGGCTGAGTCCCCAGAGGCCACCTGCCCTCTCGGGCATGGCACAGAACAGCAGCTTCCCACGGACACCACGGCAACACTGTGAGCCCAGGCCTGCTGCAGGACAATCCCTGGGCAGTCCAGCACCTCCCAGTCACCCCTCAGGGCAACTCCAGGAGCCAGGTACTGGACTGAAGTGCCTGGGCAAACGCCACCTCCATCACTCTGGGCCTTGTGGGTCTGTAAGGTGACACCCTGAGGGCTCCTGTGTAGAACCCTTGGTGGGTCACTAGGAACCTTGCCATACTCTTTGTCTTTCCAGACTTGGAGTGCTGGCTTTGCTTGGAAGCACTGAGGGATGCTCAGGTGCTCACAGTGGCACTGGGGCTGCTCAGGCTCTGTGGGCAGGGCACACCTCACTGGCTGCACAGCAGATCTGTGTGTGGCTCCAGAGAAACCAGAACTAAGACTGGTGTAAGGGATGGCAGAAACTATCCCACAGAAGTGTGACTGGTGCTCAGGAAGAGCCTGGGCCTGGTATGCAGAAAGGTGAAGGTGACCTCAAGGTGCCTCATTTCAGGACCAGGGAGATGTTATTCCTCCAGTGTGGTCTCATTAGCAGGAGTGGTATGGGATAAGTGATGGGCAGAGCCTCTGCCAGCTCCCTGCCCACAACAGCTGAGGGGTTCTTCTGTGTATTTCCTGGCCTCTGGGGGGCTGGAGCTCACAGCCAGCACTGGGATGGGAGCTGTCCCCTGGGCAGGGGATCCAGAGCCTCCCTGAGGAGTTCATGCTGGAGCCTGGGCCTGCAGCCCCGTGTTTGAGTGGAACGATGGGGAGCAGCAATGCCACCAGCACCTCAGCCACAGACCCTGGGCCACGGAGCACTGGCTGTCCTCTCCTGCCCTCTCCAGTTCTCAGGGCAGAGGAAAGGCAGGAACATGCACTTGGGATCTGCAGCATAGGTGAAGCTCAAGAAGTCACCCCCAGCACAGGGCAGCACAGCTGCTGTCCCTCCTGTGCCCTGCAGGACTGGGCTTGGGTCAGTCCTCCTCCTCCTCAGGAACATTGCCAAGGTGACCATGGCTAGGGGTTCCCTGACCTTCTCTTGGTACAGAAACACCCTCAAAATGAAGCCCAAGAACTGCGGACCCCCAAACTGATGGCTCCTTGCAAACTGTCCTGACATCTGCTGAATATGAACCCCAGATTTCAGCCAACAAGAATTGTGAGGGAAATTCTGAGAATAAAGTTCTTTAGCCAGACCTCTTTGGAGCCAAGAGGGCAGAAGGCACATTCCACACCAGCCCCCACCTCAGAGGGGCTCTGCCATGAGGGGACCATGCCAACCACCCCTCAGGGCAGGCCTGACTGGACACTGCAGGACACAGCCCAGCCTGGGGCACTGCCCCTGCTTGTGCCAGGGCCACCTCCTGCCAATACCTGGGAACAATGAGATCCCACCCTCTCACTGCAGAAGTCACTGTGACATCTGTGGACTTGGGAAGGATGGAGGAGCACAATTCCCACAAAGCCAGCAGCACCTCCAGGGGGAATTCTGCCAGGACATGAGAAACCAGCAAGGAGGAAGTGACCCCCCTTCTCCTGCCACGTGTCCTTCTCATGGTGACCTTCGGCAGCCCAGACACAGCCTGGGCCACAAAAGCCCCAACACCACCAGGTACACGCTGCAACGTGCTCCATCAGACACAGCACAGCTCAACCACACGCAGCTGCAGGCCACAGACTGGACACCCAGGGTCTCTGCTGCTGCTGCCCGAGCTGTGGTGCCACAACAGCCAGGGCCACCCAGCTCTTTGAGAATCCCTCTGCAGCTGGTGAAGATGGAGATACCAGTTTTTCTGTCTTGGAGCATCCCCCCACTCTGCAGCACCATGTGTGTGTGTGGGAAGAGCTGTCTGTGACCACCAAGGGGCAGGGTGGTCACTCCATCAAGCTGCTGTGGCAGCACACTGACCTGCTCCCCAAAAAGGTCAGCGGCCACTGGTTGTGACCCAGGACAGTGGCAGGGAAGGGCTCTCTAGAAACAGAGGTGCAGCACACACTCCACACAGCATAAGCAAGCAGGCAGGCTCAGCCCTGAAAGCAGCTCCTCCTGCTCCTGCTGTGGGAAGCACATCTCCTCAGCCTGCTGGGGGCAGGTCTGCTGGGATCCGGGGTGGCAACTTGTGTGGGAGAGGTCACATAAACACAAGGCCTGATGGAAACTGGATTGCCATGAGGCATGGTCCTCACAGAGTCTGTGACTGCCAGGACTCCACACGACCCCAAACCAGCTGCACCAGGATCCACCAGATGCCAAACCAGTGCTCACTAGGAAGAATCACTTACCCCCTCAAGAAACACCTCATGCCATCAGTTCAGGCCATCCCCCCCTGTCCTGTCACTAGAGGGAACACACGATGCCCTTTAGGGCAAGGTCACAGCTTATTTGAGCAGACTGCAAACTCCCAGGAGGTGGTGCAGGTGCCCTGTGCCCCTCAGCATCACTGTGTCACAGACTCCTCTCCAAGCCTAAGCAGGAATGCTCCCTCACACTGCTCCCACGAGGAACAGCTGCCCCATCCAGCTGCTCAGGTGCTGCTTTCCCACTCCTAGAGCAGCACAAGCTCCTCTGTGGGAGCACACCGCTGCCCTGCCCTGCCCAGGCACCCCCCAGGGCTGCAGTTACCGTCCTGGAAGACCCTCTCCACGTTCAGGCCGTAGGTGGCACAGGTCTCGTAGTAAGTGCAGCGCTTCAGGTCGTTGGAGAGCTTGCGTGCCCGGGAGTCGTCGATGACGCGCGGGTTGGTGGCGCTGATGGCGTCTGCAAACCAAAGGGACGGGAGCTGAAAGGCAAGGGCCCTGCCCACCCACCACAGCTCCCACACAATCCACAAGTGCCACAGAAAGTCATCACTTCTGACCTCCCTCCCTCTCCTCACACAGAGGAACCCCCTCCCCACAAATGCCTGTGATCACCAAGTCCCACGTCTGTAGAAAAAGGGATGAGTCTCTGGGAATGAACCTGATGCAATTTCCCAAACTTCCCAGCCACTGACATTCCAGCAGACAGAGGCAGAACACCTCTGGGAGGTGTGGGGACCAAGGCCAGGCAGCCCTGCCTGACAAATAAAACAGATTTGTCAGTCTCAGCATTTTGGGGCTCATGGCCAAGCCCTACATGTTAAAGAATCCAAGGGAGAAATCCTCCTGGTTTAACGAGAAAGGCAACTCTGCTGGAATGTCTCCACAGCCAAGGAATTCCTGGACAGCTCCAAAAGTCTCAGTTTGTAACCAAGACAGCCACCCAGTGCTTGCCTGTTTTTGAAAAAGTTCCTTCCAAAGAGGAATCCAACTCCTTGAAGACAAGCCAGGGACAAGTGGGGGGCTGCAAACAAACCTTCTCAGATGGGGTAGGAGAACTGGGACGTGCCCTGTGAGGAAGCCCTCCTCGAGCTCTCCAGATGGTTGTGTGCCTGTACCAAGGCTAGAACTTCACCTGGTTCTGTGTCTGGGACAACAATGGCCACTGACCCTGCTACCTGCCCCACTCCTGTGCCTCCCCAGTGCATGCTGCCATCCCATTCCTGAGCCAGGATCACTCAGTCCTAAAACTCATTCCACAATCTCTAAATACCCAAAGTTTAACAACTTTGTTCTGCTGTTAATACCGGGCTCTGGAGCAGACCCCCTGTGACTCCCCCCCACTGCTCCTGCCTGTCTTCCTGGCCTCAGAGCTTCTTCCTGGCCAGGAGCAGGTCACACAGTGCTCAGGAACTGCCCTGCCAGGACAGTTCTTCCCTACATCCACGTCCTGCTCCTGCTCTCTCCTGTCACACAGAAAACTCCTCACGCCAGGCTCCCTCCTGCCTGCGCTGGCAGAGCTGGGGGAGGCAGCACCAGGGTATCACGCCATTTCCAAGAGGCAGCTCTCTGTGGGGAAGCTGAGATGGTGTGAGCAGGAACTCCTTCCTCAGGGCCCTGGGCTGAGGCTTCAGCATCATTCCTCAGGCCCATGCAAGGCCCACAGAGCAGGATCCCCCCTGTGCTGTGCTCCCCCCCGAGGCCGGGCTGCGGGCAGCCCAGGCGCCGCTCTCACCCTGTGTGCCCACCAGCACCATCGGCACCTCGGCGGTGTTCCGGTAGCTGCAGAGCCGCAGGTAGTAGTTGTAGACGGTCTGGAAGCTGATCTCATCCTCCAGGCTGAAGACAAACACCACTGCATCGACCCAGGCAGCAAACTGAAGAGATGGGGCAGGATTACAGCGGGGACGAGCTGGAGACCCGGGCCCGGGGCAGCCAGCAAGGGCAGCACACACGGGCTCAGCCAACACACACCTCCCCCAGCCCCTGGGCAGGGTGGGTGGAAGGGACCACAGGGAGGACAGGTCTCCTACCTGCAGTTCAGGGGGGCCCCCTTCGTCTCGAATCAGCAGCAAGTAGCTCTGACCATCCACCACGATCTCCTTCTTAAACCGGCCACCTTCAGGGAGCAAGGCAGCCCGTCAGTGAGGGGGAGCAGGCAGGGGACACCCCCAAACCAGGGCTGGGGGAGCTGCAGAGCCCCATGCCAGTGCTGGAGGAGCTGCAGGGACTGGGATCACCCTCAGCACCACGGAGAGGAGAGGAGAGGAGAGGAGAGGAGAGGAGAGGAGAGGAGAGGAGAGGAGAGGAGAGGAGAGGAGAGGAGAGGAGAGGAGAGGAGAGGAGAGGAGAGGAGAGGAGAGGAGAGGAGAGGAGAGGAGAGGAGAGGAGAGGAGAGGAGAGGAGAGGAGAGGAGAGGAGAGGAGAGGAGAGGAGAGGAGAGAGGAGCCAGCCCATCCCCAGAGCTTACCCTCTGGAGACTCCTCCTGCACGTAGGTGCCGGTCAGGTAGCGGTGCACCAGGGCCGACTTCCCACTGGACAGGTTCCCCACGATGCCCTGGAACAGATGCAGGTGTCACCTGGGTGCCCAGCAGGTGTCCCTGTGCACGAGGCCACCTCCGGGAGGTGACACCACCAGCACTGGGCACACGCTGGTGAGAGGCAGAGGTGTCCCTGAGAGGACACAGGGATGGTGTGACCCAGCCCAGGATGAGGTGGGAGGCCAGGGGACTGACCGGGCTCAGTCAGGCAGAAAGCAGCTGAGACTGGGGCACAGCCACCTGGACAGAGGGCAGCGAGTACTCTCGTCCTCACCTGAACAGGCACAGCCCTGTCAGAGCCACATCAGCTCCTCCCACAGCCTTTCTGCTCCTCAGGGAACACCTGCCATCCCAAGTCAATTCAGAAGGAGAAAAACCTTTCTCCCAGCCCACACATCCCCAGTTCTGGGGTGCTGCAGCTCTGGACAGCAGCTGCCAGTAGAAGGGGAGCAGAGGCCAGCTCCACACTGGGTCCAGGCCCAGCATGTGCTCGTGCCTGAGGCACCAGCACCAGGCAGCACTGCCAGCACCTCCCAGCAGAGCCGCCCACATGGAAACACCCAGCACTAGTGTTCAACCAAACCAAAGGAGAAAGCTACTGAGCACCCAGTCTCACTGTGGGGAAGCACATCTGACTGCAGCACCCTCAGACTGGCTGTGAAATGCAGGTGGGTGTCCTGGATGAGTCAGTCAGAGAGCCCAGCTCTGCTCAGTGTCAGTGTCCTCCTGACCATTAATGCTGCTTAACTGTGGCACAGGTCTGTACTGAAGGATCTGCACTGAAGGATCTGCATCTGGGCCTCATCCAGTCTGATGAGCATTGGCTGAGGGAGCAGAAGGGGCTCAGCCTGGAGAAAAGGAGGCTCAGGAGGACCCTTCTCATTCCACAACTCCCTGACAGGAGGGTGCAGCCAGGTGGGGATTGGGCTCTGCTCCCAAGTAACTAACAACAGAAGAAGATATAGCATCCTCAAATTGCATCAGGGGAGGTTTAGGCTGCTATCAGGTATCCCTTTTCCACAAAAAGGGAAGAGGTCACCTTCAGCTGAAGGCGAACCAAGTCACTATCCCTGGAAGTGTTCAAAAAATGTGGATGTGGCACTTGAGGACATAGTTTAGTGGTGATGCTGGCTGATGGTTGGACTTCATGATCTTAGATGGCTTTTCCAGCCTTAATGGTTCTGTGATTCTGTAGAGCTGCACTCACATGGCCACACCAGTGCCAGAAGACGTGGGGTGAGGAGTGGCTATAAACGCTAAAGCTGCCTCTGCCACCATTGAAGTTTATAGCCAAACTTTTCCAGGCACAGGGATGAGTTTGGCAGGTGAGTCACCACCAGGCAGGTTCTCCAGCTCTCAGCCAGGCACTGAAATGCTCCTGCTGCTCTGGGTCCTGCCAGGAGTCCTGCCCTGGGCCAAGCACACACTCCCTGCAAGAGGCACCAGCCCTGTGGCAGCCGGCGTTGTGCAGCACAGACCAGAGCACAGGACAGCACCTCCCTGTCTCTGTCTGCCAGCTCCTCCTGTGCCAACAGAGCCAGCACAGACCAGAGCACAGGACAGCACCTCCCTGTCTCTGTCTGCCAGCTCCTCCTGTGCCAAGGGAGCCAGCACAGGGCAGGACCAGGACAGCACCTCCCTGTCTGCCAGCTCCTCCTGTGCCAAGGGAGCCAGTGCATGGCAGGACCAGGACAGCACCACCCTTCTGCCAGCTCCTCCTGTGCCAAGGGAGCCAGTGCATGGCAGGACCAGGACAGCTCCTCCTGTGCCAAAGGAGCCAGCACAGGGCAGGACCAGGACAGCTCCTCCTGTGCCAACAGAGCCAGCACAGACCAGAGCACAGGACAGCACCTCCCTGTCTCTGTCAGCTCCTCCTGTGCCAAGGGAGCCAGCACGGGGCAGGACCAGGACAGCACCTCCCTGTCTCTGTCTGCCAGCTCCTCCTGTGCCAAAGGAGCCAGCACGGGGCAGGACCAGGACAGCACCACCCTTCTGCCAGCTCCTCCTGTGCCAAGGGAGCCAGCACGGGGCAGGAGCAGGACAGCTCCTCCTGTGCCAAGGGAGCCAGCACAGACCAGAGCACAGGACAGCACCTCTCTGTCTGCCAGCTCCTCCTGTGCCAAGGGAGCCAGTGCATGGCAGGACCAGGACAGCACCTCCCTGTCTCTGTCTGCCAGCTCCTCCTGTGCCAAGGGAGCCAGCACGGGGCAGGAGCAGGAAGCACTGACCAATGGGAGCCCACAGGCACACACTGCCACCTCTGTCACTGCTCAGAGCAACTTCAGATCCCCACAGTGCCCACACAGGTGACAACCCAGAGAACACAGGCTGGGCTGCAGCCCTGCCCGTCCTGCACGGGCATCTCTGCAGCCCCACTGAGCCAGGGGCTGCAGCAACACCGTGCCCATGTCATGGGCAATGGGAACAGCCCATCCCTGCCACTGCAGTCTAACCAGCATCATCACAGAAGCATGGAGTCCCAGAATGGCTTGTGCTGGAAGGGACCTTCAAGCTCATCCAGTGCCACCCCTGCCATGGACAGTGACACCTCCCACAATCCCAGGCTGCTCCAAGCCCCAGCCAGACTGGCCTTGGACACTTCCAGGGATCCAGGGGCAGCTTCTCTGGGCAATCAGTGCCAGGGCCTCACCACTCTCACAGGGAAGAATTCTTTCCCAGTATTCCATCTAACCCTGCCCCCTCCATGGGAAGCCATTCCCCTTTGTTCTGTCACTCCAGGCCCTTGTCCCAAGTCACTCTCCAGCTTTCCTGGAGCCTCTTCAGGCACTGGAAGGGGCTCTAATGCCTCCAGGATGAACACCCCCAGCTCTCCCAGCCTGGCTCCTGAGGGGTTTCAGCTCTCAGAGCATCTCCACAGCCTCCTCTGAACTCACTCCAGGTCCATGTCTATGTTTTGTTGGGGGCCCTGACATGGACACAGTGCTCCAGAAGGCCTCACAGAAGAAACTCTGGAGAGCCTAGCTCCAGGCAGGCAGCTCAGGGGTTCAGTGCCAGGCTGGCCATGGCTCCTCTGCCAAGGGAGCAGCTCCCAGCAGCAAGGGTGCCACACCACGCCAAAGATAAACACTCCAATGGCATTCACCTCTAGAACTCGGACAGAGGCTGCAGTTACACTTTGTTTGCACAAAGTACAAACCCTGACCTGCACCTCACCAAAATCTTGCTGCTCTGCCGTGTCCTTGAGCTCACCTGGAGCTTCAAACCAGCCACAGAGCTGACAATCCTGAGGAACACAGCCCCTGAGAAGCAGCAAACTGGAGCCAAGCACGGTGTGTAAGCACTGTGGGAGCCTCTGCTCCACGGTTTTTGGGAGAATGCAGGAACACAGTTGGCACTGTGCTGGCACTGCCCAGTGCCAGGTCCAGGGCACCGTCAGTGCCCCTCTGCAAGAGCTGCTCAGTCACAGCTTCCTCCTGGCCTGCAGCACTGGGAGGGAGCTTTTGGGGATAAACTGAGGGAGGGAAAACTGCTGAATGTATCTTAAATACATCACATTATTCAAAGACCTCGGAGAAAGTACCCTGAATGCCTGGGGACACAGGCAGGGAGAGCAGAGAGACCCTCAACTCCTGTGGGAGAGACAGAGGAGACACAGGACACAGAGCTGCTTGAAAATGGGAAGGAAGTGAAGCTGGACAACATTTCTTGCTGGGGGCAGCTCTGGGCCCCTCATGACAAGAAAGACATTGAGAGGCTGGAGCGTGTCCAGGGAAGGGAACAGAGCTGGGAAGGGGCTGGAGCCCCAGGAGAGGCTGAGGGAGCTGGGAAAGGGGCTGAGCCTGGAGGAAAGGAGGCCCAGGGGGGACCCAGGGAACAGGGACAGGAGGAGAGGGAACGGCCTCAGGTTGGGCCAGGAGAGGTTCAAATTTGGTATTGGGAAAATTCCTTCCTGGAAAGGGCTGTCCAGCCCTGGCCCAGCTGCCCAGGGAGGTGGTGAAGTCCCCACCCCTGCAGGAATTTAAAAGCCGTGTGGATGTGGCACCCAGGGACACAGTGATGGCCCTGGCAGTGCTGGGGGAGCAGCTGGACTCAGTGACCTGCAAAGGCTTTTCCAACCCAAACGATTCTGACACTCGAAACTTGCACTCCAAAAGCCCTCCAGGCTGTTAGAAGAGCTGCTCTGGCTGGATCAAATCCCGGAGCAACACAGATCCCCAGAGGTCATGCAAAACCTGGGGAAAGGGCTGTGCTACTTGAGGAAGAACTAAAGCTTCAGGATGGTTTAGCTGGCAGCATGGCTTTGCAGCCTTAGGGAGCCTCAACATCAGGCAGCAACACCCAAACATGTGTGAATGTTCTTAAAAATGCATTTCACAGGTAAACTAATAAATGAATATTCAAAGTTTGGTTTGATTCTCACTTAACTGCAGGTAAGAGACACTCACAGTGGCAGGACAGGGCTGGAATGTTTTGCAAGAAGAATTTTGTTCTTTTGTCTCCTGGACTAATATTGAAAAAAGATAATCTTGCAAAAGCTGCAAGGAAGAAGAACTGAAGGGCACACGAGAGGAGCCTGTAAGGAGAGCTGAGGGCTGGCACAGAGAGCACAGGAAGAGCAGAAGGAGGAACCCACCCACCACGGAAGCACCTGCAGCACCCTGCCCAGCCTGACACCACCTCCTGGCCACTGCAACACTGCCCCTGTCCCACCTGGAGGGGCTGTGGCAGGGGCAAAGGCTCAGGGGCAGCCCCCTGCCCACGGAGACCACAGCCCACAGGGAGCTGGTGAAGCCCTGCAATGGCCTGACCTGGGGGAACTGGCCCTGCACAGACAGGCCTGGGCAGCCTCATCCCCTCAGTCTGGCAGAACAGAGCTGAGTTCCAGCAGCCCTGCAGGGCAGGGACACCCCAGCAGGGGCAGGAGGAGAGCCAGTGCAGGGCTGAGGTCAGTGAGCTCTGAAGGAGCAGGGACACCTCCCGGGCCAGGACGGCTGCTCTGGGGGGGACCCCAGGGGCCTGTACCTGAACCACCAGCTGGGATCTGCTCCTGCTGCACCCAGACAGGCACCACAGCTCTGCCAGGGTCAGCAGGGAGGCTGAGGGGCTCCAATGGTGCCTTTCCACCTTCACATTCAAGTGCTCTCCCAGACCACCCCTCTGGCTCACCCCTCAGAGCGTGAGCTGCTGAGAAACCCCAGTCCTTCCCTGGCATGGCACCAGCCCCAGCTCCCCACTCCCTTCTGAGGATGAAGCCTCTGTGTTTCCACCTGGCCACATGAAAATGCAGGATTTTCTTGAGGATGTGGGGAACCAGGGGCATCCCAGGCACGAGGCACAAGTACTCACCACCTTCAGCTCAGGCACTGAGCGACTCAGGGTCCATTCCTGGCTGTTCACAAATGAATCTGCAGACAGAGGGAAGAAATCATCAGGTTACCCTCAAGACCCCAGCAAGGATCCTGCTACACTCTCCCTGCTGCCTCCAGGCAGATATTATGGCTCTTCCTGCCCTCCTGCCCCAAAGACACCGACTGCAGGAGGGCCCAGCAGGCAGCCAGGGCCCCAAGTGGGGCTGAGCAGCAGCCCAGCAAGGGCAGGAGCAGGATGGCACCAGAGGCCGGGCTCCACTGCCTGGAACCCTCCCTCCAGCCCTGCAGGAGCACAAAAACCCCTTCAGCACCCCCTGCCCGAGGCACAGAGGACAAGGGAAGCACTGGGGACCTGACGCCCTTTTGGGGAGCCCCAGAGCTGAGGGCAGATGCCAGCACCCCTCAGCATGCCTCAGGCTGTGCAGGGTGGAGCGGCCAGCAGGACATCGGCCACGTTCCTGACTGAGCACAAACATAATTCATTACTGCATATTATGGAATTGGCAGCATGTGCAATAGGCTCACAGAGGCTGTGGCAATCCAGCATGGCTTGAGGAAACACCCCCACCCTGCCACAGAGCATCTGGAGGAGGAGCAGGAGCCTGGAGGACACCTTGAGTACCAGAAGCAGCCAGCAGCCCCTCCTGACAAACCTCAGTCCCTCACTCAGAGCTTCCATCCAACACCAGCTCCAGGGCAGCACCCACAGGAGCAGCACCTCCTGCATGTTTGTCACATACCAACAGAAAGCATTTTTGGAGACCAGAAACCTGTGGGAGCTCTGCATCTTCAGGAGCCTGTGATAAACCTGCCAAATCTGTGGCCACAGACTCGCAGGAATGGGAATCTCAGATGGGCTCAGAAGGGAAGCAGCAAATCCACCAGACCCCAAAGCAGGCAGCAATCAAACACGGTGACCTGGGCACTGCCACTGCTCCAGTGTCACCCCAGGGCACACGGAAGGTGGCTCCAGACCCCCCCCAGCAGCCCCAACCCCACAACCACAACTCCTAGTGCCTGCTCCAGAGCCCCCAAACCACCCTCACAGGGAACAATTCCTTCCCAATATCCCACCCATCCCTGCCCTCTGGCAGTGGGAGCCATCCCCTGTGTCCTGTCCCTCCCCAGCCTCTCTGCAGCTCTCCTGGAGCCCCTTCAGGCCCTGCCAGGGGCTCTGAGCTCTCCCTGGAGCCTTCTCCTCTGCAGGGGAACATTCCCAGCTCTCCTGGAGCCCCTTCAGGCCCTGCCAGGGGCTCTGAGCTCTCCCTGGAGCCTTCTCCTCTCCAGGTGAGCATTCCCAGCTCTCCTGGAGCCCCTTCAGGCCCTGCCAGGGGCTCCCAGCTCTCCCTGGAGCCTTCTCCTCTGCAGGTGAGCATTCCCAGCTCCCCCAGCCTGGCTCCAGAGCAGAGGGGCTCCAGCCCTCCGAGCACCCACCTTGTGTTGAGGGCAGCACTGCTCCACAGCCCTGCCCTCACCCCAGCTCGTGTTCCAGCCCTCATAATTCCCATGGGGAGGTTGGACACACAACAGCACCAGCTCCTCCTCCGTCTCCAGGCTAAAGCTGCATCTCCCCCCTCTCCCCTCCCTGGGCAGCACAAAGCCATGGGGAAGAGCCCACTCCTGCTCCCAGTGCCAGAGGGATGGCTGAGCTGCTCAGAGAGCATGAGGCAACAAACCACGAGCCAGCACTGTGCCTTGTCCTTGCTCTGTGCAGCCACCAGCATCACAGTCATCCAGCATGGTTGAGGAAGCTGCAAACATGCTGCTCCTAGCTGTAGTCTGCCTTCCATGGCTGACTTAGGAACGCTCCTTTTCCAGGAGTTACAGAGAAACAATCCCCCAGTCTGCTGCAGGAACACCAGGTTATTTATAGCCATCCTGAGGAATCATTCCTCCGCCGTGTCTTTCACCTGCCCTTTCCTTTTTTAGGCAGAGGTAACACTTTTATTAAGACAATCCATCAGTCAGGAGGAAAATGATACATTTTTGAGCCCTTTCCAAAAGACAACAGCACACCTGTATTTCCAACTGCATCACTGGGTATAAAAATAGCTGTCACCTCCACTTGGGACTTCAGCCCCACTCAGTTTCTTTGGCAGGTAATGTGACAGATGAAGCACCATGCAGGCCTCCCTGAGGGGAGCAGGCAGCACACACCGTGCTGTGTCACTACACACAGCAGGCTGTGGCAGGGGGCACCAGGCACAGACACTGATCAGCTGGGAAGGAGGAGAGGCAGGGACAGCCCTGCAGAGGCTCCTGGGCTCTCCCTGGATCTCTCAAGGATGACCAGGACAAGCTGCCCCAACACCTGCCAGCTGCCTCCTGCACCAGCTGTCCCGACAGACCCTTGTCTGGTTTTTAACCCAGGTTCAAGAGTTTGCAGCACTTTGATTTTTGACTTGCTGAGAAGGCCCCTGAGTAAACCTTCACACAAATAAACACTGACAGCAGGAGGCCAGCAGGACTGTACTCAGCCACACAACACAGCCCGCTCCTCACTGCCATCAGCACACCTTACCTGAGCTCCAGGCACACCTGCACACCTGCCTGCCCACTCCAGCATCTGCCAGGCCTGGATGGCAGCCCAGGTCACCAGGGACAGCCCAGCTGCCACTGCAGCTCCTGGGGACCCACCCAGCACGTGTGGCATTGCCAGCCCAGGGGTCCCGGCACAGCCCAGGGGTCCCAGCACAGCCCAGGGGTCCTGGCAGAGCCCAGGGGTCCCGGCACAGCCCAGGGGTCTCACTGCAGCTCAGGGGTCCTGGCACAGCCCAGGGGTCTCACTGCAGCCCAGGGGTCCCAGCACAGCCCAGGGGTCTCCGCACAGCCCAGGGGTCCCAGCACAGCCCAGGGGTCCCAGCACAGCCCAGGGGTCCCGGCACAGCCCAGCACACTGCCAGCACCCACAGTCTCCACTCAGCAGCATGCCAGGGTGCGAGCACCACTTTACACAGTGCAGCTGGAATTTCCCTTCCATCACAATTGCCTGGGAGATACTGAGATACAGATCTTGGAGAGGCATGGTGCCCCTGAGCCCCCTTCTGGAGCTAAGGTCACAGATGTCAGGGGCAGAAGAGCCCCGTGTGCCCCTGACACCCTGGGCCAGACCTGTACACACCAACTCTTCAGCTGAGTAACACCTCGGTGAACAGACACTGTCCTGTTCAGGGGGACATCCCACCATGACTCTGCACACTGTCTGGAGCAGCACTTTCACAGCCTTTCTCCTGCCCCAGGAGCTGAGTGGGAGGCAGTTTCCTCCTGCACAGATTGATTAAGGATGAAGAGGGCAGTGCCTGGCAGGCAAAGAGGCCATGCATGTCCACACCCCAGAGCAGCCTTGTGTCCTCTGCCTGCACCCTGCAGCATGTGGGCAAGCCTCCCACCCACCACCTGGACAAGGTACTCTAGGCCATCAGCACTTGATAGGACAAGAAGAAATAGCCTCAAGTTGTCAGGGGAGGTTTAGGTTTGATACTGAGAATATTTCTTCCCTGAATCAGCTGTGCAGCCCTGGCCCAGGGCAGTGGTGGGGTCACCATGCCTGGAGGGATTTAAAAGGCACGTGGATGTGGCACCTGGGTTGGGGGTGGCCATGGCACTGTGGGGGGAATGGTTGGTCTGGATGGTCTGAGAGGCCTTTTCCAGCCTCAATGATTCTGTGATTCTGTGACTATCAGCCAGCTGGGGAAGGCCGGAGGGTTTGGAGCACAATCCACTTCCACGTGTCAGGCTGGGGTCAATGCCACAACTGCATGACTTACAGGCTGTCACTGTAAGTGTCCCCTGGTCCCTTTCACACCCCTGCTCTGCCCCAGGACACGCCAATCACCCACCTCTCACCACACAAGAGACTCATGCAACACATGCACACCACCCCGACAGCTGGGGGACCCACGTCCGTGCAGAAAGCCACCCACAGAGCCACAGAGATCCCACATCACCTGGGCCCTGCAGCCACCTGCACCCACGCTCACAGGGACAGCTCTGTCACCCAGGCCTCAGACAACCCCAGGATCAGCCTCCTCCCCATTCCTTGCTTGCTTCCCTCCCGCGGCATCAGCTCCCGCAGCAGTGCGTGCAGGCAGGCAGGGTCACACCCACGGGGCTGCCAAAGGGCAGCTCACCAGCAGTTTCTCAACCCAAAACAACCACAAACCAAGCAGCTGGCTGCTGAAAACCAGCAACATGACCCCGGTGCCAGCTCTGTCCACACAAGTGTTCATCCTTGGTTGTCAAAATGCAAAATGAGGCAAGTCACTGCCCTCATGGCTACGAACCCCATCAGTGTGACATTACACACCCTGCGTGTCACTGCAGCTATTGCACACCAGAGCAGCAGCAAAGGTCCAAAGCCACAGCAGCAGACTGATTTGGGCCCCCCTCAAACAGCATCATTCCCTCTGCAGCTGCCAGACCCTCCCCATCTCCCTCCAGACCTCCCCCACCCACCACGCTGAGGCGGAGGGGTGCAGGGGTGCCCAGCCCTTGGCACTGCTCCCCTGGGACAGGCACAAGGTCCCCATCGTCTCCTGGGTGGAGCTGTAACCATGGGGAAGCACACGGCGAGCCCAGGCAGCCTGAGCAGGTGAGGCACAGCCCGAAATGCAGGCAGGCAGGTGAGCAGAGCACCTGCCCTGCAGCACCTGGGCCCTGCTGCCAGCTCATTCAGCAGGGACTGCCCCCAGCACGAGACACCCCCAGGGACTGATCTCCCACTGGGCACAGGGGTTCAGGTAGCACCAGGGAGTCACTACTGGATAGCTTTACTGCTGGACTGGCTGCATCACCTGCAATTCCAGATGAAAATATACCTGGTCACTCTTCCTGCATCTTCTCTCTCTTATCTAATCACATAGAGGGAACCAGGCTGTCCATGCTGCAGTTCTACACCTTCTCCAGGTGTACCTGACCTCCAAAGCCGAAGCAGTGGGCTCAGGAACCACTGTGATACCAAGAGCTTCAGCACAGCCCAACAGCATCCTTGGGTCCACAACACAACCATACAAGAGGAGACCAGTCCAGACTGGCCTGGGGAAAGGAGATTCGGGACAAGTCTGTTACTCCCCAGAAGCTTCTCTTGATGGAGGTTTTCTGGCACAGGCAGCTCTACTGCAGAAGATGGAAATCTGGGAGGTGGGGTGGGCAGAGCTCCTGCCACGCAGAAGAGCAGACAGGGACATAAAGAAGGTGCTCTGTGGATGATGTCCCTTGGTCATTCCAGACACCTTCAGGACCTACAGCTGTGGGACAGCAGTGCCGTGCACCGAGGAGGCAGGATCAGCACCCTCCATCCCAGAGCTCAGACACTGTGCCCTGCAGACAGCTTGGAGGGGGTCAGCCACAGACCCACAGCTCCCAGCACCAACATGCTGCACAGAGGCTGGGAGGAGGAAGGGGCTGGCCAGCCAAATTCAACTCCTCAGCCCAGCTGCTCGCTCCACGGGATGACAGGCAGCAGGTTCAGCTACTCCAGAAGAGCCAGTGCCAGACACATCTGGTCTCCCCACACAGCAACTAATAATTAACCAACTCATTATCCAAGCCACGGCGGAACTCCCTTGGACACTGCAACGCTGGACACCAAACCCAGCCTTGAAACCAGGTCAGAGGCTGCACAAACACAGCAGGGGCCACACAAACCAAGGCCACCTGTGGCCACCGCTGCAGCCACACAAACGGACCCACCTGACCACACACACAGATCAAAGGGAGGCAGAGGCAGCGTGCCTGGGCACAGCCACCCTTCCTGGGCACAGCCACCCCTCCAGGCCAGGCTGACAAAGCCCCTATCCCGGCCATGCTGGCAGGAAGGGGATTTCTCCAGGCCCAGGACCAGCACAGGCACAGCCAGCATTCCAGTCAGCACTGAGCCAGCACGGGAACCCACTGCAGGACACGACCTTGGCAAGGATTATCCCAGCAGAGCTTTAAACCCTCTGCAGCAACAAAAGGAGACAATGCTGTGTCTCTCTGGGAAAGGGCACACTCAGGAACTGTCACCCTTGCGTCGTCATCATGACACAGGTGGCAGCAGCTGGTGTCACTGTGCTCTGAGGTCAGTGCAGACTCTGGGAGATCCAGGCATTTCAACCTCTGCCCTCCAGCCCCCATCCAAACACTCAAAGACCCAAACCAAACCCTGCTGTGATGGTGGGACAGGGTCTGCTGGAAGGGAAAACCCAGCAGAGAGTGACACGGAAGGACAGGTAACTCAACCTCCCATCGAGCACTCCATGGGGATCTACCTCACCAGCAAAAACCTGTTCCCAATGTGCCTGACCCCACCAGTGCTGGCAGGTGAACGCTGGAGGCACAGGGCTCCCTCTCCCTAAGGCTGCCATGACTGCAGTCAGACACCTCTGCACCCACCACACACACTGACCTCGTCCTAAGAACTGAGCCCTCCGAAGTATCGTCCCAACAGCTCCCTTCTTGACACCTCCCAGAACTGTCAAGCTTTTCCCATGTGCGGACACCAGACTGGCCTCAGCATCTGAGGCATCTCTAACCCCACCATGACACCTCTGCCTCTCACCAACACTCCCAGATCAACCAAGGCAAGTACCAACACGAGGTGATATTTATCATGACCTACCCAACTCACTATGCAAACTTCACCCAATCCATGAGGAAACAGCCTGTCTTCTCTCAGCAGCCTTCCCTCACATGCCCTGCACATCAGTACTCCACACACCAGAGTAAAGGAGGTACCTTAAAGAACCTCAAAAAGCAGGGCATCTCTCTGGGAGAGGGGACACCACTGTGATCACAGAATCATGGAATATCCTGAGCTGGAAGAGATCCCCAAGGATCATTCAGTCTCACCCCCGTCCCTGCACAGACACCCCAACAATCCCACCCTGTGCCTGAGTGCACTGCCCAAATGCTCCCCGGGCTCTGGCAGCCTTGGGGCGGTGACCATACCCCAGGGAGCCTGTTCAGGGCTCAACCACCCCCTGGGGAAGAACTCTCTCCTGATATCCAGCCCAAACTTCCATGACACAGCTCCGTGCTCTTCCCTCAGATGAAGAATGCTCCCTGAGCCATCAGAGATGCTGTACCCATCACACAGTCCCTTCATGCACAGGGACCAGTCCAGTTTTCCCAAGACCATACCTATTAGAGAGCCTCTCTGGAACAGCACCAGCCAACACCTGGATACCCAGAAACGCTCTGAACCACTGACCACGATCACCTGGATCAGTCCAAGCCGGTCGGATTCTGTGGTGACTTTGCTCTCTAGGCCCAAGGGCTGCTGCCCTCCCTTGCCCATTACACAAGGATCAGCTCTTTACGTCGTTTTTGGGTAACAAACCCTGAAATCCCCCCTCACCTCTCTGCCCGCCCAATCCCAGCCAAACCCCTCCAGGGCTGGGAGCAGCACTGGGAGCATCCCCCTGGCTTCTGTGGGATGTCTGGATGCAGATCCTGGTGCTGGGTGGGTATGACAGCGTGCTGTAAACAAACCACTCCAGGTTCTGGAAGCAGAGAGCGCTGCCTTGGCTCTCTGCCGGGACTCCCACAGCCAGCCTTTCCAGGGCTGATAACCACAGCTGCAGCTGCACCCCCAGGAGGGCAAGTCGGGGCTGCACCAGCAGCTTTCCCAGGGCAAGGTGGGCAGCGCCCACACAGAGCATCAAAGTTGGTGGTTGTCAGGCGGGTGTTTGGAACACCATTGGCCTGCAAGGCTGCAACAGGAACGGGGCAGAGACCTCCCGAGCAGCCCGGCTGCGGCAGCACTGAGGCTGTGCCCCTCCGGCCCTGCCTCAGAGACCCACAGCTCCCACTGGAAGAGGCCGTGAACCAACATTCTGAGCAGAGAGACAACAGGGAGATGGGGCACGAGACAGGACCAGCAGCAGCTGCTTCGTTGTGCAGACTTCACCGCTGCCTTTTCACACCTCACCATCCCCAACAGGGGCACAGGGTTGGTGAGCACAGGTACAGGTACCAGGCAGGTAATGAATGGTGCTCCCAGTGTGACTAAACCCAGTGTGAGCTGCACAGCACCAGGGGCTCCTGCCAGGAGCCACAGAGGCAGCCTAGAGAGGTCAGTACCAGAGCCTCTGCCTCCAGCACGAGCCACGGCGGCAAACACTAACCCCTGCAACAAGAAGAGGTCCCGCATGAGCTGGCTGGTCACTGCTGCAGGGACCCCAAATCACCCACACCGCTCCCCGCAGAAGCCTCAGCAGGATCTCCCAAAGACGGATCCAAAGGGAGCTCCTACCTGTCTGCTGGAGGAGCCAGGTGAAGGCAAGGACGCCAACCAAGTGCTCAGCCTCGGCTGCTTCTCTGGGAAGCGCGGGGCCGGCTGCTGCTGGCGCAGCTCCCGCTGGAAGCGGCAAGCAGCAACAGGCCCCGCTGCAGGGGCAGGGCCCGGCCCTCCCTGCCCGCATACACCCACATTCCCCAGCCATGAGCGCAGCCTCCCCTCTCCTGGGAACCTCCCGCCACCCAGCCGGCAGCGGCACGGCCGGGGCTGCCCTGCCAGCACCGCAACCCCCGGAGAGCAGCAGCATCCCGGCCCTTGGCCTCGCGGCACGTGGGCAGCCCTGCATCCATCCGAGCCTCCAGAACGCTCTCCTGGAGCACAGTGAGCCCGAGGGACGGAGCGGGATAGAGGATGGAGCCCCCTGAGCTCCCTGGGCAGCTGCAGAGCTGCTGCTGTGCTGATCCCTGTGGCCCAGCACTCCTGGGAAACATCCAGGCATGATGCTGCCCTGGAACAGCCGCTGCCTCAAGAGCAACCGGGCTCCTCGGGAGCATGTGGGTTCCCTGGAGAGCCTGCCAGCCCTAAGACATTCCTCTGGCACAGCAGCCAAGCAGAGAACAGCCTCCACAACACCCAGACCCAGAGCAGAGCCACGGAACCCAGCAAGGCCCCCCGAGAGCGGGCGGCAGGGCTTGGCCCAGCCCCCAGCTCCACGCGTTCCATGCCTTAAAAAGCTGTGGATGCTGCTGCTGCTGCTGCCTCACGCCCCTGCCAGGCCACAGGGCTCGCCTGCAGCTCCTTCCACAGCGCCTGGAAGCGGACAGGGCACAGAGGCACAACCAGCACAGCCCCGGCTGAGGCCCCACAAAGCCCTGGCGCTGGAGATCTCCCCACCAACATCAGTCAAACACCCGAGAGCCGCTTCAGCTGCCGTGCCCATTGAATGCCCAGCCCCGTGGGGGTCCTGTCCCCCTGTCCCATCACTGGTAATGCCACACCTGCTCTCTGCAGGCTGCCCCATACCTGGTGAGGGTCCCTGTGGTCTGCTCAAGGGACCTTGGCAGGGGTGGCCGGGGCTGAGCACCCCCCAGACGAGGCCTGGCACCAGGCACATTTCTGGGCTCCCCAGCCCCCTCTGCTGCTCCACGTCTCTGCTCTGGCAACCTCCCAAACAGCCCCACTTGCCTGGGAGCCCACCAGCAGCACTCCTTTCCCCATTCCACCGAAGTTGCAGAGCAAGGGCAGGAAGGCTCGGCCCACCCCTCCTTGATGGGACAGCACCACGGCAAGTAGGACATGCAACACATGTACCTGACTCCCAGGTGTGCGGCCAGCAAGGGAACCAGACCCCGGAGCACATCCTCCCAAGCAGCCACACCAGCTGCTCCAGCACCATTGATGATGGCAGTGCCCAGGGCACCGGAGCAGGATGCTGTGAATGCTCACGCGATCTCACTGCAGCCCAGTGCAAACCCTGCAGAGCACTGGGACAGAACCAGGTGCCAGTGCACAGCCCGGAACCTCAGCTGGGACAGGCCCTGTACAGCCACCCACCCCTGCAGGCCCTGTCGGCACAGCGGGCTCTGGCCAGCCCAGCGCGGCTCCTGTGCTTACTTACCCAGAGCCCGCAGAGGACCCCCACCCAGGAGGACAGGCTCAACACTGCCATGGGGATCCTTGGGGCACACGCTGCCGGTGCTGCCACGCTCTCGCCTTCGGAAGCGGCTCGTGAGGAGTTTCCAGAGTCCCCCCGTCTGCACGGGGTCGGGGTGCAGCCGGCCCCCGACCCTGCTCAGCTCCGGGTAGAGCAGGTCCCGCTTGCTGGGGCAGGTGTGCAGGGAGCTGGCATCGCCCTCGCTCTTGGTGCGGAGGCGCGTGGGGCGCAGGAGCCCCCCGGACTCCGACCGCCGCAGCTCGTGGCCCCGGCGCAGGCGGAAACTGAAGCTTTTCCGCAGGGAGCTGAAGTTCTTCCTGGGGCTGGAGCCGCTCCAGCCGCTGCCCCCGAAGAGGTTCCAGCGGCGGCTGCCCCAGAGGGAGCCCCCCCGGAGGAAGCCAGGGCTCTCGGCGGGGTGCGGCGGCCGGGCGCTGGGAAGGAAGGTCATGCTGCTGGGGCGCGGGCGCTGCGCCTCGTCGGGGCCGTCGCGCTCTCCCTCGGGGCTGTGCCTGCGGGGCGAGCGCAGCCGGAGCAGCTCCAGGAGGCCGCCGCGGGCGCGGGCGGGGGGCGGCGGCGGCAGCAGCGCCCCGGGCAGCCCGTTCCCCGCCGCGCAGAAGCTCTTGGGCCGCCGGCGCTGCTGCTGCGCGGCGCCCAGCGCGGCCTGGACGGCGGGGACGCCCTGCAAGTCCAGCGACTCGCAGACGCTGACGGCGCGGCGGGGGCTCGGCCGCGGGGCGCCCCGGCCCGGCCCGGCCCAGCGCCAGCCCTCGGCCATGGTCAGCGGCCGGGCTGCCCCATGGCCCCACGCCCGCCGCTCTCCGCCGCCGGCGCGGGGCTCCCACGACGCGCCCGCATGCCCGGGCCGTGCTCGGCGCCGCCAGCGCGGGGCTGGGCCGGCCCGCCCCGGAACGGGCCGGGGCCGCCATGGGGATGGGGCGGGGGCCGGGGCCGCCCCGCCCGCCGCGCCCTCCGCGGGCACCGACGGCACCGAGGCCGGGGAACGGGCAGCGGCGGCGGCGCCGTCCCGGAGCGGCGCGGGGCTGCGGCCCCGGGGCAGAGCAGCGCCGGCCCCTGTTACTGCTCGGCCGCGCTCAGCGCCCGCACCAGGGACCCGCACCGGGGAGCGACGGCTCTGCCCGGCCGCCCGGACCCCGCCGTGGCGCTCACTGCGACCAGAACCGGCCCGGACCCCGTCGGGGCGGCGCCGAGCGCCGGGAGCAGAACCTGTCTGGGCCCCTGCGGGGCGTTCACCGGGGCCAGAACCGGCCCGGACCCTGTCAGGTACCGACCGCCGGGCCCGGCCGGCAACGGGGGCCTCGGTGCGGCGCGCGGCCGGCCGTGTCCGCCAGGGGGCGCTGCTGTCCGTGACACCGGCAGCGACACCGCGATCCCGGCGGGACCGGCTCCGGGATCGGCTCCGGGATCGGCACCGGCAGCGACACCGCGATCCCGGCGGCACCGGCTCCGGGAGCGGCACCGGCAGCGACACCGCGATCCCGGCGGGACCGGCGCCGGGATCGGCTCCGGGATCGGCACCGGGATCGGCACCGGGATCGGCACCGGCACCGGCACCGGGATCGCACCGTGCACCCCTGCGGCGGGACCGGCTCCGGGAGCGGCACCGGGATCGCACCCTGCACCCCTGCGGCGGGAGCGGCTCGATCCGCCCCTTGCGGCATCCCCGCGCCCCCCGCTGCCCTCCCCGGTCACACATCCCGCAGCCCGGCTCGGAGCTTCCCCTCTCCTGCCAGCAACCCCCCGGCCCTGCATCAGATCCAGCTACCTTCTGCCTTCTCACCTTTCCCAAACCTGCGATCAGCTGCGTGATGCCCAAGAGCCGCCCTGTGCTCAGGGACACGCGAAAACCGTCAGAATGGACCCCGGGGGTGCGGGCAGCCCGGAGCACCACACCCTGGAGCACAGACCCCCAGGAGCACTGACTTCCAGAGCCCACCTGAGCCCAAGGCAGAGGGCACCAGGTGAAGTGTGACCACCTCAGCCAGAGCTTCACTCCGGTCTAGTTCCAGGGCAGTCATTTCCCTTAACCAAACCCCCCATCACTAAGCACTGCCCCTCCTCGGCCACTGGTGTCCTGACTGTAGTCACCTCCTCCACCTCTTCCCCAGCACCCCCATTGCTGCCTGCAGTCCCTGTCTCCAGCATCACCCCAGGGCGCTCCTCCTTCTCCTCTTCCTCCTCCTCCTTTTTCCTCCACACCTTTTCCCTCTCCTGCCTTTGCTCCTTCACATTGCAAGTATGATCTGTGCTCCCTCTGGGGAGGAAAAAAAAAAGATGCCTGACTCCCCCTTAAACTATTTTTACCTTACTGAAAGCCCTGTCTGCTGAGACAGCCCAGGTTTTCTCCTGCTTCTCCAGGCCTCTCCAGGGAACACCTTAACATCAAGCACCTCCCTCTCCCCCTCCTTATACAGGAATCTTTGACTCCACTGCCTTCACTCTTCCAAACTCCCACCACCTTCTTGGAATGTGCCTTCTCTTCCAGCCCTCATCCTCCTCCACAGCAGGCCTCATCCTACCTCTCCACTTTTCTGGATGCACCCAGGCCTCGGACACAGCCAAACCCCACCTAGAGCTCTTCCCCTTCCTACTGCACAGCCAGCACCTCGGCCAAGCCCCTTTCTTCTCCCTTTTCCCTCCTCTCCTGAGCCCACAGGTCCCACCATCCCCTCCCCTCTCATCCCTGTCAGTACCACAGACCCCATCACGGCATGCAGGAGCAGAGGTCCCACCCAGAGCCTCTCCTGGGGCTGCACGTCCTGCTCTTCCCTGAGGGGTCTGCAGCTGTTGGCACCAGGCAGCAGCTCCCGGTGCACGGAGCTGTAGCTCAGAGCCGCCGCTGCCCACGCCGTGGCCGTGGCCGGGGGGCAGGCAGTGGTCACTCCCACTGCCCTCCCTCCCCAGACAACGGGCACCTGTGCCTGGCACTGAGCAGGAGGCGCCTGCCAACGCGCCCGAGCTGCAGCGCTGCCATCTGTGCCAAGGTCACAGGAACACGCCAACTGCCAGACTGGATCCGACCTGCACGCACAGCATCTGCCAGCCCGGCTCCCCGAGCAGCACTGCAGCCAGCAGGAGGAATTCTGCAGGAAGCAATTGCAAGGGAATGTCTTCCAACGTACTGAACACCAGACAGGCCTGGCTGTGGGGACCAGGCTGTCAGATCCGACCTCTCAGGGGTACCTCAGGCACAGGCACCTGGCTCTGGGCAGGGAACCGGCTCAGGACCCTTCCACCACGCCTGGCACAGCTCTGTGCTCCCAGGGATGGGGAGTTCTTCCTGCAGGGAGACGGGACCGTCTATATCCATCTCTTTCCAAACCCTGGGTTTAACACATACTCCAAAAGCACCAGATGGTTCCCCTTCCACATGAGTCTCAGCTTTTTAAAATATTCTGGCAGGTTCTGGCTGTGAGGTGTCGCTGAATCACAGACTGTCTGCTGGAGAGATGATGCACCTTGTGCTGCCCGCTGAGGCACGACTGGACATGCTGGGTCGCCCCAACAGGGTCTGTCTGACCCATCCCTATGACCTCCTCAAGACCCCCCAGCACTACGACCTCCTCAAGCCTTCTGCAGCCTGTGACCTTCCTGTTCCAGCTCTTCCTCCTCCTGTGACTCCATCCAAATTCAGACTAAACCTACTGAAAAATATGGGGAGTTCCCCTTAGCTGATGACATCCCTTTCCTGTCCTACCAGGGATCATATTTTTAAAGCTATTGGTGTTTTTAAAGCATTCCCAATTCTCTGCAGCTTGTCTTCACCTTTCCTAAACACCGAGTCAGAACCTGTGCACAACAGTCAATTGGAACCTCCAGCAGCCTAAGAAGAAATACAGGTACAACACCTGTCCTGCTGCACCCCAGTAAGACACTGGTCTTTACCACAGTAACAGTGTAAGGCTGTTCTTACCTAATTAGGCTGTTTCATTGCCAAGGTTTCCACATGCTGTGTGCATTGATACCTACATTGACATGATCCCCTTGACATTATTCTGAAAAACGTCTAAAATAGGCTAAAATGGAGCCTTAGATTCAAATCCTGGGGTTGAGGGCTGCAGGGCACCTGCACACAGGTTGGGAATCTCTACCCCAGGATGGGTTCAAACCCTGCCAGTCCTGGCAATGCATGGACTCCAGCTGCCTCAGCCCTCCACTGATGGAGGAACTGTTCTGAGAAGGAGACCAGGAAACACCAGGGCTTGAGGAGAGCCATCACTGAAACTCCCCACATGCCTTTAATGTGTCTGTTCTCTGGCAGTTCATACCATAACCATACTGGGTTGGACTGGAGCTGTGTCTGTGACTAATGCAGATGACAGGTGACAGCTCACCTGCTCACAAGGTGGGCAGCAGCTTGGCTGGAGTCCCCAGGGCTATGCAAGGCTGCAGAAGCATCTCCAAGAGCTGGGAAGTAGCAGGGCTTTGGTAATCTGACCCAGAGCAGGTGCCTGGGGACAGAAGCAAGCTGGCCCCTTGTCAGCCCTTCTTGGAGTCACATGCATGGTACAAACATTACAGCCACGAACATCTGTCTGAAATTAATATAATCCATGAGAGGCTTAACAACAGCTGCATAGGAAGAGTCTGAGAGCCAGGGAACATTCCAGTGCTGGTTGGCCCTGGTGTGACATTCAGGGTGGAGCCCCAAAAATGAAAAGGAGTCTAAACCATGGTCAAATGCTCCACTGTGCTCCCCAGACCCCGTGACACTGGGATCACTGCTCTCCCAGACCCACTGGCACTGGTGTTCCCCCAGACACAAACACTGTGCTACTTCAGAGATCTGCAGATAGGCTGATTTTGTTGCCAGGGAGATGTCCATCTGGGAGGATGGGACACCTGCACTCACCATCCCCCCTGGGTCCAAAGGCACTGTCACTGCAGAGGGGCCTGAGTCTGGGGCCCCCTGCAGCCCCACACATCCAGCATGGATGGGGGGCCAGCACTGCCTGGGCAGCCAGGGGAGGGATGAGGTTCCCAGCACGGACGGCCCCAGTGGTTCCCAGTGCCCAGTTCCCAGAGGGCAGGTACCAGCAGCAGAGCAGGAGCACATGAGACACCAGCCAGCTCCAGGCCCTAGGTGCCACCAGGGCTGCCAGTGCCCGAGGCCGACAGCCCTGCACAGACCGTGGGGCTGGGGGGCAGACCAGGCTAAGCACCACTGCCAGGGACACAGTCAGGACCGGCTGCAGGACAGGTGACGAGAGCACACCTGTGCCAGGCTGCAGGGCACCCGGGGCCCCGGCAGACGCTGCCCAGCAGGAGCAGCACAGCAGCAGGGCTCTGTGCAGGGCCTGGGACGGCGGCCAAGCGCCCCCACAGCTGCAGCAGGACCCCGGGTAAGGAGCACGCCGGAGGCACCGGGCTCTGCAAGGCAGCTCCAGCCGGCTGGGCCACGCACCGGAATACTGATGAGGCTGTGCCCGAGCTGGGGGCGCAGGCTCCGTGTCCCGGCCGTGGGGGCAGCCGCAGCCCCCGCAGCCCCACGTCACGGCCCACGCTGCCACGCGTCAGCAGCACCGTCACCAGCCCTGCCTGCTGGCCCCACGGGGCGGGACGCAGCCCGAGACATCCTCGGCCAAACAGGGGGAGGGAGAAGGAGACAGGCGTCCCCTGACCCTGAGCAGAGAGACACGTTCGTGCTGAGTCCTGCCACAGGCTCGGCATCACCACAGCGCCACTGCACACCGCAGCTCCGCTGTGGGAACCTTGCCTGGTCACCCCAACAACTCCTTCTGGTCACCCGAACCGCCCTGGGCCCAAGAGACCCCGTCCTCCTGCTCTCCACTGACAAACACCCCCCACCCCAGGGCCCCTGCACATCCCCTGGGGCTCGGGATGGAGGGCTGAGGCACTGCTCCAGGTCTGAGCTCTGCCACAGACCCCCACTGCTGGCTGGACCCTCCTGCCCTGCCCTGCCCCTGTGCCCGTGCCCACCTCACAGCACAGAGCCCTCCTGGGTTTGACACTTGACAGGCTGACTGAGGTTCCAAGGCCTCTTGTCGAGAGAGGTGCCTCAAAGCAGGTTATTCCCTACAGTTTCCATGGAGAGGAGGAACAGGCCAAACCAGCAGCGAGTTAACACCAGCTGGGAAGTAAGTAACAGTCAGAGGAGAGCCCGACTCCAGCACCAGCTCCCTCCCTCCTCCCACACTGCACACCCCCAGCTCAGGTCCTGCCACAAACCTCCAGCTGCTGATAAGGAAATTGCCACCTTCTTCCCCCCAGCCCGGGATGCAGCACTGAAGCAAACGCCTCCCTCCCACACGCATGAGGTCAGGCCCATGTCACCCAGACAGGGCACAGCCACGCTCTTGTCCACCAAGGAGAGAAGCTGAGCACCAAATTGCTGCCAGCCTTTCCAAGAGAGCATCCTGCCATGGGCCCTGTGGAGGTGGCCCTGCTGCAGATCCTGCACCCCCATGCTGCAAGTCAGATGCAGGGAAAACAGATGTAGGGATGACAGATGCAGGGATGATGCTTCCTAAGCTGGTCCAGACCCGGGTGCCTCAGGGAAACCCCGGAAGATAAGCTTTGGGATGTTACCTCCAGGGTTTAATACCAGATCAAGGCAGCAGCAATCACTTCTGCTCCTTAAGCTACCTCCGGGCACCTGAGCGTGCAGAGACGTTCATGGCAGTGTCCTGACTCAAGCAGCAGGCAGTCTGGTACCCTGCCCTGCTGCCAGCCCTGCAGCAGGCTGGCCCCAGGCCCCAGGCTGTCTCCAGGTACAGGGATGTTCCCATGGAACAGGGCTGTCTCCAGGCACCAGGATGTTCCCGATTCCCAAGCTCCTCACTGGTGATGCAGGTATGAGCAGCATCAGCGTGATTAGGCCAGACATTGTGAAATCTCCTTGGGATTTTAAAGTTCAAAGACAAAAGGCCAAGTGAAAATTTGGTTAGAGGACTAAAAAAGACCTCCCTCAGGTCCTGAAGCCTCACTTTAAAATCTCTCCCATAACCATCACTTAAACAGTGAAAATCCCCCAATTTATTCCAAAAGCAGCAAACAAAAGAAGAAAAGGCATGAAAAATAGCAACGAGGTGAGACTAAGAAGCAATAGGACTCAGAGAACATGAAAATCCACATGGAGGTCAGGAGGAGAACATGGCAGGAGATGGGGGAGGCTGGAAAATCCCTCCAGCCTTGACAGAAAGGCAGAGACCCCGCAGCAGCCTGCAAAGGATGGTCACAGAGCTGTCCTTTAGCTGGACCATGACTGCACTGTGGTGATGTTCCAGCAGATACAGGACATTTCTGCACCCACAAGCAAAGCTCCCACCCACCCCAGCAGCAGATGGAGCCTGGGCCTCCAAGCCAGGCCTGTGCTGACTGGACACACCACCTGCCCTCTGCCACACGTGCCATCGCAGACACCAACACCACAAGAATTTTGGGAAGAGCCAACCTAGCAAAAGGTAGGACTGGAGGGTCATCAAGCTCCACAGAAAGGGGAGCAGCCCAGAATCCCAAGAGTGCTTCCCAAAGCTCTGTAAGACCACTTCTCCCTCCCTGGGAAACATGCAAAACAATTAAAGCCATGGAAAGATCCCATCCTTCCGCCCTGTTCCCAAAGGCACCTGCTCAGGAAAAACAGAGCAGGCAAAGGAAATTATTTTCAAAACACGAGCTAAAAAGCTACTGAGGCTGACAACAACACAGGATGCTCACGTGTGCCCGAGCACCCCAACAAACACTGTTACTGCTGCTCCCACCTCGTCATCCTCTGAGGGAGCATGGTGACTAACAGCATCTGCACACACAGGCAGAGATTGTTTTGCTGCAAACAACAAGAGCCAGTTGTGAGAACAGTGTCAGTAACACCTCTGTATCCCACCTGGAGCAGGGGGACTGCAGCGCTCCAGCCCCCAACAACCTTCTCCAGCTCCCTCAGGGTGGACGTGCCCCAGACCCCATGTGGAACTTTGATGCTCACAAGCAATGGGCTTAGAGAAGGAAATATCAGCCTTGGGATGTTAAAGATGTCACCTGGCACGTGGAACTCCCCCTCACAACAAACACTGCAGGTAAGATGTAGGTAAGACATCCATTTCAATGAACCCACTCAGACCCCAGCTGCTGCCGCCAGGTCCTGGAGAGAGCTGGAAGCAGCCCCAGCCTGAGGGATGCTGAGCCAAAGACCCTGCTCCAGGCTGGCCAAGGCTTTGATGTCTCCTGCCCCTGCTCTCACTTTGGCACGAGGGTCCCAGCTCTGACCCCTGCTGGAAGCCAGGCCAGCCATCTCCATGAGTGCTCACCTTTACAGACCCCCATGGCCCAAAGAGCCTGCCTGTGTCTAACTCAGGTTTTGGGTGTTTCGGGCTCCTCCCAGAGGGTTCTGCACAGAGGCCAACCACCAACCACAGACAGCAGAAAAACCCAGAAACTGAAAGCCACAAGCCACAGCCGGAAGGTGGGACGGAAGGTGCAGGTCTTGCACCTGGTTCTGTGTTCCCAGCGCCCCCGAGGCTTCCCTGCTGCAGCCACAGACCCCTCAGCCTGCACAGGCTCACCCTCCCAAACGGGAATGGGTGCCACGTCTCCCTCCAGGGCCCCAGTCCCTGTGTCACTGTGCCCGGCTCACACCCTGGGCCTCAGCAACCCTCACCTCGTGTCTCCCACCACACTGCAGGGCCTGAGGGGCCCCAGCTGCCTGACCAAGCCCTAGTGGAGCCCGACGGGTCCCGGCTGCCTGAGTCACAGTGGGGCCCCTGCCTGACGTGACCACAGAGAGCAACAAGGGAGAGCTCAAATCCCCCAGCACCAAAACCAACTTCCCATGTGGCTGGGGCAGAAGAGGATGGCTCTGAGTGCATCATAACACCTTGGATTTGGTAGGGAGAACCATTCTTGATGATTTTTTCAGGACCCAATACAGACACTAAATGCTCACAGGAGAGGATGGATCCCCAGGAATCCCCCCAAACCTGCCTCAGCCCCGTTTGTGTTCACAGCTACACACTGAGGGCCCCACTTCTTACTCCATTTCACACATCTCATGTTGACCATTAACTCTTCCAATTTCTTCCTGAGGTCACTCTGGACTAACCCAAATATCATAAAGAAGCCTCAAGGTATTATTTAATCACTAACACCTTTCACTAATCCCACTGCTCCGGAGCTGTTCTCAATATCATGGAAAGTAGATCCCATCAAACTACGTCACTCAGCACCCACTTCCCTCCTTTAATTCTCCACTAATTCGGATTATGTCAGGCTCTCTGCTGCTCTCTCAGGGATCAGTATCAACCTAACTGTATCCTAAATACCTGAGTCATCCACGGATCCTGCTGAAGGCTGGCACAGCATCAGCCCACTCCAACCTTGCTCATCTTCTCACAGCCAGCTCGCAGGGAGCTCTGCAGCCAGCTCTGGGTGCCAACTGCCCAAAGGTGGGAATCTGAAAACACCCGGCTTTGGCAGCTGCTGTTCAGGGCTAACAACCATTCCAGAGAAAGGATTCCACCTCTCCAAGCAGGGATGGAGATGCACAACTCCCCACACCCCATGTTTCAGACAGTACAGACAAACAGCACAGCTGAAAACACCCCTGTTCCCAACAAACCTCCCAACTCCCCACAGGCACTGAGCAGCTGGATGCTCATGTCCCACCTCTTCTGCTCACTTCCCCTCTTGGTCTGTGCTCTGTGACACCAACTCTTCCCCTGTTTAGGATCAATTCTGTGCCAGTCCTGCTGCTGGGATGCGCCACCCGCTCCATGTGCCAGGCTGGCTGTTGGCACAGCCTCCCCAATTAACGGGGCTTTATGTGATTTGGGCACAAACATGACATTCTTTGGAATTACTGCATTTGGAATTCGCGTTCTCTCTCCCAAGTCCTGCGGCTCGTCATTTTATTGGTGGCTTTTTGGCTTTAGTGACCCCAGCCTCCAAAACCAAATGGCAGCAGGTGAGTACGACCCAAACACCTTGCCCAGGAACAGCATTGCTGCTCCAGATTTGCAGGGCCTTGTGGGGGCTGTGAGGGACAGGGAACATCCTTCCCCATCCGCAGGCAATCCGGCACCCAGGAAAGGGCTGGGATGGCTCCCAAGAGATGACCTTGGTGGAGATGAAACCTCCTTGGGGATGCCCAGGGCCGGCACCAGACTGGTACCACTGGTAACACCATGACACCAGCTCTGGTAACTCCAAATTCACTGCGTGCTGCTGCTCACCTCAAAATCCACGGCACAACTGGGGCACCTGTGCATTGCCTGGAGCAAGCCCCGGGCAAGGCTGTGGGGTTCACACCTCCACTGGGCTCTTTAGATGCAGCTGGTTCTGTGCTGTGCTGGGGAGAAGGTGGGAATGGACAGCACTGAGACATCAGGGCCAGAGGAAGGGCAACCAGGAGCAAGTGCAGCCACCGCAGTAGGAGGGCTACCAGGGAGCACAGCATGCACCCCAGGACCATTGTGTGCACCCCAGGACCATGGTGTGCACCCCAGGACCATTGTGTGCACCCCAGGATCATTGTGTGCACCCCAGGACCATTGTGTGCACCCCAAGACCATTGTGTGCACCCCAGGATCATTGTGTGCACCCCAGGACCATGGTATATTCCCCAGGACCATTTTGTGCACCCCAGGAACACTGTGTGCACCCCAAGACCATGGCGTGCACCCCAGGACCATTGTGTGCACCCCAGGATCATGGTGTGCACCCCAGGACCATGGTGTGCACCCCAGGACCATTGTGTGCACCCCAGGATCATTGTGTGCACCCCAGGACCATGGTGTGCACCCCAGGATCATTGTGTGCACCCCAGGATCATTGTGTGCACCCCAGGACCATGGTATGTTCCCCAGGACCATTGTGTGCACCCCAGGACCATGGTGTGCACCCCAGGATCATTGTGTGCACCCCAGGACCACAGCACCCCTCCCTGGAAGAACTCTGCTTTGAGAGGAGGTGGCTGCAAAGCTCTGCCATGCTGTGCTGCTGGAAGGTCAGCAAACAGGAAACCTGGCCTGGCCACAGACACGGGGAATGGGCAGCTGGCTGGGGAGAACTTGGGAGAAGGGACAGATCCAGTGCTGCTCAGACCAAGGCTCAGGCTCCAGGGGTGCCTGCCAGCTGGGTCACACAGCTCTCACAGGCAGACAGCCACGGTCTGCAGCACTGGAACTTAAGGGGAGGAAGGTACAGAAAAAGTGTGGGGTGTGTGACAGGCACAGGGAGAACAATACAAAGCAAGGAAACGCCAGCAGCTCAAAGCATTACTCAAGGTGGCAGAAACAAAGAGAAAGAGTGGCAAAAGGACCTTAAAATCCCGAGTGACCAGCTGCCAAAACAGCAGGTGACCGATGAGAAGTAGATTAATCAGAAACAAACAATTCTGATTTTACATCTGCAAAAATAAGCTTCAAGTTCTCACCACTTGGATGAAATCCTGGGGTTATTCTCAACAACTCTATGAAAACAGTTCCCAGAGAAGCTGTGGCTACCCCGTTCCTGGCAGTGGTCAAGGCCAGGTTGGACAGGGCTTGGAGCAACCTGGTCTAGCAGAAGGGGGGTGGAACTGGATGGGCTTTAAGGTCTCTCCCAACCCAAACCATTCCATGACTCCATGATTCTGTGAACATCAGTTCGTTACTCCGCAGCAATCCAAGAGCAAAGAGGGTGCAACCATTAGAAAGAATAAAGAATAGAGAACTGGAGAGAGACTATCCCAACACTCTCGTCCTGACCTACAGTCCTCACCAGACACTAAGAGGAGCAGGAGATGACTGACAAGATAGAACAGCGACTGTACAGGGAGCCTGGAAAGGATGATGGCAGAGGGGGAATGAAGTTTTCCATGCCTGGAGAAGAAAGGAGGAGGCCACTAGGGAACAATTTGTTCACTGTTTCTTCTGAAGCAGGAACTTGGGGACATCACATCCAATTAAGCAGGTCCAAAACAGGAGATTTTTTCACATAAAGCATCCCTGTGAAGTGTCTCTTCAGGGCCGCGGCGGCGCTGAGCGGACATGCGCTCAGAGGACGAGCAGCCAAACCAAGGACAAAAGCTCCGTGCGAGGCCACGGGAACACAAAGCGCAGCTCTGGGCTCGGCAGCGGCTTCCTGGGAGCAGCAGAGCACAGCCCAGCCCGGGCAGGGCAGGGCAGGGCAGGGCAGCAGCACGGGCTGGGAGGGGCAGAGGAGCCCCCGGAGCCCCCCTGGCAGCAGCACAAGGAGGGCCCTGTGCCCCTGTGCCCCGTGAGCACGGGCCGTGCCTGGGGCTGTGGCACCGACCCGCGGCTGCCAGACCCGCATTCCCACTGACATTTTCCATGCTCGCTCACTGCAGCGCCATGGTATTTATAGAAGTTTCGGCAAAAGCGATTCAGACGCTTCCCAAAAGCAGGCTGGGGAAAAACACAGCAGCTTGGCCGAAGCTGTACATTTTTCCAGCTTTGAGCGAGGGACTGAAGAGCTGATCAACCTCCCAGCTCCAGGCTGGAGCCCAGCACTCTAGACTTTGATCTGCCAAGTCGCAGTGGGCTCTGCTTGGGGCCCAGAAAATGTTTCCTGCATCTCCAGTCCCAGCATTTCTCAGATTAAATCTTGGGGTTATTCTCAACCACTCTATGAAAACATTTCCCAGAGAAGCTGTGGCAACCCCACCCCTGGAGGTATTCAAGGCCAGCTTGCATGAGGCTTGGTGGAAGTCTAGTGGACAGTGTCCCTGCTCATGGCAGGGGGTGGGACTAGGTGAGCTTTAAGGTTCTGGGCTCTGTGACCATGATGACTGTGGGATTTCCCTCCAAGGCATTACCTGAGGCAGGGAAGCAGGAGAAATGCCAAGGCTACTCAGCCAGATAAGAGAGCCTGGGGACCTGAGGGAGGAGGGCTGCACACCCCAGTTCCCCAGCCTGCTGAGACTGGATCTGCTCTGCAGAGCCCAGTTTCCCTGGGCAGCTCTGCAGGGAGAGGCCCTGCTGAGCCCCACCGGCCCCACGTCCCCTCGGCACCACCACGCTGTGCAGGAGGGTGCCAGAACTAAAGTGGGTCCCATCACAACACTTCCTCCTCCTCCTCTCAGGCTGAACTCCAGCCATCTGTGGTTTCCAGTTCCGGATCTGATCCAGCACCCTCGGCTCTCCCACAGCATGGAGAGAAATCAGCACTTCTAGTGCCCAAGTCACCCAACCTACTTATCACTCCTACTTCAGCCTGAGGCCGATGACGATGACGAGGAGCCTGGGGGAGCAGACTCAGGTGATGTCACCTCCATCCCTGACACCATATTAGCCAACTCCCCCACTTCTGGATCCCACAGTTTGCACAGAGGACAACCCACTCAGCCGACACAGAACGGGCAACACCGCTGCTCGGAGCACCTGAGGAGGTTCTGCCAGCATCCTTGGGCCAAGGCAGGGCTCCTGGACACCTTTCTGAGGGCAGGAACCCCGACTGCCGTGTAAGGGCAGGTGTGTATCTCCTCTCACAGAGAAACACAATCGTGGGAGCAAACAAGGGCCTGCAGCTCCGAAGGACCAGAGCGCTGCCACCTCAGCCTCACATCTTAATCACAAGATCATTCTATTTCCATGGAAACGGCAGAATTAGAGACTTCGACGGAACGACAATTACCAGCACAGGGAATTTAACTGTTCAACCTGTCAAACTCCCGTCCCCAGTGCCAGCAGAGGAGATGGCACTTGCCCACAGCACTGCCCTGCTTGCAGCCCCAGCCCCAGGCTCAGGTGTTTGCTCCTGCTCCCTTCAGCAGCCAGTTGGGTTTCCAGAGAGCCCTCTGTGTCAGCACATCAGGGATGAAAGCTCACGACTCACGGGGGCTCAGTCCAGTGCCGACTTGTCCGTCAGCAGCCGATCTGGGAGCGCAACAGAGATCCTGCTGACCAAGGCTTCCCCAGTGCCTCAGCAGCAGGAAAAGGCTTCATGTGCTGTGAGTCACTCAGGGATGGCTCCAGAGCTCCCAGGGTAGGTCCTTTCCCTGACACAGCCAAGCACCACAGTGGTTCTGGTCAGCCAAGGACAGTGTGGAGCCCAGGTGCTAATTACCATCACTGGCACAGGGTCTCCTGTCCCACCCTGCTCTCATCACTCCACCGTGCAGCCACGAGCCTTTCCTGAAAGCAAAGCTGGGAAGGACCTGGCAGCACCATGGAACTCCCCAGACTTGTATCTTGAGTTTGCAGAACACCACAATGTAAACTGCAACCCCGGAGCATCAGCAAAGCTGTTGAGGTAGATACGGAGAGCTCCCTGTGCCCAGGAAGGCCTCAGCTAACACAGACACATCTCCCAGAAGAGGAGAGAAGAGCTGCCCCTCTGCCTTCTGTGCAGACCTTTGAGAGGTCTCTGCCCAAAATCCCCTCTGCATGCTCCATGCCTTGGCCCTGCTGTGGTCAGCAGGACCATTAGCTGATGGGCCCAGACCTCCCCTGGCTGTTACACCCAATCCAAGGACTGAAATTGCTCAGCGCAGCTGATCATGTACCACCACACAGACCAACAGCCAGACAGTGGGCAACATTCTGCTGCAGAGTTTTCCATGGCATGTGCATTCCACTGCCCTGCCCATGCCCATGGACAGTGGACACCTGGCCATGAGCCACACTCCTGCCATGATTACAGACACACTCCTAAAGCCCTTCCTGCAGGCCTGGACACTGATGTCCAACCTCAAGGAAAGCAACTTCCCACCCACAGAAAATTCCAACCCGGCTCCGAGAGCCCAGACCTGGGGCAGCTGGGAGGATGTCATCTTCTACACTGGAGTCTGTGGGACACAACAAATGCCTGCTCCAGCAGGAGCTCACATGGAGCCATTCCCACCCTCAGACTGACAAGGCTCCAGGGCTGAAGCTACTTCTACAGCTGATCTCCCATGAAAGCAGGGTGTGCTCCAGGCCAGACTCTCCTCCAGCCTCTGGAGAGAACTTCCCAGGGCACAGCAGCACACACCTGCCCGCCCAGACAGCCTGTACAGACAGGTACCAGCAGGGAAGAGCCACTGTGCCCTCCGATCCATCCTGAGCCCAGGAGCACCTTGAACCCTGCAGTCACCCACTCGAGTTCCTCGTGTCACACAGGCGGCCCTGCTGCTGCTCCCCGCCACACATGGCACTGGGGAGCTGCCCTGGAGGGGACACGCTGCTGCAGGACACCCGGCAGGATCACAGCGACCGGGCTCCTCCCATGGCCCCCGTGCCACAGCTCCAGCTGGCCTCCTCACCCCGTCCTTCATCCTTCCCAGTCCTGCCTGCAGCCTGCCCGAGCAGGGCTGGGGCCTGGAGCCCCGTGACTCAGGTGCTGGGCACAGCAGAGTCTGGCTGAGTCACAGCGTGGTCCTGACTCACCCTGGACACGGCTGCGGCCAGCACAGGCAGCCACAGCAGCTCCAGCTGCAGCTTTGCTCAGGCTGCTGCTGCTGCCCAGCCACAGCAGCTCCATCTGCAGCTGTGCTGGGTTTGCTGCTGCCCAGCCACAGCAGCTCCAGCTGCAGCTTTGCTCAGATTGCTGCTGCTGCCCAGCCACAGCAGCTCCAGCTGCAGCTTTGCTCAGGCTGCTGCTGCTGCCCATCCACAGCAGCTCCAGCTGCAGCTTTGCTCAGGCTGCTGCTGCCCAGCCACAGCAGCTCCAGCTGCAGCTTTGCTCAGGCTGCTGCTGCCCAGCCACAGCAGCTCCAGCTGCAGCTTTGCTCAGATTGCTGCTGCCCATCCACAGCAGCTCCAGCTGCAGCTTTGCTCAGGCTGCTGCTGCTGCCCAGCCACAGCAGCTCCAGCTGCAGCTTTGTTCAGGCTGCTGCTGCCCAGCCACAGCAGCTCCAGCTGCAGCTTTGTTCAGGCTGCTGCTGCCCAGCCACAGCAGCTCCAGCTGCAGCTTTGCTCAGGCTGCTGCTGCTGCCCAGCCACAGCAGCTCCAGCTGCAGCTTTGCTGGGGCTGCTGCTGCTGCCAGGGGCTCCCCGGGGTCCCTGGCACCGGGCAGAGCACAGAGCTGGCAGTGGCAGGGGTCTCCCAGTCCTGCAGTGCTGATTCAAGGACACTGAGCAGGGGTGCCGTGCCTGTCCCCAGCCCTCTCATGGCTGCAGAGCAGGTGAGCCCTCAGCCTGAGCACAGCTGCCACTGCCCTGCCACGCTGATGCCCAGCCTAGGGCTCACCCCGTGCCCCACACGCCCACCCACTCATCAGCCTCAACATCCCCTGCCCTGGGCATGGGGCAGCCCAATGGTCAGGTTGTGCCAGAAGCACAGCTTGTCATGGAATCACACAATCATTAATGCTGGAAAAACCCTCAGAGACCATCAAGTCCCTGCCAAGGCCACCACCACGTTCCCAAGTGCCACATCCACATGGCCAGGGCACAGGGATGTCATTCAGTGCAGGGGCATTGAGGGGACCAGACCTGCCCTGTCTCTCTGACCACTGCACCCTCCTCACCTGGAGAAAGCTGCTTAGCACCTACTTCAGTAATAAAGTAACCCAAATTCTCAGTAACTGCACTTATTTTACTGTGCCACCTAAATCTGGCAGCGCTGCTGTACTCTGGGACCAGCAGAAGTAGCTCAAGGAGAGGAAGGGACGCTGCACTGGGGCCAGCACTGTGAGGAGCCCACCAGCCACAGCCATGGGCACAGCAGGAGCCAGGGACAATGGGGGAGCAGCAGCAGGACCCGACACCTGCAGAGGAAAGCAGGGCAACCTGGGTTTTTCCGGAGCAGCTGTGGCTGAACCATCCCTGGAAATGTCCAACACCAGGCTGGACATGGCTTGGAGCAACCTGGTCTAGTGGAAAGCATCCCTGATCATGGCAAAGGGGTAGAATGGAAGGGGATGTAAGGTGCCCTTTCCAGCCCAAACCATTCCAGGATTCTAAGCCCCAGTTTGGGGCTTTTGCTGTGGTTTGTGTTTTTACATTTCCATAATAATTGATCAGACAGCTCAAATGCCAGCACTTCATAAAAACACCAGGACAACAATTTGGCTAAAACTCCTGAACCCTCCCGGAGGCAAGCGACATCCCAACTGCCCAAAAACGGCTAAGAAGTAAGAAGAAAGAGGAGGAAACAGATGTCAATAAGATCTTGAAGGCAGGAAGCATCAAAAACGGTGTAGGAAGCTGAAGCCGTCAGGAAAACGAGTTTCTAACAATGCTGAGAGCAGCAGGAAGCGGCTGTGCCGAGCACGGACCCGCGCAGGGAGGCACGGCTCGCTCCGGGGCAGGGCTCTGCCAGAGGCGCTGACACAAACACGCAGGAAGAGCAAACACAGACAAAGGTAGAATGGCAAAACCATTGGCAGAAACAATTTTTAAAATGTCATTAGAAAACTGTAACTTTTATTTAAAGGCACAAACAACCTGAATACAATGGTGCGAGGGAAGACCGAGGAAGAGTGAGCTCACATTCCTGCCCATGCTGATTTTTAATAAATATTGAAATAACAGAGATACTTGGGAATGGCTGGACCAGAGCAAAGTGACCTCACAGCCCCCAGCAGCCCTTGCTGACACCAGTGCCTTTGGGAAGGGGACCCCCCGCCCTCCCCTGCTGTCCCAATGACACCACTCCCCGGGAAAGGGGAACCCCCAAACCCCCAGCAGCCCCCACTGACACCAGGCTCTGGGAAGGGGATGCAGTCACTGGAACTGGATGTTTTTAAACAACAACTCATGTTAGAGCTGATAGCACTCCTCCAGGTGGTTCAGGTGTTGCTAACACAGGGTTTGACTGGACAACCTTGAAGGTCCTTGCAGGCCAAAGTGATCCGTGGTTCCATGATACAAACAACTCTGCCCATGTTCCCATGATCATGTAACCCATTCCCACACAACAGTCTCTCTATAAACCATCACTTTGCAAAGCCATTTACAATAAACACAGTCAGACCAGGCTCAGAAGAGCCAGAGATCCACGTCAACAGGTAAGAGGATTCCAGTGACACCTGGAGCCTTACCAGTGATGTTGGGAAGCTTCAGACAACTGGGAAACACTCTCACTATGCCAGCTCTAAGAGAGGCACATGCCAGGAATGCCAGGACAGTCAGATCCCCCAGCCCAATACCACAGACCATGTCCTTTTGGGGCCATTTCCAAAACAGGAGAAATGACTGGGTGACCAGGAACCACCCCTGTGGATTCACATCCTCCACCACCAGGAAGCAGCAGATGGATAAGCTGGACAAGAGAGCTCTAATGCACACAGACCACAGATGACCTTTAAGGTTCCTCCCAACCCAAACCACTCTGGGATTTCATAAAAAAGAGCAGCCAGCAGAGAAAGGCACTGGATTTACAGTTCATGGAACTGTGGCTGGGTCAAGTGGGAGCACACTGCCTATAATCTGATGATTTGCATTTTAAGAACACTGGGTAAGGAAGAGCCATAAAAATTCTTTGAAGACCACACAAAATGAAGAGAACTCATGAAGAGACTTTTAATGAGCATTATGCAATTTACTTCCCAAAAAGAACATCAAGAGATAATTGATGATGAAGTAACAGTAAACTTCTCAGGGAATAACATTCAGGTAACAAAGTTTTATTTAGTCCAATCTAAAGAAAATGAACTTTAAAACAGATGAATGTAAATTGGGAATTAAATGGGAACTATCAGCAGCTGGAGGAATTAATGACTGGAACAACCAACTGAAGAAGCAGTGGTTGGGCTCCCTTCAACTGTTGCCCTGGGAGAGTGTGAAGACCTCTAGGAATGGGGGATCTGAGACCTTCCCAGCCAGACAAAGTACCTCCCAACCTGCCTGGATGGCAATGCTGTTAAACTGAACAGGGAGATGATGACACCATTTGAGTTCATGATACATGGCCAGCAATGGAATACACACTCCAAAGTCTGTGCTTGAAATCAAACCCACAAAGCCCCCAGAGCCTGCAAACCAACTGACTAAGCCCAACACACATTTAGGCATTTTCTCCTCCAAGGGGAATATCTTGGTCTCCCCCCCTCACCTCTCACCACCAGAGCTCCCCAAACACCTTGTGCAATGCGCTCCCCAAAAATCCACTCCCAGCCCTGCAAAGGGGCTGGGCACCACCTCCCATGCCCATTTCTCACTTGTACCAGGCCATGAGTCATTTTGTCCTCATTTTTCTCTTAGACTCCCTCCAACTCAGTTTCCAGGTCTTGCTGGCCAGCAGAGCACCCTTCAGCTGACCCTCTGAGGGAAGCTGATGGGAGGAGGCAGAGCAGGAAAGGCTGTCCACAAGTTCTTACAGTCTGTGGGAGGAAGGACAGCACAACTGCAGAGACTCCACCATCTCTGGAAGTGTTCAAGGCAGGCTGAATGGGACTTGGAGCAACCTGGTCCGGTGGATGGTGTCCTTGCCCAGGGCAGGGGGTGCAACTGGATGAGCTTTAAGGTCCCTTTCAACCCAAACCATTCTGGAATTCTGTGATTACCAAACTCCATAGGCAAGATCTTATTGGAAGCAAATCCACAAGGAAAAAAGAAAAAGAGCAAACCAAAAAAGATTACAAAAAGCTGTTGGGCCCCTGAAGCAGCAGTGATGGCACACACAGAAATCATCCCAGTGCAGAGGAAACCAGTGTGGTAGGAGACCAGCCAGGCTCACCCAAGCTCCACAGCAGGCTTGGCACGGGAAGGCATGCACAGGGAAACTGGAAATGAGGTCAGATTAATAAGGATAAATATAAAGGAGTGGCAGCAGCGCCCTAGTATGAGCCCAGAGCAGCCACACAAGCAGTGAGAGCTGACCAGTGACAAACAGCAAAAACTAGAGGCAAAGCCCAGGCACATCAGGGACCAACATAAAGACACAGGCAAGCTCGGCCTGTTCCACAGGAGTCAGAGAAGACACTGAGGAATGATGCTGAGGACAGGGGAGGTTTAAGCCTCTTTGTGTAAATTCCAATGACTCCAAGCAAAGAGAAGGCCAGCACAGGCAGAGCCCAAAGAACTCACCAAAACTTCCAGTAAAAAATGCAATTTCAGATGTTTTACATGGGCAGATGGTGGCAGACCAAGGGGTGATAGTTCTAAACTAAAAGAAGATATTTAGATTAGATATTGGGATTAAATTCTTTCCTGTGAGGGGGCTGAGGCCCTGGCAGAGAGAAGCTGTGGCTGCTCCCTCCCTGGAAATGTCCAAGGCAAGGCTGGATGGGGCTTGGAGCAGCCTGGCCTAGTGGAAGGTGGCCCAGCCCGTACTGGTACTGATACAGAACCAGGTGCAGCACCTTGCACTTGGCCTTGCTGCGCTTAATGAGGATCCCACTCCTCTGCCAGCTCCCTCTGGATGCCATCCCTGCCCTCCAGCCTCTCATCTGCACCCCTCGGCTTGGTGTCACCTGCAAACACACTGAGGGTGCACTCAGTGCCACTGTCTGTGTCATTAACAAAGATATTAACCAGCACTGGTCCCAGTACGGCCCTGGGACGGACAGCACTCACTACTGGTCTCCATTTGGCCACTGACCAAAACCCTTTGGATGTGGCCATCTGTGCAATTCCTCACCCATCCAACAGTCCATCCACCAAACCCACCTCTCCCTGAATTCTCTCCAGTCTCCTGGGAAGGTGTCTGATGTCACTGACATGTCTTCATTTCCCAAGAGGACGGACATCCCCACCTCAGGATCTCCCACTGCCCTTTTCTACCTCACCAGGGGACTGCACAAGCTTGTTCCTGCCTCACCTGCAGATTCTGGGCTCTTCTGGGCCCTGCAGCTCCTCTCCAGGAACCAAACTGGGCCACAACACTTTGTCCTCGCTGATCCCAGCAACTCTTTTATCCTCTGTTCTCCTCCTGGTTCTCTCCAGCTCCTTTCACCAGCCTCAGACAGACCATCCTCACCCTCCACCTCCAGTGTTGCTGTTTTTCGGGTGTCTCACATGGCTCTGCCCATAGCACCTTCCCTTCTCCTTCCACGCTTCCTCCAGCCAGCCTTTAATTTAACGCCATCCCTCAGCTCTGGGTGATGATTCATAGCTCTGCTTTTCTATTCCTGGACTGTCTCCTGTCCAAAATGAAGTCTCAGCTTTTTTCCCCTCCAGCATTTCAAGTGTGCACCCACAATCCCAAGGTCCACATGATTAAAGAGAGCTGCTGCTAATCCCAGCTTTGTACCCCAAGCCCTCGCTGCACAGGGACTAGGGACGTCACTCAGACCCTGTCTGAGACTTGAGGACATGACTCAGACAGTAAGAGTTCACAGATTCTCCTTTTCCTCTTCTCACTTCTCACCCTGGCCGTCCCTAACCCCTGTACAGCTACACAAACCCCAGCCCCTGAAACCTCCCTGTGCCCTTGGTCACGCAGCCAAAGGCCCACAGCGTCCACTCTGCACTGACCACCACTGCCCCTTTTCCCCAAAAGCACCTGTAACCCATAAAATCCTGCCTCATCCCTACTCAGCCACAAGACTGCTGCTGCTGGAATTATCTCCCTGAGCTCTCTTTTCAGCAGGCAAACGCTCCCTCTGAGTCCCCCTCCGGGCCCTCCTCTTCTGTCACGTCAACGGCGAGCTGCGTGTCTTCCCCCTCCCAAACGCCTCATTCCATAACAACCGTCCTTCCTCCACTGCCTCCCTCCCAAACCCTGGCAAAAGCTACACTACCCAGATGCTGAATTACAGCAAACACCTCCCTGCTTCCTCCTGTTTGTGCTCCATGTTGAAAAAGCTCTATGTAAACCACCTGAAATCGCTTTATTCTCCTCTTCCAAAGAGCTCCCCGAAGCTCCCCCAAGCTCTGTGCCCACCAGGAACGCCCCAATTACCCCAGGTGAGGTGGCTGACCTGGGAGGTCCATGTCCTGACACAGCCTCCCCCCAGATGTGGGTGCTTGTCAGCACCTGCCTCTCACTTTTAAATCAACTCCAAGCCCCCCACAGCAAAGCTGGCCTTGTCCTGTGCTCCCGTACACAGGACTGGAGCAGGAGAGGCTCCAAAGGTGTCTGCAGTGAAAAACCAGGACCAGGAGCAGCTTCTCCCACTGAACTGCTCCTGAGCAGAAGGGCCACAGCACCCTCAGTCCTGCAGCACCCACCTCCCACCAGGACCAGCAGTGGCTTTGGCCACCCGCCGTGTGGCATCCTGCAGGGTGTGTGCTCCTCCAGCTCGACCCTCTGGACACTGGGGACAGACAGCACTCACCAGAGGCTGAGCAGAGAAATACCAAAATGGTTTGAATGGAAAAGGACCTTGAAGTCCATCCAGTCCCACCCCTTGCCATAGGCAGGGACACCTTCCACTATCCCAGGTCGCTCCAAGCCCCATCCAACCTGGCCTTGAACACTGCCAGGGATGGGGCAGACACAGCTGTTTTAAGTAACCTGTGCCAGGGCCTCACCACTCTCACAGGGAAAAAATTTCTGCCCAATATCCCATCTAACCCTGCCCTCTGTACATGAGGAGCCAAATTACCCCTTGTCTTGTCACTCGAGTTCCTTGCTCAAAGTCCCTCTGTGAAGGGCAGACCCCTTTTCCCTGTCCCAGGAGTCACGGATGGGGTAAATACCCAAAGCTGCCCAAAAGCAAGAGCGGGAGGCAGTGAGCACAGAGCCCAGGCTGGGGGCAGCCCGGAGTTAGCGGCTCCCAGCCCTGGAACTCCCTTCGGGATTCCAGTTGCAGCAGCTGGAGCTGGAGCGGGCACAGAGCCCCGAGGCTGGAGTGGATTTCATCACCTCCATCACATGGCCAGAACCAGATCTCACACATGACCCCGGGCAGGAATTCCCCAGTGACTCACAGCCAGGGCTTACAGAGTGAAGATGCAGTCCCACTGCGCCCAGACACCCTGGAGAGATGCAAACTTCCCTTTCCCTCTGCATGCCACAAGCTCTGTCTGGAAATCTATTTCCTTAGGATTTGTGGGAGTTCAGAAGCAGCGGGGTTTGGCTGTAATTGGACAGCAGGTCTGAAAGTCACTGAGGCAAGAGAGGTGAGCAGGCATGCAACAGATCTTAATCACACAAACCTCCTTCCAGTAGGGAAGCAGCTAAAATTATCTTAATTTTTACCTTTCCTGCCTCAGAAGAGCTCTTGCACTCACTACATCACTTCAGGAAACCCACCCTGAATAGGCACCCCCAGGCTCTGTGCTCCCAGTGCTGCCCAGAGCTGCAGGAGGCAGCAGGAGTGAGACAACAGTGTCTGTGCCACGAAGGGCACTGCTGGCAGGAGCACCACGGACACGGATCCCCAGTCCCTGCAGCTGCTGCACCGAGACATAGCGACTTGCAGGAGGTCCTGGAGAACAACTTTTAAAAAAGAATCCAATGCCAAAGCAGGAAGGTGGGATCACAAGGAGAAAAGGCCTCCTCCTGACAGGCAGGGATGTGATAAGAGCGTCATGGTACTGCTGAAATGCCCGTCAAGTAGCCAAGCTGTGATCACAGGCTGGGGCAGCTCTTGCATCCCTCAATTCCCAGCAGCCAGGCTTCTGTGCCAGCCCTTCAGCCCACAGCTGCTCCTCCAGACCCTGTGGCTGCTGCCTACTCCCCCCACAGCCATGCCAGCTCTGAGGGGATTTTAACCCCAAGGCTGTACCCCATTGCCCCAGGCACCAGAGCACCCAGTATTGCCCAGAGCAGGACCATCCCATGTCAGCCAGCCCAGCTAGAAACACAGTTTGGGACCAGATCAGACCATTTAGATCGAATTTGGCCACCCAAATTAAGTAGAAGTCCCATCAGTAGCCCAGAACAACCAGCCTGGATGTATCAACGCCTTACATTCCCATCTCAGTGAGACTCCAGAGGAGGTGAGAGCCCAGCAGTGCCCAGCACTAGAAGGTGTCTATGCAGGAGGTGGACATGCTCTGTCAGGAGCTTTGGGAAAGCTCCTGCAAGTGAAGAGCAGGTGAATGATTCACAGTCACTGCACACAGCTGGCCCCACTCGCACTGCTCCCACCGGGCACCCCCAGGCAGAGCCCAGCAGCTGCAGCCCCAGCACTGCAGGGAGGCACAAGGGCTCACTCACAGCCACCACCCAGGAGCCCTGAGCACAGGGCCACTGCTGGCCCCCTTCTGACAGAGCTGGCTCAGCAGCACATCGCTGCCTGGAGCAAGTCAGTGCACAGCATCCTAAACTGGAAAAGGCTCTGTGCAACCAAGCTGGGAAACTCCTGAGAAATCTGGAGTTGATGTTGGGACAAGAGTTACATTGGGACTTCCCACAGGAGTTCTGCTGGGAAGGCAGAAAGCCACCGAGGGCTGAGATCACACCGACCCACAGCGAGCACAGGGAGGGCAGCCAGTGTCCGGCCAAGCACCCCGAGCGTGTCCCTGAACAGGCACCAGGCTCCCAGCTCCTCCCCAGGTACTGCTGGTGCTGCGGTCATGGTCAGGAGACCCAGCACAGGGAGCTCTGCTGTCAGCTGCTGCACAGCTCAGATCAGTGCAAGCCAGGTCTTTTCTGCCTCCCCCAGAGCTGACCATGCGTGCCCCCTCCTCACCACCCGCATTCACGTGGTCACACCACAAGCAGCTGAGAACTGACTGAACCAAACCCAACACATGCCTGGCTCCTGCCAGAGGAGCTCCTGATCACAGGGAGGAGTAGGTGGAGCTGCCAAGTGGGAAGAGCTGCGCTGTCCCTGCCCGCAGCAACCACGCTTGCATTGGATCAAGGGAACTGAGACTGCAGCCACAGAGACTCCCAGTTCTCTCCTGACTACATCTCCAAATCTGTGTACCTTCACATCCCCAGATTTTCCTCTTTAGCCACAGTACCAAGTTCTTGCCCCCAGAGCACCAGGAACCTTCACCTGCCCCAGCACAGGACCTACAACTCCATCCTGCTCAGCTCCCAGCCATCAGGACCATCCTCCAGCCTTCCTGCTAGTCTCACCATCCCTCCCAACTCCTGTCGATCAGGGCATCAAGCAATGACCTTTTTTGATTCTTCCCAAGACTGGATTATCCCTCTGCAAGCTTGGCAAGGTGAGAGCTGCACCTGGCAAAGATGCCTCCAGATGACTTGGGCCACAACATAAAACTCAGTAAAAAGAGGGGATGCATTTCTTCAAGTGTGCTAAAGGCTCCTTCAGCTGTGCTTTAGCTCTTGCCCATCACTCCTGGGGTCCAGTGTCTCCCATCACATCAGAATCTGCTCCAGGACTCTTTCCAGGCAGATCCCTTTGCTTGTGCTGCTCATGCCAGGCACTGGCACCCTAAGATGCTGACCAGTGCCAGCCCTGCCAACGACCTCAGCCTGGCCAGGGTGCAGTGGTGGAGGACCCAGGGCTCTCCCTGGCCAGCAGATAAGGCAGCCCAGGAAGCACTTCCCAGTGCCCTCAGGAGGCTCTCCTGGGAGCTGGCTCAGACCACAGCACCCCTCACCCAAACAACACAGAGTGCAGGATCAGAACCGGAGCTGCTCCGAGAGCTGGAGCCCCTCTGCGCTGCAGCCAGGCTGGCATGTTCACCTGGAGAAAAGAAGGCTCCAGGGAGGCCTCAGAGCTCCTTCCAGTGCCTAAAGAGTCTCCAGGAGAGCTGGAGAGGGACTTGGGGTAAGGGCCTGGAGTGACAGGACAAGGGGGAATGGCTTCCCACAGACAAGAAGGCAGGGTTGGATGGGATACTGGGAACACATTTTCCCTTGTGAGGGTGGTGAAGCCCTGGCACAAGCTGCCCAGAGAAGTGGTGGCTGCCCCATCCCTGGGAGTGTTCAAGGCCAGACTGGATGGAGCTTGGGGCAACCTGGCTAGTGGAAGGTGTGCCTGTCCTTGGCAGGGGGTGGAACAAGACAGTCTGTAACCCAAACCACTCTCTGGTTCTGTGATTTGCCCAACCTCTCATTTTGTGCTCTTTTAACCACCTTTGCACTTAACCTCCAGCAAATCTGGAGACCACAGTGGCAGAGGAAGCTTGCCCTGAATGCAGGGGTAATACAGCAGCAGCCACACAGCTGCCCAGAACGCCCAGCTCCGGCCCTGGAGCAGGGAGGTGCCGATGGCTTTGGAGTTTGCAGCTCCCCCTACGGCACCCCAGCATCACGGCCTGTGGTTTCCCAGCCCTGGGGAACTCACAGGCATACATAAACAGGGCACTTTTCTGCAGAGGTCATGGAATTAGCAGGAAAAAGCTGGCTAAGCAGAACGCTCTCCTTCCCAAAGGGTGTAATTTACTCGAGGCTGATTCAGCAGAGCGAAGACATGGTGAGCCCTGAGTGCAGCCTGGCAGTGTGGGGCTCCCCGAGCCGGGCAGGCCTGGAGGGCTCCAATGAGGAGGGTCCTCATCTCCCCCCAGAAGATCCTGCATCAGGGGCAGCTCCTGCCTCAGCCTGCTTTGTCAATCAGCACATCAGGAGCCACTTCCAAAAGACGCTGGGAAAGGATGGAGCATGGAGGACTTGTGCTGGAAGTGAACAGAATGATGAAGTTCAGCCAATTTAACTCACCAGAGACAGCAAAGTGGCCTCAGTGACTGGGACAAGTGGCTTGAAACGTGAAAATTCCCAGTATCAAAGCAGTCCTTTCTAAGAAAGAAATGCAGAACATACCCAGGATGTTGGAGATGCCAGCTGGAAAAGTCACAGCAATTATTGACAGCAAGAGAGATTATGATGGAGCAAACTCCTGAGGCAGAGGCCCAGGTCTGTACCTCCAACAGGCTTTAGCCAGAGGCCTTATTTTTTAAGGCTAAAACCCTGGGATGGGCTATTTACACCAAGTGACCCAGTGCCCGTGCTGGCCTCACACCCAGCCAACAGCCAGGCCTGGAGTGGCACAGAGCCAGCAGTGGGGCAGCCCCTGCCTGGCAGAGCAGATGTGGAGGTCACAGCCCCAGCCACCACAGACATTCCGCAGGGCTTCTCTCATCCCAAGCCTCTGCCAGAGCAGCAACAGCTGGAAATTGTAGAGGAGAGCTTTCCCAAACTAACCCTGCTTCTTAAACTGCAGAGAGAAACCCACATGGGTTTAGAGGCAGGTGGGAGAGGTGAGGAAGGACAAAGAAGGGAAAAAACATTTGCTCCAGGTAAAGCTGACTTCAGAGAGGTTCCTGGTGCTGCTGCCTGGACACCGAGTCCTCACCATGGCTCAAACCCTCTCCAAGCTTTCCCAGAGAGCTGAGCTTTAGGTGGGCTGCAAGGCATGTGCACAACCACAAACGTCAGAAGAAAATTCCCATCATCTGGCAAAAGCTCTGTTGAGGGAATCTCATCTTCTTCTTATCTCCCTTCTACCTCTCCCTCCTGCCTCACGACTTTACACACCCAGAAAACCCCTGTGTAACCACCTCTGCAGTCCCATATCACGATCATCTTTCATTATTCCATCTTGCTGGTGGTGTCTCTCCCACCTGTCCATGGACCTGTGCTGGTTCCTGCAGCCCCGTGCTGCTCCCAGCCTGTCCTGGATGTCCCTCAGGTAACCCCCTCCACCAGAGACATCATTGTCCTCCTCAAACCTGCATTCTGATCACTGCTCAAAGTTCATCTCTAGGAAAGAAATTAAGCACTGTGCAATTACTCCTCTAATTACAAACTCTATTAATACGGTTCTGTCTGTAGCCTGTCCCAGAGTCACGATGTTGGAGGCCACATTTACTGTGAGCAGGGCTGCACCAGCCCCAGGTTGGTATCGTTTTGCTTTATGCAGATATGAAATCTTTTATAGAACTCGGCAGCTTGCAGCAGTCTCCACAATTTGGCAAGGAAAGCAGCCTGGGATGAGGGAATCGCTTCTTGCAAGCCCCCTGAAAATCTGTCCAAATTTGGTGGTTAGAAACTACCAAAAAACTCCAGGTCCTGCCTGTGATGCAGCTGATGCTGGCGACCAGCCCAACCTGCCATGTCCCCCAGCCCCAGCACCCCTCAGCCCCTCTGCCCCCATTGCCTCCAAATAAAGCTCCAGCTCAAGGAGGAGACCAAGACACAGCAGATTTCCCTTTCTTCCCACAGTGGCACCACTGATGCTGACCCACGAGCAGGCAGAGCCGGCTCTCACCCCATCGTGGGCCCCAAACTTCTCAGGAAAGGCTTGTTCCCCAAGCCTGGGGGGCTGGCAGGGCTCTGGCTGCAGCAGCCCCCCGGTTCTGTACAGCTCTGCCAACACCCCTGACTGCACTGCTGGCACAGCTGCACCAGTGACACCCTTGCAGTGACACCCTTGCAGTGACAGCCTTGCAGGGACACCCCTGCAGGGACACCCTTGCAGTGACACCCCTGCAGGGACACCCCTGCAGTGACACCCTTGCAGGGACACCGCAGCCCCGGCCCCCAGCAGAGGGTGGGCAGCTTGGACCCCCTGCTCCCAGTGCAGCACAGTACTGCCTTTGCCTTTTCCCCTTCAAAAATGAAGGAATTGCCTACAGGAAAGGAATCTGGCAGGAGGATGGGATCAAGTCCTGCAAGAGCCAGCGCTCAAGTTTTAGGAAATTGAATTTGGGGTTTCAGTGGCAACTTCCATCATGGATTTTCAGACCATGAACCATCGCTCCAGTCACCGACTCTGATCTTCAGACCAGGAACATCAACAAATAAAATCCTCTTCCAGACATTTCTGTATCAAGCCTCAAACCTGCAGTTTAGAAAGAAATTCCCTTCCAGACCAAGGCACTCCACGGAATGATAACATCTCCAGCAAGGCTCCTCCAGCCCATAATTAACCCCTGTTAATTCACTCACACACAGCTGGTAACGGATCACAGGTAACTGTCCTCACAATGGACGTTCCATCAGGATCAGGATTCATCCCAGTGCCTGGCAGGTATTAAGGGAAAACAGCCCAGACAAGGAAATCTGTGGGATCCTGCAGGGATCCACGGGGAAGGCTCAGAGGAGACAAGATGGGGCTGTGGCTTGAGCAGGGAAAGGCCCCGAGGACATGCAGCCTCTGGCACCATCCCACAGCCCTGTGGACACCAGGTGAGCTGTGCCACGTGTGAGGCCAGCCAGGCGCAGGGCACCCCTCATCCTGGGTGACACAGGGTGCTCTGGGAAGCCCCGAGCACCTCAGCAGCACTCAGGAGGCCGGTGTGTGTGTTCACACCTTCCTGAGCAACAGGAGGAACCGCGCACCAGAGGAGTTGCTAAGAGACGCGCGCCTCCCACCACCGTGCCCAGCACCCACTCCCGTGGCTGGGGGTGCAGGATGGGACCCACACCTCGAGGGGCTCAGCGTCCCTGCAGAGGGACAAGGGGCAGGGACACGGAGCCCGGGATGGCTCTGCCCACAGAGGTGACCCTGGGAGCTCCTCAGGCACAGCCCCACCATGTCTCAGCTGGCAGCTCCTCTGTCCCACAGCGCAGGAACCACACACAAGATCAGATCATGTCACCAGTGACCTCGGGGCTCCCACCACAGCTGCCATCAGAGGCACAAACAAGGGAGAGCTGCAGGAGCCCCATGGGAATGGGCACAGCACAGTCCTGCCCCACCAGCCCACTGGGACTCCCCCAGTTGGACTATGGGACCGCAGTGTATCCGACTGAGCCACGGCCACGACCTATGCCAGCCCTGCACTGCCACCCATCTCCATCCAGCCTGAGTCCCTCTTCTCTTCTCCTCGAATTCCATCAACCCAACAGCTTTCTGTAGCTGAAGACTTCCACAGAGGTGGAAAAGCCCCTCCAGCATCAGCCCAGGGTTTTGCATCCTCCCTGTCTTAATCCCACTGAGTGTCCTTTGTCCTTGCACCATGAGGCCAATAAAACAAATTCTGGGATTTACATTCCCTCAACCCATGCAACCTTTCAAACCCTCTTACAGTTCACCTTCCTTTCCTCCTTTCCACAGAAACTCCAAAGAACCGAAGTGGGATGCAGGCCTCTGGAGAAGCAGCCAGGCTGCTGCTCCCACACAGCGTCACCATGGTGACCAGCACCCCAACAGCGGGGCCAGCGCTCCCCAAAACCGCCTCGTGTGCCCTGCACTGACATTCCTGCCATGAGGCAGCAGGAACAGAGCTGAGCACACTGCCACCAAGCAGGGACAACAAAACCCAGGGCAGGGACACAGCAGTGCTTGGCAGGCACCGAGCTGGACCGGGGCTCCTCACATAGACCAAAGGCACTCGTGGCCCTGCCGCCTTCCCTGCTGTGGGCCAGCTGCAGAAACCTGCAGGTTTGGGCTCACCGAGGGCAGAGGAACCCTTGGGCTGGGGGCTGCAACAGCCTGCTGGCCCACAGTGGGCCTCAGCACAGCACGACCAACCCTCCCCTCCCCGCAGCTCCACCGCAGCCTGCCGGCTCCACCGCAGCCACTCGCCCATCCTGGCCCCCAGCTCCATCCCAGTCCCCCTCCATCTCAGCCCATCGGCTGCACCGCGGGCCCTCACCCCTGGCGGTGCCCCAGCTCCATCCCAGCCCCCCGGCTCCATCCCAGCCCCTCGGCTCCATCCCAGCCCCCCAGCTCCATCCCAGCCCCTCGGCTCCATCCCAGCCCCCCAATTCCATCCCAGCCCCCCAGCTCCATCCCAGCCCCCCGGCTCCATCCCAGCCCCTCGGCTCCATTGCATTTCCTCAGCTCCTCTGCAGTTCCTCGGCTCCATCCCTCCCCTCGCTGCCGGTTCCCGGCACCCGGGCTGCAGTTTTCTGCATTTCTAATGTTAACGGGTTCCGGCGGATCCCGCTCCCCGTCGACGCCGAGCACAAACCCCCCCGCCCGATGCCGGACCAGCGCCCGCCCCCGCCCGCCGCTCCCGGCAGAGGCCGCGGGCGGAGTCCCCGGCCCTGCGCAGGCCCGGCCGCGACCACCATCGCTGCGGGGCCGGGGCCGGGCCCGGGGCCGCGGCGGGGGCGGCTGCCGAGGGTGTCCCCTTGGCTCCCTCCCCGCCCGCCCGGCCCCGCAGCCCCGCGGTGCCCGGCCCCGCTGCCGGCGGCGGGGGCGCAGCGCCCGCGAGCCCCGGCCCCGTGCAGGCCGCGCCCGGCCCCCCGCGCCCCCGGCCCCGCCGCTGCAGGGCCCGGCGCGATCCCGGGCTGGCGGGCAGGGCCGGGCCGGGCTCCGCCGGGCCCCGCGGGCGGCAGCGGGCGCAGGTGCAGCGGCGGCGGGGACAAAGGCGGCGGCGCGGCCGGCCCGGCTCGCTGCCCCGTTGCCGGTGACCCCGTTCGGTGCCCGGCCGCCGGTGCTCACCCTCGATGGAGATGACGTGCTCGCGGATCTGGCTCTGCAGCGCCAGGTCCTCCACGCGCTCGATGAGGTCGTAGATCGCGTAGATATTGGGGTGCACGGACTCGAAGCGCCCGATTTCGGCGCGGATGGCGGCCGAGTTGGAGAGCCCGAACTGCGGCGGGGGCGGCCCGCCGGGCTGCGGCCCCGAGGGCCCGGGCACGGGCACCGGCACCGGCCCGCCCGGCGCCGCCAGGCTCTGCTGCTGCCCGGGGCTCTGCCCGGCGCCGCCCGGGAAATTCATCGCGGCGGCGGCGGGGCCGGTCAGCGGCGCGGGGCTCCGGGCAGCCGCTGCATGGCCACAGCCGCGTCCGTCCGCGGGTCCCCCGGGCTCCGCCGCCGCCCCCGACCGCCTCCCGCCTGCTCCGCCCCGCCCGCGTCAGCGGGACCGGCCCCGCGGCGGGCGGGGAGCGGGGGGAGCGCGGTGGGCAGAGCGGGGAGCGGAACCGCGGCTGGGCAGGGGAGAGGGGGCGCTGGGATCCGGAGGGGAGCGGGGGGCCGGGCCCGAGAGCCGGGGGAGCCGGAGCAGGAGGGGGAGCGGAGGAGCCGGAGCAGGAGGGGGAGCGGAGGAGCCGGAGCAGGAGGGGGAGCGGAGGAGTGTCGCTGCCCGGCCCGGCCCGGCCCCGCTCCGCCGCGGCCCCCGCCCGCCCGGCAGCACCGTGATGGGCGCTCGCCGCCCTGCCCGGCCCTGGCCTGGCTACGAGCCTCGGCTGCCGGCCCCCAGCATCGCCCCGCGGCCGTGCCCGTGCCCGTGCCCTGCCCTGCTCCCCCCAGGGCTGCCGTGCCTGCCCGCGGGGCACGGGGCATCCCCGCACCCCTCCTGCAGCCCCCTGTGCCAGCCCTGCCTCCCGCTGCCTTGCACAGCTCATTTCCTCGTTAATCACCCCAAGGTCACTAATGAAGCTGTGACCGGTCCCAAGAAGTTCCTGGGTGCCCGCCAGCTGCTGCCCCGCTGCGGTGGGCTCTCCTCTCTGGTCACCCAAGGCCGGCTGGTGTCACCCTGCTGATGTGCTCGCTCCAGGCTGCTCCAGGCCGCTCCGCTGGACGCTGGTGCACGGTGGAGCTCCCCAGGGCAGCCCCGCGGTGCAGTCCCGCCAGCTCGGGGGGTGCCTGTTGGGCAGGGATTGATAACACCCCTCCCCTGGTGCCCATCCCTGAAACAGCCTGCCCGGGGTGACCTGGGGCACAGGAAGGCTCTGGCTGGGCACAGGGCTGGCAGCCCCTGGCAGCACCATGGGAGCCAGTGGAGCTCACTGAGGCATCACTTTGAAATGGCTGAGAAACATAAAAAAACAGGATCATGGGCCCTGGCAGATTAAATGAGAAAGTGGGATTTGGGAGAGGAGAAGGAACAGAAAGGTGAGCAGCTGAGAGAACCAAGATTACAATGGATTTCTCCCTGGGTCCCACTGGGACCAGGGTCATGGTGGGCAGCAGTGCCAGGGGGCTCAGGGGGCAGCTGGGGCTGTTCCCACCCTCTGCCCTTCTCTGGGTGATGGTGGGAAGGGTTGGAGGAGGAGGAGGAAGACAAGGAGGAAGGGGACAGCAAGGAGGAGAAGGAGGAGGAGAGATCTCTGGGAAGTTTCTAAATGCCTCCCGGCTCCGGAATCCTCTGCGACTCGGCAGTGGGTGCTGGGGCGTGTGGGTGGGAGAAGCACCTCCCTGCCCTCTGCCCCTCCCTCTTGTGCCCTTCCAGGATTCCTTGACTGCATCTCAACCGCCTCTGCCACGAGAAGGGGTTTATTAGAAAAGAACTTTCATGAGGGTTTTTTGAAAGCGTTTAGAAAATCCCTATCTGTCACAGCGCTGGGCTCCCCTCACCCTGCATGCTCCCCTCACGTACACACCCACCTGCGTGCTCCCCAAGGCTTCCAAAGGTCTCTGAAAGAGCTGAGTCAAAGCTCTGCCCAGCAGGAGCTTCCCTGAAGTGGGGAATCCATGGATTACCTCCATGTGGGCTATGCAGGGCCATCCCACCACCCCAACACAACAGTGCCTTTCTCCAGCCTGTTTTTTGTTTGGGTTTCTTGGTCCTTGCTTGTGGCCTTTTTCTCCGTCTTCTGCCATCATCATCACCATCATCATCATCTCAGAATGGTTTGGCTGCGAAGGGACCTTAAAGCCCATCCAGTTCCACCCTCTGCTGCAGACAGGGACACCTTCTACCAGACCAGGTTGCCCTACATCCCCTTCAACCCAGCCTTGAACACTTCCAGGGATGGGGCAGCCACAGCTTCTCTAGGCAACTTCTGCCACGGCCTCACCACCCTCACAGGGAAGAATTCCTCCCCAGTATCCCCCTAAAGCCTGCCCTCAGTCAGTTATCATATGAACATTTATGAATTGTCTCCATTTCTGCACCTTTGAATGTCCCCCATGTGCAGCTGCCTCCACCACATCACCCTCTCAGCCAGGGATTCCAGGGTTTGCACCTGGTGAGGGATGGGACGTCCTCCCTCACCCCTCCCTCTCCCTGCCCTGAGGCAGCGTGCCTAGAGGTGGCTTTCCCCTGACGGGTGGGCTCTGGCCCACCTCCTCTTCTTTCTCCTCCTTTGCCTCCTGCTCCTCCTCTTTCTTATCTTCCTCTTCCTTCTCCTCCCGCAGAGATGTGCCATGCCCCCGCACCCCTGCAGCCCCCACACGGGTCATTCATTACACACTGCCCTGAGGGGCCAGCTCAGCTCTCCTGGGGCCACCAGGACCCTCCAGCACCGGGGATCCCACGGGTCCCTGCCCCTCCCAGCAGGGCACAGGGCACAGGGGTGGGATGAGATGGGGTGGGCACTGGGGTGGAGCATCACCCAGCCCAAGCCTGTGCAGCTGGGACCCTGTCCCTGCCAGCCCCTGTGGAGCAGGACCCTGCAGTCAGCACTGGGGCCAGGGCTGGAAAACTGCAGCCTGGAGTGTTGCAGAGGTGCAGAGGGAGAAGAGCAAACAGATGGAGCTGGGGCTCAGCAAAGGCATGGGAAAACCCAGGAGAGAAGTTCAATATGCTGAAAAGGCCGGGGCAGGTGGGGACGAGCTGAGGCTTTCAGGAGCAAACATTCCCTCAGGGATGGCCAACCACCTGCCCTCTGCAGGCACAGGCCACTTGAAGATGTAAACTGCTCCTCAGGATGGATTTCACACTCAGATCCTGAACTTTCTCTGCTCCATCTGCAGCACTTCCATCTGACGCTGCAGTTCGTGAGTGCCTTGAACCAGTGCTGCTGCCAAGAGGAGCTGCCACCTCCTCCTCCTCCTCCTCCTCCTCCTCCTCCTCCTCCTCCTCCTCCTCCTCCTCCTCCTCCTCCTTTTCCTGCCGCTGCTCCCACCCCCAGAGCAGCCACCCTGGCACCTGTGGTGCCCATGGCAGTGGGGTGGAGCAGGATGGGTGGAAGGTCCCTTCCCACCCAAACCACCAGAAAGTGCCAGAGCCCATGTGGGGCAGCAGGAGGGTCCCCACAGCAGAGTCCCAATGGCCACCCAAGATGCAGGGCTGGGGAGCAGCACCCCCAGAACAGAGCTGAGGGGAGGCCAAGGCCCAGGGCTGAGCTTCAGTCAGTGTCTGAGAAAAATGAGCAGAGAGGAGGGTCCTGGGGGCTCTCCAGGGCTTTATGGCTTCTCCTCAGTGCACTGGGACTGAGGTGTTTGATCACTCTTGCAATAAAAACTGAACCTTTCTTTCTGTGGGGACATCTCTGTTGGGAGAGCTGAGGGCACTGCTGGGGGACACTGCTGGGGACACTGTCCCTCTTTCCCAGACTAAGGGGGGCAGAAGCTCCATGCAGGCTGGGGCTGCCTGTCCTCCTGTGCACCCCACACAGCTGTGGCTCCTGCTCCCAAACTCCTTGGCGCTTTGCTGCACAGCAGCACTGCTTTGGGGGGAGGGAGGCGTTTAATGTCACCCTGCGGTGACAGGGACTGTTCTCTCTGGGCTGGGGATCAGCCAGCAGCTTTCCCCAGAATAGCTGCAGCTCTTTAATCTCACTCTGGAGCAAGGAGGTACCAGCTCCACCGTTAATCCCGTCCAGATCCGCACCGGGCGGCTGTCAAACGGCAAATCCAAAATCCGCTGCTCGGCAGCTGGAGCGTCCCGCTGTGTCCCTGCCACGGGGCTCTGGGCAGCTCTGCCTGTGGAGCAGAGAGGAGCAGAGTGTCCCCCTCTGGGGGAGGGTCAGGTCCCCTCCGGTGCCAGGGATGCCACATGGCTGCTGGCCTCCTAGGGTGAGCACAGCTGGCAGGACCACGGCTGTCTGTGCCCCTGGCTGTGACTCACCACGATGCCATCGGCCATCTCAGACCACCCCGTGGGTTTTGGTGACAGCTGGGACGTGTGTCCATCCACCTGCACATTGAGGGGCCCTGGGATCCTCCTCTGGGCTTGTCTGGGTAGGTCCCACCAGCGCTGCCACCACACCAACCAGGGACACCACAGGGTGGACATCCATGTCTGGGGTGGTGTCCCAGTGTCCCCAGTGCCCCACTGGGGCAGGATCCCTCTGCAACCCCTCTCTGGTCACAACCCCGGAGGAGCTGGACTGTCCAAATGCCCCAGCTGGACTGTGGGCTTTGGGAAAAGAGGCTGAAAATGGAACAAGGTGGATTAAAGTCCCCTGGGCACTGTGGAGTTCCTGAACAGAGCTCAGGGTCAACAATCCCAGCGAGGCCTGTGGGACAGGAGGGGGCTCAGCCCAGCCATGGGGGGATACCATGGGGGGAAACACTGAGGAAAGGTGAAGTGGTGAGTGAAGAGGAAACAGAAGGAGGGGACCATGAAGCCTGGCAGAAACACGAGGCAGCCCTTCTCATGAAAATGTTTTCCCCACTATCCAACCCAAACCTCCTCTGGCACAGCTTGAGGCTGTTTCCACTTGTCCTGTCCCTTGTTCCCTGACAGCAGAGCTCGACCCCACCTATCCTGTCAGGGAGTTGTGCAGAGCCACGGGGTCCCCCTGAGCCTCCTTTGCTCCAGGCTGAGCCCCTTCCCAGCTCCCTCAGCCTCCCCTGGGGCTCCAGCTCCTTCCCAGCTCCATTCCCTGCCCTGGACACGCTCCAGCCCCTCAGGGCTTGCTGGTCCTGGGGAGCCCAATGCTGAGGCCAGCCCAGGGGACAGGCACTGCCCTGGCTCCTCCTGTGCCAGAGGAGGCTGGAGCCACAGCCCCAGCCCCAGCCCCAGCGGGGCAGAGCTGCACAGGGGGCTGGGACACCCTTGGGTGTCGCTATCTGGGGGTTCCCACCCTGCTGACCCCTGGGACCACCTCACTGCCTCCTGTGGAGCCCAGGTGGGGCAGGGGGCTCCCACCTCCACGGCTGCCCAGTGACGCTGTTCAAGATCACAACGACACAGATTCCGAGGTCAGGAGGCTGAAATGACTCCAATCAGTCTTTATTACCCAGGAATTCCTTCCCTTTATGCTGTTTTGCAAAGAACCACCCAAGGGGTGGAAGAAAGACAAACTCCTTCAAGTACATTGGTCAAGTCAGAGGGACAGCAAGAAGAAGTGCCCCCTCCTAGGTACAGGAATGCAAACACAGGTTACGTGTCTCTGGTTGACAGAACAGTGTCTGGGAAAGAGCTTCAGAGAACCCAAACCTCACAGCACCAACCATGGCTCCAGGCCATCCCTTTAGATCCCCAGCCTCGCAGAAGGACATTGAGAAACCCAGGGGATTGGGAGCAGCCCTGGGCAGGGCAGTGTGGACGCTCCCTGGTTCCTCAGCAGCAGATGGAAGGAGCACAACCTGCCCAGCCTTCCCGGGACACTGCAGGTGGCTGGGTGACACTGGGGAGGCACGTTCAGGGGAATATTAAACAGCTTCTTAACCGGGGCAGGGAGGATGGGGAAGTCTCACTCTCTGGGAGCCGAAGCCAGACAAATCCACAGTGACAGTGGATTTATCAGGGAGGGGATGAACCGCTGGATAAACCCTCAAATCTGAGCAGACACAACCCCTCCAGCAGTGGATTGGGGCTCATTCCAACGTGGGGAAGGGATAAATCCCGGTTGTCTGCCTGCACAGATCAGTCACGGTGTAAATCTGCTGCTGCTGCTGTCACATCCACGGCTCTGACAGCCCCGGGATCTGGAGATGGGTTCTGCCTGCTGGGAGTGAGGATCCCTCACCTGCAGCCCGTCCTTCCCACCCGGGGGCAGCTCCCACACGGAATCCCAGAACAGAAATCATCAATTCCCTCCTGGGAGGCCCCCAACGCCCGACACCCTCAGCAGGAAGGGGCTGCTCTGGCACACTGATACCTCCTGGTTTGATCCTGATTTCATCCTGATTTTTTTCCCAGGAAAAATAATATGGAGGATGAAATCCTCCTGATCTTATCCCAGGAAATATCAGTGCCACACCAGTGAGGGCCCTGCGGAGGGGGCACCCTGGGGACACGGGACATTGTTGCCCAGAGTTTCCCTTTGACCCACAATTGTCCTTTATGGGAGCGTCAGTCCTTTCCCATCTCCCCCATCTCTCTTGCTGTATTTCCATGGTTGGACCACTTCACCTAAAAGTAAGATTTTTTTGACATAAAACTAAGAACTTTTCACTTAAAATTAAGAATCTGTCACCTAAAATGAACAACTTCTAGCCTAAAATTAAGACCTTTTCACCTAAAATGAACAATTTTAACCTGAAAATAAGAATTTTTCACTTAATATGAAAGATTTTAATCAGAGCTTGTGCGTGGCTTTGGGCACTCCTGGGGATTCCCAGCTCCAGAACCCCTGAGGGCAGAAAACTCCTGGAGATGCCTGGGCCCACCCACCCTCAGAATGGCCACGGCCACCACTGCCCATGTCCCCAAGTGACACATCCCCAGGAATTTAAACCTGGGAGGATCTGGGAGTAACTGGAGCCATACTGCGGGTGACTGGAACTACAACTGGAACTACACTGGGGACGGATGACATCATACTGGGATTAACTGGGTTCATAGAAGGAATTACACTAGGAGCAACTGAAACCATACTGGGAGCAGCTGGGCTCATGCTGGGGTAATACTGTGACCGTACTGGAACTGTCTGGGAACGTACTGCAGGTCACTGGAATAACCCCGGGAGTGTCCGGGACGGGCTGGGATCACACACGCAGGGACTGGGAGGAACTGGGATTACACTGGGAGCCGGGCCGGGACTACACCTCCCGGCGTGCTCTGCGCGGCGACCACACCCCCGCTATGGCTCCTACAGCCGGGACTACATGTCCCATCGCCCCCCGCGCCCGGCCGGAAGCGGCGCGATGGCGGCCCGAGCCCGGCCCGGTGCGGCCGTGGCCCCGGCCCCGGTTCCCCGCGGCCCCGCGGGCTGAGGCCGCGCCCTCCCGGTACCCTCTCCCGGTGCGCCCCCCGGTGCTGCCACCGCCATGGCGCTCATCGAGGGCGTCGGCGACGAGGTGACGGTGCTGTTCGCGCTGCTGCTGGCGGCCGCCGTGCTGGGGCTCGCCTGGGCCTCCACGCGCGCCCCCGAGCCCGCGGCGCCGCCGGCTGAGGCGGCCCCGAGCACGGCCCCCGCCGAGCGCAAGGCCCCGGCCTCGGCCCCGGCCTCGGCAGAGGGAGCGGCGGCCTCCGATGAGGCGGCGGGGCTGAGGCACCGGAATCCTCCCGCGGCCGCCCCCGAGAGCCCCGCTGAGCCCACGCTGGTGCTGCGGCTCAAGTTCCTGAACGACACGGAGCGCCTGGCACGGGTGCGCCCCGGGGACACCGTCGGTGCTCTCAAGAGGTGAGGGGGGCGGGCAGGGGCCACTTGTCCTGGCTCGGCCCCCGGGCGTCCCTCCCCTCCCCGCAGCTCCTGGGAGGGGACAGCGGTGTCCCGGGGCCGGTGGCTGTGCCCGGGTAGCTGTGCCTGTCCCGTGGGACAGCCCGTGCTGGCAGGTGACCCTGGGGTGGCCGGTGGGCACACGCACGCTCAGCTGTGCGGGCAGGGCTGGGCGGGAGGGTGGTGCTGGGTGCTGGACAGAGGGGACTGTCCTGGCAGGTGACAGCTGGGGCACGCGCAGGCACGTGGGGTCAGGGGTGCAGAGCAGGGTGGGCAACACTCACAGGATGTGGATGAAGGAACTGAGCCGGCAAGTGACACTGGGAGTGGCTGGTGGGGACACACAGGCTGAGCCGTGCGGGCAGGGTGAGGGCTCAGGGTGGGCACAGTCACAGCAGGGGGGTCAGAGGGGCTGCACTGCCAGCACTGTCACCCCTGCCCCTGTCTCCTCCAGGACCTACTTTCCCGGGCAGGAGCAGCAGGTGCGGCTGATCTACCAGGGGCAGCTGCTGCGTGACGATGCCCAGAGCCTGGCGGGGCTGCACCTGAGCCACCTGAGCGTCCTGCACTGCCACCTGTCCCCGCCCAGCGCCGCCCCCGCCGCCCCCGGCAGCCCCGGCCCACGCAGCCCCGCGCCCGCCGCGCTGGGCGTGGGCAGCCTGGCGCTGCCGCTCTTCGTGCTGCTGCTGGCCCTGCTCTGGTACCTGCAGCTGCAGCACCGCCACGTCTTCACCGCCACCGCCACCACCTGCCTGGCCGGCCTCACCCTGCTCGTCACCTTCGTGGCCTTCGCCATGTACCGCAGATAGCGCGGCCCGGAGCGGCCCCTGGGACACGGGGACCTAGAGCCACACCTGGGACACTGAGAGCCTGCCCAGCCCACCTGGGACACGGGGACCTAGAGCCACCCCTGGGACACTGAGAGCCTGCCCAGCCCACCTGGGACACTGAGAGCCTGCCCAGCCCACCTGGGACACGGGGCACCCAGAGCCACACCTGGGACACTGAGAGCCTGCCCAGCCCACCTGGGACACGGGGCACCCAGAGCCACACCTGGGACACTGAGAGCCTGCCCCATCCACCTGGGACACGGGGCACCCAGAGCCACACCTGGGACACTGAGAGCCTGCCCCATCCACCTGGGACACGGGGCACCTAGAGCCACCCCTGGGACACTGAGAGCCTGCCCAGCCCACCTGGGACACTGAGAGCCCACCCAGCCCACCTGGGACACGGGGCACCCAGAGCCACACCTGGGACACTGAGAGCCTGCCCAGCCCACCTGGGACACGGGGCACCTAGAGCCACACCTGGGACACTGAGAGCCTGCCCAGCCCACCCGGGACACGGAGGGCTCTGCATTCAGCCCACTCAACATATCAGAGGCGCGTGGGGCCTGCCCACGGCACCTGCAGTGCGGGGCTGGCCCCGGTCAGTGCCCCCCACGGGCCCAGGAGTCCCGAGCAGGCGCCCACCCACGCCCTGTCTGCACACAGGGACTGCTGCAGGAGCGGGGGCTCAGCTACCTCGGGGGGTCCCGGTGCCCCCTGTCCCTGCATGGAGCATTCCCCCAGCCACTCGGCGTGAGAAGCTCCTCGGGCTCGCTCCTGCCCGGGGAGGTGTCCGTGCCTGCAGAGCTTCTCCCCATGGGAATACGTCCCGGTGCCTCCCGGGGTGCTGCTCCCGGGGTTCCCAGTGCCTGGGGAGGGACATGGGCCCTGGCGTGTCGAGGGTCCTGGTGCCGGTGGGACGCGCCCTTGAGATCCCTGTGCCGGGGGAGGATTTGTGCCCCCCCGCGCTCCCGGTGTCGGGGGTGGCTGCACTCCCCACTGTCCCTGGGGTTCCGATGCTGTGTTGGGGGGGTCCCAGCGCGCCCCGCCGTTCCGATTAAAGCGGAAAGACTGTGCCCGGCCGTGGTGTCCCGGCTGTGCTGCGCCGTGCCTGGGGCGGGGGCACCGGCTGACCGCGGGAACGGGGGGCGGGGCTGGGGGCGGGGCCTGGCGCCTTCCGCCACGCGCTCCGCAGGGCCGCAGCGCGCCTGCGCCGGCGGCACCGCCCCGCTCTTGGCGGAGCTCTCGCTCATTGGCGGAGGGCGGCGGTGATTTGCATGCAGCGCGCGCCGGCCACGCCCCGGAAGTGCCGCCCGTGGGGCGGGGCCGCAGGAAGATGGCGGCGGGGCTGCGGTCCCGGGCCGTGTCCGTGTCCCGGCGGCGCTGAGCGGCGGCGGTGGCGGCGGGACCGAGCGGCCGCCAGCGCCATGTACGGCCGGGCTGGGCCGGGCCGGATGGGGGGGGCAGGGAATCTCGCCGGGGGGGCAGGGGCGGGCCTGGTGCCGGTGGAGGTCGGAGTGTGCCCGGGAGAGGGGCGGGTGCTGTGGGGCGGGGAACGCCGGGCAGGCCGGAGGTCCCGGTACCACGGGGCTGGGCGGGAGCTGGGCCCAGACAGGGCGGCGGGCCCGGTGCCGGGGAGTTGTGCGGGCGGGGGCGGGGATCCCGGTGGGTGGGGAGAGCGCCCGCCGGGTCGGGGAGCGCCCGCGGCCGCCCGTGCCCCCCGCCGGCCCCGGCCGGGCCCTTCCCCCCGTCACGGCCCCACCGGTCTGTCCCGCAGGGTCCTCCGGAGCCGCGGAGCCCCCCGCGCCGCGCCGCCCCCGCCATGCTGTGCCCGCTGCTGTGCCCATGGCTCCGCGCTCTGACCCGGGCGGGCCCGCGGGGCCCGGCTGCCCGTGAGCGCCGCGGTGCCGCGATGTTCCCCGCCTGCTGCTGCGCCGGCAAGGCCAGGCCGCGGCTGCTGCTGCCCCTGGACCCCTACGGCCATGGGCTGCTGCCCGCCGTGCACCCGGACGGCGGCCGGGGCCGGGCCCACGGCAAGAGGAAGAGCTGGAACTTCATCCACGAGAAGATGAGCTACGACACCTTCTTCACCATGAAGCGGCTGATCGAGCGCTCCCGCAGCGTGGGCGAGGTGCTGCGCTGGGTCACGCAGAACCCGGGCAAGGTGTCGGCCAGCCACTACCCCATCGCGCTGCACAAGCTGGGGCAGCTCCTGCAGCAGCAGCCGGGGCCGCCCCTGGGGGCCGGGGACGGCCGCGGGCCCGCGGGGCAGGTGCTGGAGCAGCCCGAGTTCCACCTGCTCTGCCAGGCCATCGTCAGCGGCTGCGCCAAGTTCGACAACTTCAGCATCGTCAACTGCCTGTACGCGGCGGCGGCGCTGGGTGAGAGCCGGGGCCGGGCAGGGCGGGAGCACGGCTGCGGCACGGCCAGGCACGCCCTGGGGCAACTGGGGCTGATGGAGCCCTGACCGCTGCGGGCTCTGCTCTGCAGGGCTGGGGGGCTCTGCTCTGCAGGGCTGGGGGGCTCAGCTCAGCAGGGCTGGGGGGGCTCAGCTCCTCCAGGGCAGGAGGGTCCTAGCTGAGCTGGAGGTTGATGTTCTCAGCTCAGCAGGAATGCTCTGCTCCTCCAGGGCAGGAGGGTCCTAGCTGAGCTGGAGGCCGATGCTCTCAGCTCAGCAGGAATGCTCTGCTCCTCCAGGGCAGGAGGGTCCTAGCTGAGCTGGAGGCCGATGCTCTCAGCTCAGCAGGGATGCTCTCCCTGCTCCTCCAGGGCAGGAGGGTCCTAGCTGAGCTGGAGGTTGATGCTCTCAGCTCAGCAGGGATGCTCTCCCTGCTCCTCCAGGGCAGGAGGGTCCTAGCTGAGCTGGAGGTTGATGTTCTCAGCTCAGCAGGAATGCTCTGCTCCTCCAGGGCAGGAGGGTCCTAGCTGAGCTGGAGGTTGATGCTCTCAGCTCAGCAGGGATGCTCTCCCTGCTCCTCCAGGGCAGGAGGGTCCTAGCTGAGCTGGAGGCCGATGCTCTCAGCTCAGCAGGGATGCTCTCCCTGCTCCTCCAGGGCAGGAGGGTCCTAGCTGAGCTGGAGGCCGATGCTGGGCAGCCCTGCCTGGCAGGATGTGTGTCGGCCACTCCTGGGCCATGTCGAGTTCCAGCTTGGGTTCCAAGCCCTGAGAAGCAGGAAACACCTGAGCATGGATGAGGGAGACTGGATTTGGCTGAACTCTTGTAGGGCACAAGCCCCAGGGGTGTTGCTGTGTGGGAGAGAGGGTTTGAGGTGTTTGGGTTCCTGTGCAGCTTCCTTGGGGTGCGTCTGAGCTGGGGAGGCTGCATCCTGAGGGGCTGTGTCCAGGGAAGGCTGCATCCCAGAGGCTCCTCCTCCTCTGGGCCGGGGTGACCCTGCGAGTTCTCCTGCTGCGAGGAAGGGGCTGGGGTCTACATCCAAAGAGGAGTGGACAGCAGTGCAATAGGGGGGATCTTCCCCTCTGCCCCGCTCAGGGGAGGCCCTGCCTGCAGTCCTGCTTCCAGCAGCAGAAACAGCGGAGAGAGCCCAGAGGAGGCCATGCACATGCTCTGAGAGGTGGAGAGGGACTTTGGATAAGGCCCTGGAGGGACAAGGACAAGGGGGAATGGTTTCCTGCTGCCAGAGGTCAGGGTTAGATGGGAAATTGGGAAGGAATTCTTCCCTGAGAGGGTTGGGAGGCGCTGGCACAAGTTGCTCAGAGAAGCTGTTACTGCCCCATCCCTTGAAGTGTCCAAGACCAGGCTGGACAGGGCTTGGAGGAACCTGCTCTCGTGGAAGGTGTCCCTGGCCGTGGCAGGAGGCTGTAACTGGATGATCCAACCCAAACAACTGCCGGATTGCACGATCTGGCGGGTGCCGGCCCTCCTGCCCGTGGCTCCCCCCCTCCTGCTCTGGTTCCCGGCGGGCCGGGGCCGGGGGAGCCGCCCGGCGGGGCTGACGCAGTAACTGGAGCCCCTGCCGGGCCGGGGGCCGGCTCTGCCCGCCCTCGGCGCCGGCTGTTTGTTGACACTGGGCCGGAGCTGCCGGCGCCGCTGCCCTCCTCAGGCTCCCCGTGCCGGGCCCCCCCAGGGCCGCTGTGCCCCCCACTTCCATCTGCCCCCTTGGCCCTCATTAACACAAACTCCAGCTTGCTTTTGAGGCCTTTGTATGGAACAAAGCGGCTGCTCAGAGCAATTGTGCACGATCCCCCTCCTGAGTTGTGATTAGCAAGAACCCGCAGTGACTTGCCCTGCGCTGCCCTGCGGCCTGTGCCCGCCCAAACCCCGGCGTGACCGGGAGCTCCAGGCCCCCCAAGGCTCTTTGCCTCTGCTGAGGAGATCCCTCCTGACAGCCAAGGCACTGAGCCTGTGCCCAGGCCTGGATAACCCGTCCTGAGCTGCAGGGAAGTGTTTCCCTGGGAGCCAGGTCGCACAAGCTAAAGCTGAGCTGGGAAACAGGAGAAGGTCAAAAAAGCCAAAGGATTAGTCCCTTCTGGAACAAACAGCGTTTGGTTTGGTCACGTGGGATGGCACAGTTGTTTTCCAACCACAACTTTTTAAATTAACTTTTTAAGATGAGTTTTTTGAGTGCCCAGATCCCCTGGAAGTTCTCCAGGCCAGGTTGGATAGGGCTTGGAGTAACCTGGTCCAGTGGAAGTGTCCCTGCCCATGGCAGAGGGCTGGAACTGGGTGGGATTTAAGGCTCCTTCCAACCCAAAACAGCCTGAGGTTTTGGGATCCTGTGAATTATTTGTCTTTGAGATGTTAGAGACTTAGGAAGTGAACCTTGCTACTGCAGGCGAGCTGCAGGGCTCCCATTCCAGTGGGATGGGTGGGAATGACCCCGCAGCTCCGTGCAGTGTTTTCCACGGTGCAGATGCTCTGACGTTCTGCCGGTGCTTTGCCTTCCCCTTCCTTCCCCTTCTCATTGGTTTGGTCATTGATCCAGCACATCCATCCAGGCGTGGCAGCGGCCTCCTGGCCAAGCCCAGGATCTGAGCCGTGCTCAGGATCTGAGCCGTGCCCAGGATCTGAGCTGTGCCCAGGACCTGAGCTGTGCCCAGGATCTGAGCTGTGCCCAGGATCTGAGCTGTGCCCAGGATCTGAGCCTCTGAGCTGTGCCCAGGATCTGAGCCGTGCCCAGGATCTGAGCCTCTGAGCCATGCTCAGGATCTGAGCCTCTGAGCTGTGCCCAGGATCTGAGCCGTGCCCAGGACCCGAGCCCCCGAGCCGTGCCCAGGACCCGTGCCCCTGAGCTGTGCCCAGGACCCGAGCCCCTGAGCCATGCCCAGGATCTGAGCCCCTGAGCCGTGCCCAGGATCTGAGCCATGCTCAGGATCTGAGCCCCTGAGCTGTGCCCAGGATCTGAGCCATGCCCAGGACCCAAGCCCCTGAGCCGTGCCCAGGATCTGAGCCGTGCCCAGGTCCCGAGCCCCTGAGCCGTGCCCAGGATCTGAGCCATGCCCAGGTCCCGAGCTCCTGAGCCGTGCCCGTTCTCCCTGCAGGGCTGCCCGGGGAGTCCCCGCTGGTGCGGGTGCTGGAGGACGAGTCGCGCAGCCGCCTGGGCCGCTTCAACCAGAAGGACGTGTCGATGGTGTTCAGCAGCGTGATGCGGCTGCACCCCTCCAGCCCGCACCCGCTGGTCGAGTCCTGCCTCAGCAGCCTGGAGCGGCACCTGGAGAAGGAGCGGCACCCGCAGACGCTGTTCCTGCTGCTCTCCTACTACCGCCTGCGGGCGCAGGCCCTGCAGGGCCACGCCGCCTCCGACCAGCAGCTCATCAACAACCGCAAGATCCTGCGCCTGGTGCGGCACACGCTGGGCCAGGTCAGCGCCATGAGGGAGCACGAGCTGGCGCTGCTGGACGAGATGCTGGCCCTGTGTGCCCAGGAGGCCAACAACAAGGCCCTGGAGGCCATCTTCAGCTCCCAGCTCTTCTACGAGAACCGGCAGGAGCGCTTCATTCGCAGCATGGCAGGTGAGGGCTGCCCGGGGGGGCTCCGGCATCGCCGCCCGCGTTGGGGGCGCGGGGCTCTGCTCAGGGAGAGCACACGGGGGTCTCTGGCCGGGTGGGGGGCGGCCTCGCAGACGCCTTCCCCGGCCCTGGGGATGTTTGGGTGGTGACAGCCTCAGCTGGGGCCCTGCTGAGCCCCAGAACTGGAGCAGAAGGAGCCCTGTGTCATGGTCACCCTTGTCACTGACAGCCCAGCCCAGCCCAGCCCTTTGGCAGGCTGGGAGCCCCCCATTCCTCTGAGTACTGGGATGGACCAGGAGCCCCCCATTCCTTCAGGGACTGTTCTCCCACAGTGCCTCTGAGCTGGGCACAATGGAGTTTTGGTGGGGTTTTGCAGAAGGCCCCACTTGTGCACATTCCAGCTGTGCTCCACCTGTGCCTTCTGGCTGTGCATGACAGGACTCTGCCTCAGCCTCTCCCCTGACCCATACCTGAGGGTTTTTAGGAGCTGCCTGGCTTTTGAGGTTTTTGGAACTGGTGCTACTCTCCGGTCCTGTCCTCCCACCTGCCTGGGCTCTGGTGGCTGTAGAGGGCTTGGGCTGGGGACAGAGGTGGCCCCTGTGACGGCCTCCCCACTGTGTTGGCTCGGCAGAGTGGCTGCCCCGGAAGGCAGAGAACCTCACCCCCTACACCATGGCCCTCATCGCCAAGTACGTGGCGCGGCACCGGCTGCGTGAGCCGCGCCTGCTCGACACCATCGCCAACTTCCTGCTGAAGCGCGGGGAGCAGCTCGACAGCAAGGTGAGCGCTCGCCTCACCTGGGGGGTCACCCCATCTGTGGGCACACCTGGGCGGAGGAGCCAGGGCCCTGCTCCATCGTGATGGGCCATTCCAGGGGAGGTGGGGCCGTGACCCAGTCCCGGCGGGTTCTGAGCACCCGTCTGTTCGTGGCACTGGGCACACGGCCCCACCTTGCCCCTTGTCCCGCCCCAGCCCCAGACGCCTTTCTCGCTGCAGGTGATCCAGAAGTTGGTGTTTCCCTTCAGCCGGATGAACTACCGGCCCTCCAACCACGGCGAGCTCTTCCCCAAGCTGGAGGCCATCTTGGAGCAGAAGGCCGGCAGCTCACCGCTGGCCACCGTCAACATCCTCATGTCCATGTTCCAGCTCAGCCACTTCCCCCAGACCGTCCTGCACCAGGTCTTCTCCCCAGGCTTCATCACCAATGTCATGAGTACGTCAGGCGGGGCGCTGTGGGGCGGGGGTGGCCGGGTTTGGGGATCCCATCCCGTGGGCTCCAGCTGCCCTGCCGTGCCGTGCCATGCTGTGCCGTGCCCGCAGGCAGCCCCTACGCGCTGATCGTGCGCCGGTACCTGTCGCTGCTGGACGCGGCGGTGGAGCTGGAGTTCCGCGAGTACAGCGGCCCCCGCCTGGACCCGCGCTACCGCGTCCTCATGTTCGAGCACGCCCTGACCGCCGACGAGGCCAACAGGAAGTACAGGTGAGGGAGGGGCAGGGGGCACCTCCCTGCTCTGCCTGGCGCTGGGGGACGGCGGCTCTGTCCCGCCTGGTGCCGGGATGAGGCCCCCCAGGGCAGCCCCAAAGCCCGTGGGGTAGCGCCCCAGATCACAGGATCGTTCAGAATTGCAGAATTGTTTGGGTTGGGAAAGCCTCGGAGACCTCAGAGAGGAAGAGGTGATACTCATACAGGGAGAGCTGGTTTGGAAACGCCTCCAAGTCCAGCCAGAGCTGCCAGCAGTGCGGGGCACAAGCTGGGTGCAGAGGCTGCCTCCCTGTCCAAGGCATTCTGGCAGTCAGTGCTCTCTCTGCTGCTCCAGCCTCACTACACCCCGAGCATTTTGGGGGATATCACCTGCTGGGAGCAGGACGTACAGGAGGTCAGGAGACAGGCAGACAGGTGAAGGCTTTCAGACTGACAATGAGGAGAGCAAACAATCAGATGATGAAGGTGCATCCTGCACATTGTCCCCAGCAGGATCTGGGCAGAGGAGGAGGAAGGGTGCTTGCGTGAAGGGACTGTACACATGGATGAAGATGTCATAACAATGCTGGGTGACTTAGCCCCTGAGTCCACCTGTCCCCCAGCACTGCTAAGGCCACCACTGACCTTGTTCCCAAGTGCCACATCCACGTGGCTGTTGAATTCCCTCAGGGATGGGGACTCCCCCCTGCCCTGGGCGGTGTTACCAGCGCTGGGCAGCCCTTTTGGGAGGTTTTTGGTGCCCTAATACTACAGGGAAATTTTCTGCAGAAGGAGCTGGAGCCCATCCCCTCTTGACTCCCAAGAGCAGAGCCCAAAACTCCAGCCCTGTGCATCCCACTCCTGGGGGTTCCTGTCTCCACGGTGATGTACTCAGCACCAGCAGTGCTGGGGGGGGACATGTCAGCCCCTGCAGTGCCCCCCTGATTGTCCCCTCCTTGCAGCTACAAGGGGCTGGTGGCCGAGGCGCTGCGACAGCTGGTGGGGGAGGAATGCTACCGGCAGGACGAGGTGCTGCCCCCCGGGTACTGCACAGGTAACACCCCGGGCTGAGGGGAGAGGGCTGCCAGCTGGGACCTGGGGGCTGAGGGTGGGAGGTCATTTGGGCCAGAAGGAGCTCAGGCTGCTTTGTCACTGCCTTCCTGTGACCCTGCCTTTGGGACAAAGCTCCCTGAGCCCTCCCACTGCAGAAAGGGGGCCTTCCCCATCGCCTCTGTTTGTTGGCTCAGAGTCCCAGCTGGGGCACGGAGCTGCCAAGCCCGTGTCCCATCGGTTGCTGATCCTGTTCTCTCTCCTGCAGACTTCCTGCTGTGGATCAACCGCTCAGGCACGGTGCTGCCCCTCTCCCGCGTCCCGGCAGCCTCCCGGGCGCCCCCGGCCGTGTCCCCCGTGGCCGTGTCCCTGCGCTCCAGCGTCCTGGCGCTCACCTCGGAGCTGCAGGACTTTGCCCCGTTCGCTCCGGAGACGCCCAGCAGCCCCCCGGGCCCCCGGGAGAGCGGCCGGGCCGGGCGGTTCCTGCCGGCGCTCTGCCCGGCCCCGGGGGGGCCCTGCTTCCAGCCCCCCTCGGACTATTACTGCGGGCTGAGCAAGGAGCCCTCCCTGGGCAGCCCGGGCAGCTCCACGCTCAGCAGCCCCTCCGAGCCCCTCTCGGCGCCGCCGCCCGGCACCCCCGACTGCTCCCCCCGCGCCTCCGCCGCCTCCCTCTTCCAGTTCCCCATCGGCAAAATCCTGGAGGAGGAGGAGGAGGCCGCCGGCTGCCCCGGCCAGGAGCGTGGCTGCTTCCAGGGGGAGCAGGCCCAGGAGGCAGCCGAGGAGCGGAGCCCCCCGGGCAGCGAGGACAGCGGCCCCCCGCCCTCGCCGTGCCGGCCCAGCCCCAAGCAGAGGCCGGGCGAAGGGCTGCAGGGTGCCGAGGAGATCCAGAGGTACGGAGCAGGGGCGCATCCCCAGGCTGTCCCTGGGCCCTTCCAGCAGGGCAGCCACCCTGGCACTGCCTGGGGCTCCTGCTCGCTGAGACGCTCAGCCCTGGCCCCTCCCTGCCCGGTGCCACGGGGCACCCACATGCCCACGGCCCCGCTGCCCTGGGCTGCTGGATACAGCTGTCCTGCCACCAGCAGGGCCTGGGTCGTTTGGGGTGCTGGGGAGCAGGGTCCGTGGGGTGGGGTGATGCTGTGGCCTGGGTGACACTGCTGTCCCCTGTGCAGGGTGGTGCTGTCGGTCAATGACAAGTGGCACTACTGCCAGAACTCCGACATCCTGGTGGGCTCCCGGGCCATGAGGGACCGGCACCTGCGGCTGCTGGGATACTGTCTGGTGCAGGTGAGTGGGCTGCCCCTCCTCCTCAGGGCCGGGGGGCACAGGGGGTGTGGGGTGGCAGCTGGCATCCCCCTGGCAGGATGGGCCCGGACCTGGCATCCCCAGTGTAAACAGCCCTGTCCCTGTGAGAGGAAGCAGGGATGACTCATCCTCATGTCTCCTTGCCCTCCCCCACCCCATGCAGGACTTTTTCCATGCAGCTGGTGGCTGACACCAGCCCTGATGGAAAGCAGAGACAAGGGACAGTCTGTCCTATGAGCTGAGACCCAACCTGAGCGAGGGGAAGGGGAAGGGGAAGGGGAGGGTGTTCAGCCCAGGCTGCCAGACACAGCCACAGTGGTGGCATTGGGTGTGAAATTGGGTGGGGGGGACACAGATGGGTGCACATGTGGTGACCTGGGATCTCCTGTGCCAAGGGGGCAGGAGGGAGGTTGGTTCACCTGCACCAGAGCCCTGCCTGCCCTGCTTCCAGCCTCAGCTGTTCCCTGCCCACTGCTGGGACTGGAAGAGCCCTCGGGTCTGCAGCTGCTTTGGCAAACTCCAGGTGTTGGTTTGGTTCTGCAGCTCCCACATGCTTGTTTGTGGGTGGTTTTAGCCTGAGGACGAGTCTTTCTGAGGAAAATGGCGCTGGAAGTGAGCCCTCAGTCCTGTTCACTCCTGCACTTCAGAGAGGACCAGGATTACAGCAGTGCTTGCACTGTGCCATCCCACAGCCATTCCCAAACTGTCTGAGCCCCTGCTGCTGCCAGGCCGTGCCAGCCAAAGCTCCTCTTCATTCTGGAGCTCAGCAGCCCAGAGCCCCGTGTTTGTGCAGAGCTCCAGAGTCCTGTGACTGCTGAGGAATCACCTGGGAGCTGCCCTGCAGTGTAGCTGGGCTGGGAGCAGGGCCAGCTCTCCCTTGAGCTGCTGTTTGGGCTGGGCTGGCCACGGCTCTCTGTGTCCCTCCTGCAGAAGGCACAGCAGGGACCTTAAAGCCCATCCAGTGCCACCCCTGCCATGGCAGGGACACCTCCCACTGTCCCAGGCTGCTCCAAGCCCTGTCCAGCCTGGCCTTGAACATTTCCAGGGATCCAGGGGCAGCCACAGCTGCTCTGGGCACCCTGTGCCAGGGCCTGCCCACCCTCCCAGCCAGGAATTCCATCCCAGTATCCCATCTATCCCTGCCCTCTGGCACTGGGAAGCCATTCCCCGTTGTTTTGTCCCTCCAGGCTCTTGACCTAAGTCCCTTTCCACCTCTGTTGGACCCTTTTAGGCACTGGAAGGGGCTCTAAAAGGTCTCCCCAGAGCCTTCTCTTTCCAGGTGAACACCCCCAGCTCTCACCTGTGGCTTGAGGGGCTCCAGCCCTCAGAACCTTTATTGCTCCCCTGCCTTGCCAGTGGCTGGAGAATGGGTCCCAGTGCCCCCCAGTCCTGCTCTGAGTGCTGGGGGTGCTCTCAGGGCTGTTGGACCCGCAGAGTTTCCAGGTCCCCAATACCCTGTCAGCTTTCATGGAGGGCACTGACAGGGGCTGGAGGGTGGGGTGAGGCTTGAGATTCCTCCCTCTGTGTGCCTGTATCACCTGCCCAGGGCTGAGCTCAGGCTGGACGAGCCTGGAGCTGGGCCTTGTCTACACTTCCCATGCCATTGTCCACACTTGTGTCCATCCCCCCTTGTGTCCATCCCCACACTTGTGTCCATCCCCACACTTGTGTCCATCCCCCCTTGTGTCCATCCCCACTTGTGTCCATCCCCACGCTTGTGTCCATCCCCCCTTGTGTCCATCCCCCCTTGTGTCCATCCCCACCTGTGTCCATCCCCACGCTTGTGTCCATCCCCACACTTGTGTCCATCCCCTCACTTGTGTCCATCCCCACTTGTGTCCATCCCCACACCTGTGTCCATCCCCCCTTGTGTCCATCCCCACTTGTGTCCATCCCCACGCTTGTGTCCATCCCCACTTGTGTCCATCCCCACACTTGTGTCCATCCCCCCTTGTGTCCATCCCTACGCTTGTGTCCGTCCCCGTGGCAGGAACCGCGCTGCCCTCCTCCTCCAGGGAGGGATCTGTGTCCTGGTTCTGCCACCACCTCCGAAGGCTGAAGGGGGCTGGGGGCTGGAGGTGCTGGGGGTGCAGGTGGGGCAGACACGCTGTCCCCGCTGTGACACCGTCCCTGTCCCCTCACAGCTGCCCTACACGGAGCTGGAGAAGGTGAGTGGCATCGAGGAGGCCAAGCACTACCTGCGGCAGAAGCTGAGGGAGCTGCGCTTCTGAGGGACGGATCCGGGGGGTGTGGGGGGCCAGGTGGGTGTTGCCAGCCCCTTCCCCTGCACAGGGGGATACGGAGCTGCCCCCCATCCCGGGGGGTCAGGGGGATATGGAGGTGCTCCCCATCTCGGGGGGCCGGGCGGTGGGGCCAGGCCAAGGCTCCCTGCTCCTGCTGTGGGGCTGGGGGAGTGTGAGATTATTTATTGCCGTTCTGGGGGGCCGGGGTGCGACTTGAGGGGGGCGGGGGGGAGTTACTGGGGAAGGTCCCTCACGGCCCCCCTGCCCCAGCTCTGCCACCTCAGCCCAGTCTGTTGCTGCAGGACAGGGGCTGAGCCTGGCCCTGGGGCACTGGGGGCCGTCCCTGTGCCCCCCGCACGGCCGCTGGGCCGGGGCGCTGGGCCCGGCCCCTCCGTGGGGCGCGGGGGTCCGGGGGGGCTGCAGTGGGTGCAATGCAGGGCCGGGAGCGGGTGTGAGCACGGGGCTGTTCCCAGGGCCTGGGCCCCGAGGAGGGGGGTGTTAGGGAAGGGGGGAACTTTCCAATAAAACTGGTGAAAAGTGTGCAAAGTCCGGTCTCTTTATTAATCGAAGGCAGCTGGGGGGCCCCAGCCCCCGCTCCGGTAGCCCCCCAGGAACTGCCCGGAGCAGCCTCCCGTGGTAGGGAGGTCCCCCAGCACCTCTGCCCTGTGCTCGGAATAAAGCTGTTTATTGCCTTTGAATTGCCTGTTCCATAAACCCCGGGGGGCTCAGCTGGTGCCCGAGCGTCGGGCGGGAGCCGAGGGGCTGCTGGGGGGGCCGGGGGCTCTGTCCCGGGGCGTGGGCAGCAGGGGTCTGTCCGAGGGGCTGTGCCGCGGGGCTGAGCCTGGGGCCGGCTCTCTTTGGCAGGGACCCTCCGAGGGCCCGGGGAGCGCAGGGCCCCCGCCCCGCGGGGCACGGCGGCACCGCTGCGGGCTCGGGCCGTGCCCACCGCCCACCGCCAGCCGCGAGCATCACACCGGCATCGGCATCTCGTTGTACTCGTCCACGCCTTCCCGCTCGTCCAGGATGGGCTCGGCCTCGGCTGCGTCCAGCTGCGGGACACGGCGGCTGAGGGGCAGCGAGGGCCCCCCGGCCCCGCCGGCCCCGGGAGCCCGCAGCCCCCCCGGGAGCCCGCAGCCCCCCCGGCAGCCCGCAGCCCCCCCGGCAGCCCGCAGCCCCCGCCGCCCCCGGGGACGGGAGACACTTACACACTTCATTTCCCGGTCGGTGAAGATGCGGCTGAGCAGGCACATGCGGAGTGGCACCGTGAGGATGAGGATGAAGGGGAAGGCGAGGGAGGCCACAGTGGACATGACGGCCCAGAGCACGGCCAGGCAGGCCAGCTGCAGCCCGGTGAACAGGTGCATGCGCAGCGTGCGCACCTGGGCACACACAGGTGTCAGTTCCTGTGTCCCCCTCCCACCACGGGCACAGCTTGGCCCAGGGGTACCCGCACCCCCAGCACGGCCCCCCAGCCCCGCCGGGGTCCCTCCTCTGTCCTCCTCTGCCCCCCTAAAGAAGGCTGTGCCCCAGCCTGTCCTGCAGACAGTGCTCCCACGCAAGGGTAGCCCAACCTGGCTGCTGTCCCGGACAAGGGTGCTGCCCCTCAGGATCCCCAGCCCCCTCCCCACCTTTTTGACATAGGTGACATCAGGGTGGTGCTTGGGGGGCATCAGCAGCAGCTGCAGGCGCTCGTAGAACTGGATGCCGTTGAGGGAGGTGACGCCCATGTAGAGGAAGATGCCGAAGAGCACGGCCAGGGGGATCTGCCGCAGCAGGTCCCCGATGACAATGGACAGCCCTGGGCAGAGCAGCGTCAGCCTGGGGAGGGGGCTCAGCACAGCCCTCCAGCCCCACTGCCCCCTGCCCACTTAATGCCCTCACATGGGGAGGGCCCCACATCCCTGTGTCCGCTGGCGACAGGATGGCCACACCAATTTGGCAGGAGCCCAGGGCACCCCAGCTCCATTCCCCACACTGCCCCTCCCCACGCAGCCCCCCCATGGCTCCCCAGCCCCCCTCCCCACGCTGCCCCCTCCCCACTGCACTGCAGACCCCCCCCAGGTCCCGAGGGACAGACCTACCGACAAGCACGGCCACCAGCAGCCCGGTGACCCTCTGCTCCTTCACCTCCTGGATCTTGGGCTTGTCCCCGGGTGCCACGGCCTTGCTCATGACGGTGAGGGCGTTGGCGTGGGTCACCGAGCGCACGGTGGCCGCGGCCAGCCAGGGCAACCCGAAGAGCGCGAAGAAGCCGCCCATGGCCACGATCAGCAGCAGGTCCAGGTGGAACCCGGAGCCCTTCTGCAGCATCCGCTCCTTCTTGCTGATGATCAGCCTGGGCGCCAGGGCAGGTGGTTGGCACAGCACAGGCTCCCCCTCGCCCCACCAGTGCCCCCCACCCGGCCCCGCTGCACTCACGTGGTGATCTGGGTCTCCATGAAGATGAGGATGAAGACGAGGATGGCGGGGAGGCCGCTGGCCACCATCATCCACACAGGGAAGGCACTCTGCACACCCAGGGGGTTGATCACCCAGCCCCGCTTGTCTGGGGCTGTCACTGAGAACCCACTGGGCACACTCAGCTTCTGCAGGGGGTGGGGGAGACAAATGCTGAGAGGGCACTGGCTGCGCCCCATGGAGTGAAGGGGCCATGGAGGCACCAGGTACCCAGAGAAGCCAGACTCAGAGGGAGAGGGAAGGTCAGATACTGGGAGCCAGAGGTGGCCAAGCAGGTGCAGCCATGCTGGGGACAGATGGAGCTGCTGACCCACGGCCAGGACAGCGGGACGGGGCACAGGAACCCCTCAGAGGGTGTGGGGTTAGGTGTCCTGCCCGGCCCATGGATGGGTGGCTGCTCACCTGTGTATAGGTGTCCTGGATGCTGTAGTCCACCAGCACCATCACCAGGATGGCGATGGGCACCCCAAAGTCCCCGATGAGCCTCCGGATCTGGGGGAACACCAGCGCCAGCCTGGCCACAGCCCCCCTGGCTCACCCCAGCCCCCTGGGCTCGTCCCAGCCCCACGGCCCCCAGGCTCGTCCCAGCCCCACAGCCCCCAGGCTCACCCCAGCCCCCTGGGCTCACCCCAGCCCCACGGCCCCCAGGCTCACCCCAGCCCCTCGGCCCCCAAGCTCACCCCAGCCCCCTGGGCTCGTCCCAGCCCCACGGCCCCCAGGCTCACCCCAGCCCCTCGGCCCCCAAGCTCACCCCAGCCCCCTGGGCTCGTCCCAGCCCCACGGCCCCCAAGCTCACCCCAGCCCCACGGCCGCACGGCCATCCCCACGCACCCGTCCGGGGAAGAAGCGGCTGTTCTTGAACTTGCGCAGGAAGAAGGCGATGAAGAAGGTGCCAGCCATGAGCACGAGCGAGAGCAGTGCCGTGTTGGGCTGCCCCGTGACCTTGGTGGCACCGCGGGCAGCCGGGCCGGTGGCCGGGGCTGTGGTGTTGGCCACGGCGGCGCTGCCGTTGCCCCAGGCCTCGGCCGAGCTGTTGGCGCTCAGGCAGCCGTGCAGCGGGTGCTCTTGGAAGATCTGGAGCAGGAGGATGGGATGTTCAGCCCCGTCCTGCCTGGCCCTGCTGCGGCCCCCTCGGCTCAGCCCCTGCGGCTCACCTTGGCCAGCTTGGAAAAGGTCTCATAGATGAAGATGAGGGAGATGAGAAAGGCAAAGATCTCCTGGGTGAAGCGGGAGACGAAACGCACCAGGAAGCTGCCCTCAAAGGCCACCATGACCAGCACGATGAGGATGAGCCAAAAGCCGATCCAGACACGCCCCACCAGGTACTCCAGCTCATTGGACGTGCAGAACTGCCCAGCCGTGCAGACAGACGGACGGACAGACGGGTGTCAGGATGCTCGCAGGGCTGGACAGAGCCCCGGGCAGGGGGGCAGAGCCCTGGCAGGAGGGCTGTGGGGATGTCTGCCCCGGGCAGTGGGGCCGGGACGGGGGTGTCTCCCCCAGCCCCCAGGGCAGACCCTCACCGTGAAGAAGGCTTCCTCAAAGACGAGCAGCGGCCCCGAGAAGCCAATGACGAGCAGGGGCTGAGCCCCCAGCAGGCAGAAGAGGACGCCCTGCAGCGACGTGGAGATGATCAGCTCCGACACCCCGATCAGGTCCTGCGTCTTCTCCCCTGCGGCAGGACAGGCTCAGCACACCCTCGGGACGGGCCCCTCGGCGTCACGGCCCAGCCCCGTGGCACAGCCAGCGGGCAGCGCCTGCAGCCCCCGCTCCTGCAGCCCCCCCGCTCACCCAGCAGCCCCCCGAAGGTGATGGCAGGCGACAGCGCGGCGAAGTAGATGAAGATGACGGCGGCGATGCACTGGGGGTCCAGCGCGTCGCGGAAGTCGCTCAGGTACTGGGGGTACCTCCGCCGCACGTCCCGGATCAGCCCCCCGAAGGGGCGGCCCGTGCGCCTCAGGGGGTCGTCGTCCTCTTCGGCCTCGTCCTCCACCACCTTCAGCTTCAGCAGCGCTGGGGGCGGGCGGATGCACGGACAGTGAGACCCCGACAGCCGGGACAGCCCCCCAAACCCCGCCCCGGCCCCAGCCCTGCCCCCGGCACCTTTCTCCTCTGGGGACTTGGGCTCCAGCAGCAGCCTCCGCTCCTGCTCCATCCTCTTCTTCAGCATCTCGCGCTGGAAGTGGGCGACGCTGCGCAGCAGCTCCTCGCCCTGCACCTCGGACGGCGGCAGCACCACGCTGCAGTCCAGGAACTCGTTGATGGCGTTCAGAAGGTCGTGACGGTCGTCAGCCAGGTACGCGGCCTCGTGGAATTGCTGTGGGGCAATGGCAGGGTCAGTGCCCACGCCACAGCTCTGTGGTGTCCTGAGAGCCCAGCCCCAAGCCCATGGCCTCAGGATGGCCCTGGTCCTGGCACGGCCCTGAGCCCCCAACCCTGGCAGAGCCCTGGCCCCCACCCCGGTATGGCCATGAGACCCAACATGGAAAGGCCCAACTGGCACCTGGCATGGCCCCAAGCCCCCCAGCCCCGACAGGACTCCAAGCCCTGGCACTTCTCTGAGACCCCAGCACTGGCATAATCTGAGCCCTCCATCCCATCTGAGTCCTGAGCTTCTGGCCCCATCACAGCCCCAAACCCCCAATCCAGTGGTGTCTCAAGACCGTAGTCCCAGCAGGACCCTGAACCCCCAGCCCTGGCACAACGCTGAGCTCCCTGCCCAGCACAGCCTCAAGCCCCCACCTCAGCAGAGCCTGGAACCCCCAGCCTGGCACAGCCCCAAACCCCCATCCTGGTACAGCCCCAAACCCCCAGCCTGGCACAGCCCCAAACCCCCAGCCTGGTACAGCCCCAAACCCCCATCCTGGCACAGCCTGTGCCCCCCACCCCGGCAGGACCCCAGTGCCCTGGGCACGGACCTTGTCGGACATGAGGGTGGAGATGGAGCGCCCGATCTCGTGATAGTCCATGTGGGTGCTGCTGGGGCCCAGCAGCACGAAGAGGAATCGCACAGGCACGGGCACCTCCAGCACGGCGTCCAGCTCCACTGCCTCCTGCAGCCGCACAAAGGCCATGGTGGGCTGGTCCAGGAACTCCACACAGCCTGGGGGGCACCAGGGGCACGGGGGTCACCAGGGTGCCCGGTATGCGGCCCCCACTCCCCTGGCCTGCCCACCCCTCCATACCCACGAGCACCACGGTGGCCTCAGCATTGTCCGGGATCTTCTCCAGCAGCTTCAGCTCGTGCTTGGACTTGGAGCGAGTGATGCCGGCCGGGGGCGTGGGAGTGACCACCTCCCTCTGTGGGGACAGAGAGGGGGGTCAGGGCCCCTCCCCGGGGCACGGGCAGGGCTGGGGGGGCCCTGCACCCACCTCCCGCTCCACATCGACGCGCGTCTCGTGCTCGCCGGCGTGGCCGGCTATGAGGGGCTCGGTGACGGCCGGCTCGCCGCCCTCGGCCACGTGGTTGGTGCTGTGGTGGTGCACCAGCAGGGAGCCCAGGCTGCCCGCTGAGATGTTCCGCGGGAAGGAGAACTCCTTCTCGTCGCTGGGGTGGCTGCAGGACAGGGCCAGGGCTGTCCGTGGTGGCCCAGCGGCACAGCCATTGCCAGGATCCCAGGGACAGCATGGGCCCCGCAGCTCAGGGAGCAGAGCCCAGGGGACAGGGGCTGTGTTGGTGCCCCCCGTGCTCACCTGTGCTTCAGCAGCAGCGCCCGCAGCACGTTGGCACGGTCCTCGGCCCGGATCTGGTCCGTGATGACCATCTGCTCCACCACCTGGTGAGCCACCCCTGGCAGCGTCTTCTGGTCCAGGTCCAGGAGCACGGCCCCTGGACAACGGAGGTGGGGCTGAGGCCAGCAGGGGCAGGACCCCGCCCCACCACGGGCCCCACAGGGTGGTCTCCGCCTCCCTACCGTGGGCCAGGGTCTTGCGGAGCTCCAGGAGGCTGCGGAAGGACAGGGAGGCCACATGCGGCTTGCCCCAGCGGTCTGTCTCCTCCTCCACATCCTCCTCAAACTTGATCCAGCGCGCCGTCTCCTTCCACTGCAGCTCCTGGTTCTTGTCCACCACCAGCTCATTCAGCTCCACGAACACCTGCAGCACAGCCGGGTCAGTGCTGGATCCCCCCGGACTCCCGGTCCCTGCCTGTCCCTGCCTGTCCCTGCCCGTCCCTGCCTGTCCCTGCCCGTCCCTGCCCGTCCCTGCCTGTCCCTGCCCATCCCTGCCCGTCCCTGCCAGTCGTCCCTGCCCATCCCTGCCCGTCCCTGCCCGTCCCTGCCCGTCCCTGCCTGTCCCTGCCTGTCCCTGCCCGTCCCTGCCCGTCCCGGCCCCGGGAGCCCGCACCTCGTGGGGCTGCCGGTCGTGCTTGCGCTGCCGCGTGCTGGGCTCCCGGTGGCCCTTGCTGACGTGCACCATCTGCGCCTTGGCGCTCTTCCGCACCAGGTGCCGCCGCACGCCCGGCACATCCTCGAAGCGGTGACCTGAGGGGGACAGCAAGGGCGGGGGTGGCCAATCTGTGGGGCCCTGCACCCCAAACCCCAGCTCGGGGACACTGAGCCCTGGCACGGCAGCCGTGGGATGAACCCTGCCCGGGATAGCTCAGGGCAGAGCGGGCACCCCAGTCCTGGGGACAAGGGCTGCAGCTTGGGGGACCATCAGCTGGTCACCAGCAGCAATGCCAGGCAGGAGTCGAGGTGGCTGCTGGCACCGGGGTCACCTGCTCCCTATGTGCCAAGGGCCACCCACGCCCACTGGCACATGGGCTCTGCCCTGGCTGCGCTCCTGGCTGGGAGCTCCACAGCAGAAACATCATCTGCCACCCTGAGAGTCCTGGACTGTGAATCCCTGGGGCTGGTAAGTGCCCAGGGGAGCCACCACCACTGCTGCTGCCACCACCAGCTCCAGCTGCCCCGGGCTCAGCTCCTGGCCACGCTCAACAGGGACTCAGCCCAGCCCCGGCACCAGGGATGGGTCCCCTGCAGTTGTGCCCAGCACTGGGAGCAGGGTCAGTGCCTGCACCCAGCCCAGCTTGGCTGTAGCCACAAGGCAACCTGGCACTGCCAGCCCCAGTGTCCCAAACCCACCATCCCCAGCCCCAGTGTCCCAAACCCACCATCCCCAGCCCCACTGTCCCAAACCCACCATCCCCAGCCCCACTGTCCCAAACCCACCATCCCCAGCAGTGCCAGCCCCACTGTCCCAAACCCACCACCCCAGCAATGCCAGCCCCAAACCCACCATCCCCAGCAGTGCCAGCCCCAGTGTCCCAAACCCACCATCCCCAGCCCCACTGTCCCAAACCCACCATCCCCAGCAGTGCCAGCCCCACTGTCCCAAACCCACCATCCCCAGCAGTGCCAGCCCCACTGTCCCAAACCCACCATCCCCAGCAATGCCAGCCCCAAACCCACCATCCCCAGCAGTGCCAGCCCCAGTGTCCCAAACCCACCATCCCCAGCCCCACTGTCCCAAACCCACCACCCCCAGCAGTGCCAGCCCCAAACCCACCATCCCCAGCAATGCCAGCCCCAGTGTCCCAAACCCACCATCCCCAGCCCCAGTGTCCCAAACCCACCATCCCCAGCAGTGCCAGCCCCACTGTCCCAAACCCACCATCCCCAGCAGTGCCAGCCCCAAACCCACAATCCCCAGCAATGCCAGCCCCAAACCCACCATCCCCAGCGGTGCCAGCCCCACTGTTCCCAGCCCCACGCCACTGGCCCTGCCAGCCCCCCAGCCCAGCCCAGCCCCGGGGCACAGCCCCCACTCACTCTTCATGTAGTCCAGGTCAGCCGAGGCCAGTGTCTGTGCCTCGGACTCGTCGGTGGGCACGCTCTGGTAGCGGTCCTGCTCGGCCGCCGTCATGCTGCCCTTGCAGCGCCGCTCGTGCAGGTTGTAGCTGCGGTGCCCCGGCTGTGCCTTGGGCGGGGGGCGGCCCGGGGACCCCGCCTCAGCGGCCGCCCCTTCCCCCGGAGCCCCCTGCTCTGCATCGGGGCTGCAAGGCAGGAGCCCCCCTCAGCTCACAGAGCCCCCCCGTGCACCCCAATCCTGCCGTGGGCTATGGGAGGGGCTGTCCAGCCCCCGACCCTGCCACAGGGCGGCCGGAGGCTGCTGCCCGCTCCCCAAGAGCCCCAGCACCACCCAACCCCAGCTCACCTGCTGGCCCGGCCTTCCTTCGGGGCCATGCCCCCGCGGGGCTCGGGGGGGGAGCCGGGCGGTGCCGCGGGGGGGGCCGGCTCCTCTGCCCGGCGCTCGGTCACCTCATCCTCCTGCAGGAAGAACTGGGGAGGGGGGCAGCGGGTGAGCCGCCTGCCGGGCAGCCGTGTCTCCCTGGCCACGGGCAGCACCGGCCCCAGCCCCTCTGGTGCCCCAGCTGTGCCCAGACACGCTGAGGCGGGGGGCGCAGCGCTGCCCCCGCCCCGGCCCTGCCCTCACCTGCACCGCCTCGGCCGGCCCGGGCTGCCGCAGCTCCTCCGCCGAGCGCTCCGTCTCCGTGTCGCACGCGTCATCCTCATCCTCTTCAGCCTCCTCGATGGTGGGGGTCTCTCCGGGGACAGAGGCACGCCGGGCCTTCTTTTTGCCCTTTTTCGGGATCCCCTTCTTGCGGCGGGCGTCAGGGGGCAGGTGCGTGGAGAGCGGGTGGTGGATGTGGTGGGACGACTGGCGGTGGTCTGGGGGGAGCGGGAGTCGGTGCTGCGCTCCCTGCCCGTCTCCTGCCAGCTCCCCACTCCCTGCTCGCCCCCTGTCCGCTCCCTGCCCGTTCCCTGCTCCGTGCCCGCCCTCGGCCCCGCTCACACTCGAAGTCCTCCTCGCCGTAGCTGCGCCCGGCCTCCTCAGCGTTGCGGGGGTGGGCGTCGTTCAGGATCTCCTCGAAGCGCTCCACGCCCAGGGCCTTGTTCAGGTCCTTCTCCTCCTCCTCGTCCCCGAAGGCAGGTGAGCCGGCGCCCAGCGCCTCCTGCTCGGGCTGCGGGCCGGGGCAGGGATGAGCGGGCACGGGGCAGGGATGAGCCGGCCCCGCTGCCCGCCCCGCAGCGTGCCCGGGCCGTGCAGCCCCGCCAGGTGGGAGCCCCGGCCAGCGGCTCTCAGAGCCCCCGAGGGCACCCAAGGGCTGCGCACCCCCCGTGCCCCGGGCTGGGCACCCACTGCCTCGACACCCAGGCACCCCCGGCACCCCCAGCCCCAGCGCTGTGCTCCGGTGTCACCGGTGTCACCCGCACCCCGTGTGCCACAGCAGCCCAGCTCCAGCCCCCGGGGCTCGGGGGTCCCGGCGCGCTGCTCCCCTGCCAGCTGGGACCCGGGCCCCCAGCGCGGTGCCCCCGCACCCCCAGCACCCCCAGCACCCCCCGCACCCCCAGCGCGGTGCCCCCGCACCCCCAGCACCCCCAGCACCCCCAGCGCGGTGCCCCCGCACCCCCAGCACCCCGCTGGCCCCGCTGCCCCGCGCACCCCCGGCGCTGCCCCCCCCGTTCCCCAGCGCCTGCAGCCGCAGAGCCCCCGGCCCTGTGCCCCCCGCCCGGTGCTGCTGCACCCCCGCCGGGGGCCCGGGGGGCAGGGGGGGCGCGGGGGGAGGGGCTGCGGGCCGGGGGCGGGGCTGGGGGCAGCAGGGGATGCGGGGCTGGGGGAGAAGAGGGATGTGAAGGGCTGGAGGGTGCGGGGGGGCTGTGGGGGGAATGCGGGACGGGGGGGCTGCAGTGGGGTGCGGGGACACGGGGGGTGCGGAGCTGGGGCGGACACGAGAGATGCGGGGCCGGCGGCGGCAGGGGGCTTGCGGGGGGAGCGCGGGAGGGGCTGCGGGGGCCGGGGGGGCGCGTCCCCGGCCGGTCCTACCTGAGTCATGGCGGAGCCGCTCCCTCCGCAGCTCCCGCAGCGCTTTATCGGAGCGGCGGGACCGGCCGCGGATGGGGCGGGGGGGGGAGAGCGAGGGGGGGGCCGGGGAGGGAACCGGCGGGGGCGGCGGCTCCGTCCCGGCCTCGCCAAATATTGACGGAGCCGCCTCGCGCCCGTCTCAAGGTGACGGCGAACGCAGAGGGCACCGGCGGCACCGCGGCACCGGCGGCGGCCCCGGAGCGACCGCCCCCCCCCGGAATGCACCGACTGCCCCCGGGATGCACCGGGCCCCGCAGGATGCACCGGGCCCGCTCGGGATGCGCCGATCCCCCCCCCAGCTCCGGAGCCCCGGGACGCATCAGCCCCTCCCGCCGAGCCCCGAACCACCGGCTCCCCTCGCCGGGCTCAGACTGCCCCGGAGCGCAGCGACCCCACGGCCGCGCCCCCATCCCCCGGTAAATCCCCTCCTCAGCCCTTGCGGGGGCTGCACAGCCGAGCCCCCCCGCCACGGCCCCCAGCCAGTGACCCCGGGACACGGCAGGTCCTGGACCCGGGCTGGGGGGGGCAAGGGGGTGCAGGGGCAGCCCAGGCACCGGGATCTGCCTGCAGGGACCCCCGGGCAGCGGCGGGGGAGCTGCCACCACCCCGGGGGGGCCCCACAAGCACCTGCTGGTCCGGGGCTGTGCTGTGGCCACCCCACAGGAACCCGAGCCCAGGTGTCAGGTTTGGGCACAGGTGCCCCACACCCATCCCTGCTGCACAGTGACCACCGGACCCCCCGGGGGTAACCCAGAGGGTGACACGGGGGGTGACCCCGGTGATGACCCCGGCCACCCCATCCCAGCCCCACCCTGGCACACAGAGGCTGCCACGTGCTGGCAGCGCTGGCATCAGGCCACGTCCCACACCTGCAGCCCCCCCTCCTGCCACATCCCTCCCACCACCCCCGTGACCCCTCTGATCCCCCAGAGCCCCCCAGCCCCTTTGGCCACGGCCCCACGGCCCCAGGGCCCAAACCTGCCAGGCTCCATCCTGCACCCCGGCAGCACCCAGCGCGCTCCCCTGCCCGGCACCCGGCGTCACCGCGGCACCGGCGGGCACGGAGCCCTGGGTGGCAGGGCAGGGGAGCCCCCCACAGCCCCCCCGGGCCGCACTCACCCGGGAGCCCCGGAGGAACTCCATGAGGATGGGGCCGGTCCCATCCCCGGTCACGTGCGTGCCACAGGCCCTGCCAGCAGCACCGGGCGGCCGCGGCGTGACCGGGCTCAATCATTAACCCGGGCCAGGACCTGTCACCAGGGCAGTGCTGGCACCGCGGGCACCGCCACCACCGGGCCACCGCCGGCACCGCCACCGCGCCGGCCCCAAGGGCACCGCCACCCTGGCACGGCTGGCCTGGCCTGCCCTGCCCTGCCCTGCCCTGGGGAGCTGCTGTGGGGCAGCAATGGGGCCGGTGCCACACAGCCCTGCCAGCGCCCCACAGCCCTGCCCCACAGCCCTGCCCCACACCTGAGCAGTGAGTGGGTGCTGCAGGCACTGCCCCACAGCCCTGCCCCACAGCCCTGCCCCACAGCTGAGCAGTGGGTGGGTGCTGTGGCACTGCCAGCGCCCCACAGCCCAGCCATCGGGCACCTCCCAGGTGCAGCAGGGGCTGTGCCCTGACACCCCCACCCCCCAGGCACCCCAGGGGTGCAGCCTCTCACCCCCCCAGCCCCGGGGCCCGGCCCACGGCGGCACTTACGCTCTGGAAGGCCGAGGAGACGATGTGGTGAAGCTCAGAGGACACCTGGGAGTGGGTCATGGTGCCGGCACGGCCCCGGCACAGCCGGCTTAGCCCTTTTCCTTCTCGCGGGGGCTCAGGGGACGCTGTCGGGGCAGCATAACCTGGGGGCACAGAGGGGGGTCAGGGGGTCCCCCCAGAGCCCTGCCGCGGGCAGGGGCCGGGGCTGCCCCTCCTCGGCTCGGGCTGGCTCCAGACCGGTTTGTCTTGGCCACCGGCTGGAACGGGAGAGCCCCGGCCAAGACAAACGCCGGGAGGGGAGCGGAGCGGGGGCAGCGGGACCCTGGGCAAGCACCCAACCCTGCGGGGTGCAGGCAGGGTGCCAGGCTCGGGGGGGCACAGCAGCACCCGACCCTCCGGAACCCCCCCCGCCTCCTTCCCCCAGTTTCCCCAGCCCAGCCCAGCCCAGCCCAGCTCCCACCCACACTTGGCCCTTGGCAGCTCCCCGGGCCCTGCGCTGACCCCTCTGGCACCGCTGTGCCGGGTTTATTGCCACGGGAGGTGGCCCCACGTGACGGGGGGGACGGAGGAGGGTGGTGACGGATGACTGCGTCTCACATGGGTGGCATCCCTGTCCCCGTCACCGTCACCGCTGGGGTGCCAGCACGGTGGCCGTGGTGAGGCTCGAGGAGTTGCGGCCCCAGTGAATGCCGAGGTTGCAGCTCCTCGAGCCTCAGCACAGCCCCGGATCGCACCTTCTTCCCAAAATTCGGTGCTACCCTGCTCTGGCTTCTCCCTAATCCCCACTCCCGTCCGGGGCCGGAGCCAGCACATCCACATTCCAGCAGGCAGATTATCCGCCCTGCCACGCCGCTCTCCTGGGGCGCCCGCCAAGCCGCCGCCAGCACTCAGCCCCCCCCAAATTCAGGGTGGGACCCTCCCCTCCCCTCCCCTCCCCTCCCCTCCCCTCCCCTCCCCTCCCCTCCCCTCCCCTCCCACGGGGGGGACGTGGTGCTGGGCCGCCCCCTCGGTGGGTGCCGGGGCGCCGGCGCGGGTCGGTGCCGCTGCTCTGGGCGCTAAGCAGCTTTTTGGGCTTAATCTCGTGGGCAGTTTGGGATTAGTTTGGGAACACACCGGGATTGTTCTCGGGAACGTCGTGCTCTCACCGAAACACCCCAAAAGGGGGTCCTGGCCCCCCGGGTGCCACAGCAGGGAGCCGGCAGGATGGTGACACTGGGGACATGTGGCGCCCGGGAGCCAGGGGCGTGACCCCCTGGAAAGGGTGACGGACAGCCGGGGGGGCACGGGGGGACACTTCTGCTTTCCACTCAGGCACTGAGTCACAGAGGAGCAGTGGCTGGGAACGGCTCAGCCCCGTGGAAAGGGGCCAGGACGAGCCTCGCTCGGTGCCCCGTGGCCACCCCAGTGCCAGGACACTCGGGCACCTCGGACCGGGGACAGGGCCAGAGCAGACACCACAGGACAGTGCCACGGTCACCACATGGCTGCAGGGCCACCAGCGTGCCCTCCCCTGAGCAGAGGGGTCAGGACAGACACACGCACACACACAGACACACACGGACACACACACACACACACACACAGACACACACACAAACACACACACACACGCACACACAGACACACACACAGACACACACACAGACACACACACACACACACACGGACACACACACACACACACACACACACACACACAGACACACACACAGACACACACACACAGACACACACACACAGACACACACAGACACACACAGACACCCCTGAGCAGAGGGGTCAGGACAGACACACACACAGACAGACAGACACACACACACACACAGACACACAGACAGACACACAGAGACACAAACACACACACACACACACACACAGCCGTGACCGTGACGGTGTCAGCGCTGGCACCGGCACCGGCCGCGCCCCGCGCTCGGCCCGCAGCACAATGGCCCCTTGTGCGAGGCCGGGCCGCCGCGATAAGCGGGGCACGGCGGGGCACGGCGGCGATCCCGGCGGCGGCGGCCAGCGCTGGCCACGCCGGGGATGAGCCGCGGCTGCCGCGGGCGCTCAGCACCGCTGCCGCGGCCACTCCCGCGCCGCCGGAGCCGCATTCCTGGGGCCGGCCCCGGCCTGCCGGAGCCGCTGCGGGGATTAGAGGGCTCGGCCCCGGCCCCACAGCGCCCCGGGGCTGCCCCAGAGCGCCCGCGGGCTCCTCGACCCGTCCTGGGCCAGCAGCCACCTCTGGCACCTCCAGAGCTGCCGTCACCGGGGCGGGGGCTGGGCACGGTGGGGAGGGGGACAATGGTGGTGGCACCGCTCTGCAGGAGCACAGGGACACCGGGATACACCTGCCACAGTGGGCACACCGGGATACACCTGCCACACCGGGATACACCTGCCCACCCCGGGATACACCGGGATACACCGGGATACACCTGCCCACACCGGGATACACCTGCCACACCGGGATACACCTGCCCACAGCGGGCACACCGGGATACACCGGGATACACCTGCCCAGAGTGGGACCATCGGGATACACCTGCCCACCCCGGGATACACCTGCCCACACCGGGATACACCGGGATACACCTGCCCACCCCGGGACCCTCGGGATACACCTGCCACAGCGGGACCATCGGGATACACCTGCCTACCCTGGGACCCTCGGGATACACCTGCCCACAGCAGGAACATTGGGATACACCTGCCCACAGCGGGACCCTCGGGATACACCTGCCCACCCTAGGACAGTTCTGTCCTGGACAGCCTGATGACACTGGGACAACCACACCCACACCAGGACAATCACATCTGTACTGGGACAGTCCCATCCTGGGCAGCCTGTCCACACCGGAACATCCATGTCCACAGCACAGACCCCAAACCCCACGAGAAGAGACAGGAGCAGGGGACCCCCAGGGCAGCAAGGACCCCCACTCTCCCATGCCAGCACCCCGGCAGCAGGAGCACCACGACTGCTGCCACCACACCTCCTGCCACCACCGTGTCACCGGGCAGATCCCTGACACGGCCTCAGTGCACACACACACAGTGCTGCCCCTGCTGGTGCCCACACTGGCATCAAGGCTGGTGGGGACCCCCACAGCACGTTCCCCCGCCCTGGTGGTGACACCAGCTGCCCCCTTGGTGACCAGGAGCACTCTGTGTCTGCTGTGGCCCCCAGGCTGGCAGCACCCCCGGCAGGACGTGTGCCAGGCAGGATGGGTGGCTCAGGCTGTGCCCATTGCCTGGGCAGACGTGTCCATGGAGGAGGGGAGCCAGGAGAGCCCCAGCTCCCAGCACCCTGAACGGGAGGAGGCCCAGCGGGTGACCCAGCACTCTGCCCACCCCCAGAGACGGGAGGACCCCAGCTCCCTGCAGCCCCTGGCTCCCTGCCCCAGCTCACCTGGCTGCTCCAGGAAACCCCTGAGTGTTTGGGGCACCCTGTGTGCCCCCAGAGCCCACCCAGCAGGAGCACTGGGGGGATCCTGCCCCCCTCATCACCAGGGGACACCCCGGGATGGAGCTGGGCCGGCTCCCGCCCGGCAGAGCTGCACTGACTGAAACTTCAGAAACCAACACCAAAAATATTCACCTCCGCCCTCCCTCCCTCCCACACCCCCCTGCCCACAACCTCAAAACCACCGGATCTGGAGATAAATCACTGCTCTGCACCCACAGGATGCCACCACCGCTGGCACAGCCACTGTCACTGAGGTGCCAGGGCACCCTCCACCACCCCCCTGCCACCTCAGAGAGGCCAGGACCCCCCCACGCAGCGCCAGACCTGCGAGAGCCTCCTGCCACTGCCGTGGGTGGTCCCCACCATTGTCCCCATGCCAGCCCCAGCAGGGGACAGGCACAGCTGCCCCCCCCCCCCCAATCCTGTGGGGACACACACCAGCGTTGACAGCGTGGTCCCTGCAGGATGGGTATTGATCAGAGGGGTGACAGCCACCCTGTCACCTGCGGCAGGGCTGGACAACGCCCCCCCACCCACCCAGGGCTGTCGGAGCCACCGAGGGGGTGTCGGTCCCGCTGAGCCACCCCCGCTCCCAGCCCAGGCTCGGCCCCACTCACCCCATCACCCGCCGAGCCGGGAAGCCCGAGGCTCCAGCAGCTCCTGCCGCTCCCAGCTCCCGGGCCGGGCTCCGGCCGGGCGGGAAGGACGGGGGAGCCCCGGCAGGGCAGCGGCGGGGCCCGTCCGGAGCGTGGCCGGAGCCGGGCGGCGGGAGGCGCGCACTGCCCGCAGCCGCCGGGCGCTGCCAGGAGCTTTATACCGGCTCAGGAGGAAAACAAGCGGCGGGAGCAGCGGCGGGAGCGCCAGCCTTTGTTCCGCCGAGCAGCCCCGGATCCAAACAGCCGAGCTCTGCCAAGTCCCTCGCCGCGGCTCCCGCGGCCACCCCGCTCCCGTCCCAGGCGGCTTTGGGGACGCAGGGGACATGACCCCCTCCGTCAGCGCGGGGTCCCACCTCGGGCAGGGCTGTGCCCACCCCCTTGGCCTCCCGCCCCTGGAATGCCCCAGAGCCTGGAATGCCCCAGAGCCTGGAATGCCCCAGCGCGGCGCCCTCGGGCAGCCAGCCCGGCCCCTGCGGCCACCGCGGCCCGGCTAATGACAGCCTGCGGCTGCGGGGGCTGACACGGGGACAGCGCGGGGACACGGCTCCCACGGTCCCCTCCCTTCCGCCGCCTGGGGTGGCACCCTCAGGCAGGGTGGCACCTGGGTCACCTCAGCCCTGCCCAGGGCACAGGAGGTGCCAGGAGGGTCCCCCAGCCCGTCCTTCCGACCCTTCCGGCAGCCGCGGCTCCTGCAGCGGGGCTGCCCGCCCAGGACAGGTGACAGGGCAGGTACAGACCCCCCGAGCCCAGCCAGCACAGGTGACAGGGCAGGTACAGACCCAGGACAGGTGACAGGGCAGGTACAGACCCCCCGAGCCCGCCCAGGACAGGTGACAGGGCAGGTACAGACCCGGGACAGGTGACAGGGCAGGTACAGACCCCCCGAGCCCGCCCAGGACAGGTGACAGGGCAGGTACAGACCCGGGACAGGTGACAGGGCAGGTACGGACCCCCCGAGCCCGCCCAGGACAGGTGACAGGGCCGGTACAGACCCAGGACAGGTGACAGGGCAGGTACAGACCCCCCGAGCCCACCCAGGACAGGTGACAGGGCAGGTACGGACCCCCTGAGCCCCCGGGGCCGGTACAGACCCCCCGAGCCCACCCAGGGCCGGTACGGACCTCCCGAGCCCCCGGGGCCGGTACGGACCCCCCGAGCCCCCGGGGCCGGTACAGACCCCCCGAGCCCACCCAGGGCCGGTACGGACCCCCCGAGCCCACCCAGGGCCGGTACGGACCCCCCGAGCCCCCGGGGCCGCGGGCGGAAGGGCTGCCGGCGGGGAGGCGCGGCGCCGGTGCCAGCGGATCATCGTTAGAACGATCACATCTCGGCTTTGCTGGCAAGCGCTTGAAGCGGTGCAGCGACCCCGAAGGGCTCGACAGCAGCTCCCGAGCGGAGCCCCCTCCGTGCGGGGACGGGGCGGGCACGGAGCCCTCCCCGCAGCGCTGCCGGCTGCCAACAGAATTCCACCCCGGAGCAATCCCAGATCCTGACACCGCGCCCAAGGCCAGGGAAAAAAGGGTCCCTGCAACCGGGGAGAGGGGCAGCCACGGGCAAAGCAGCCCCCCGAACCCGCTGGCACCCCAAAGCTGCTGCCGCCCTCCCCGGGGCCGCGCTCGGGGCCACGCGAGCCCACGCTCGGTGGGAGAGCCGCGGGCTGGAGCCGTGCCCGGCGTTGCTCAAGCCCGGGTGGTTTCGCAAGGGGCAGTGCCCCGGCACCGGCGGCTCCCGGCGGGCACCGTGCGGCTCCGCTGGGGGGGAGCGGGGCAGGGCCGGGCGATCCCGGTGATCCCGGTGATCCCGGTGCCCTCGCTGCTCCTGCGGAGCCTGGGACCCTCCGCGCGGGGGAGCGGTGGGTGCGGAGCCGCTGCAGGTGTGTGACCCGGACACACAGGGCTGTCCCCTCCCCGGCCCCGTCACTCACCTGCCGAGGGCTGCCGGGCTCAGGCGCCGCGGGGGAAGCGCATGGAGCGGCCTGGCTGCAAGAGAGGGGGTGAGGATGAGGATGAGGATGGATGAAGGCTCCTGCCCCCCCCGGATCCACCGTCACCCCGGGAGCGGGGGCCGGGCTCACCGGGACCACCCCGCTGGAGCCTCAGTGGCGCCGGGGGTCCGAGCTTCAACGGCCCGGGGAGCATCGCTGCTGGTGCCGGGGGCTCCGGGAGGGCTCCGGGGGTGCCGCGGTGGTCCCGGGGGATGCCCGGGCCCGGCTGTTACTCCACCTGCAGCCGAAGGCGCCAAGGCACCCGGAGCGTGTGCTGGGAGCCCCGGAGCCCCCGGGCACGGCACGGCCCCCCCGGACCCCCCCCCACCTACCGCGGCGGGGCCCCGGGAGGCAGCGGCGGGGGGAGGCAGCAGCGGGGGGAGGCAGCGGCGGCACCTGGGGCGGCCAGGGCAGGGCGGGGCGGGACGGGACCGGGAGCGGAGCTGCCGCGGGCGGGGCGGGAGAGAAGGGAGCGGAACGGAGGGGGCTTGCTTAGAGCGGCGTGCGGGGAGCGGGGACAGCACCGGCGGGGACGGGCGGCACCGGGAGGGCAGAGGCACCGGGACAGTATCGGCACCGGGACCGAGACCGTCCCGGCCGTGCTGCGCCCCGCCAGTGCCACCGCCTCCGCTCACCATCCCGCTGCCGGTGCCGCTTCTTACCGGACAGTCCGGCCGCGCCGGGCGGGTCTGCGCGTCCCCGCGGGACGGAACGGCGGGAGCGCGCCGGGGCGGGGCGGCACCGGGCGGGTCCGCACCGCTTCCGGCACCGACCCGGCGGGTGCGGACACCGTCCCCGCAAGGGATCCTCGCAGGGCGTCCGCGCAGTGGCGCTGTCCCGGGGAGGGCGGGCTCGGGGACCCGGAGGGTCCGGCAGAGACGCGGGCGGGCGGAGCCGGGGATCGAACCCGGAACCACGGGGCGGGGTGGGGCGGGCGGGGCGGGGCCATGGCGGGAGGTGTGGCGGGGCGGGGCCGCGCGGGGGCTGCCGGGAGGTGTGGCGGGGCGGGGCCGCGCGGGGGCTGCCGGGAGGTGTGGCGGGGCGGGGCCGCGCGGGGGCTGCCGGGAGGTGTGGCGGGGCGGGGCCGCGCGGGGGCTGCCGGGAGGTGTGGCGGGGCGGGGCCGCGCGGAGGATGCCGGGAGGTGTGGCGGGGCGGGGCCGCGCGGGGGCTGCCGGGAGGTGTGGCGGGGCGGGGCCGCGCGGGGGCTGCCG